>OX422183.1:13700542-14298111 GCA_949130485.1 Agelas oroides | reverse complement strand
AAAGTGGGCTAACCATTTGAAAACTGGTTGACCGGTTTATAAACCAGTGGCCTGTTTACAAACTGGTCAAGTTTGCAATTGGTTCGCAACATATACATGGATTTATCATACGTCTAACTCGCACGAATGTATGGGAGTCAATAGGCCTTGCAGCTGCATGCAGTTTATAAAAAGCCGTATTTTTAACTACAAGTATTGATAGAGAATCCATATCATATACTACAAGTCATATGCTCGCGAGTCTGAACGTGCAATGAAATAGAAGGTTCGTATGATAAAATCATTATCACCATAGTGCGTACATAGCTATACCAAAAAAAGTTAATATCACGAGTTTGTTGCTCTCTTTGTTGTTATGCAACAAATGAACATACTTGAAATCATTATGCATGCAAATATCAATAGCGAGTGAGTAAGTGTGTGTGTGTGGGGGGGAGGGTGGGGGGGGACTGTTTCACCCCCCCCCCCTCCCCCCCCCCCCCCCCCCCCACCCATTGTGTTCCATCATGTCAATCCACTGATGTCAGCTTACAAACTCTACACTGTGTTTCCAGCCCCGCCAGCTGCTCCAAGGACTGAACCTGTGACATTTCCCACCCCGAGGGAGCAGTTCATCATCACATGGCTCGAGCCTCCACTGGACATGAATGAAACCATTGATGCCTACTTTGTCAATATCTCTGGTCCTGAGGATCTGTGTGGGAATAGCAACATGGTCCAGAGGGTGACTGAACGTAACTACACATGCTCAATACAGATAACACCACAGGAAGGTGACAGGTATACCTTCACAGTGACGGCAGCTAACTGCCGAGGGGACCTGAGGGGGCCTGCAAGTTCACCTATACACCTACAAGGTATATAGAGCAATTGATCTAGTACATAATACGGTTTTTCCTAATTCCTATATTAGACTAATATTACTTACTTTTTAACTATGACTGATATCAATTTTAATCGTATAGGTACTTAAAGTTTGTATTGTAAGACTATACATACCATTTATCCCAAATTCCACCGCTATCAACCAATCAAATGTGGATTTCACTTTTTACATGGCTCAGCTGCACAAAAAGTGAACTCCGCATCTGATTGGTCATTAGTAGTACTGTAAGCACCTGGCTAGAGGTAGCAATGGCATTGTAAACAAATCAAAACACGAAAGAAATCAACAACAGAAGGTGCATGTGTGTATAAAATCACACTATCTATTCATTTCCCTTATAATGGGCAGGAAAGAGTGTACCCCTACACTGAGTTCTGAATCAACCATTACATTATATGAAGTTTATATTTATATTGTTTGTTCACATCATTTCTAGGTGTGTTTACTTGGTATCTCTTTTTCTCTCCTAGTACCTTATGCTCCAACTTTCATCAGATTTCAACCTGACTGCCCTGATCTTGAGTTTGTTAATGTTGTCTGGCAGGTATGATAGCATGTACATGTATGTAAATTTCCTTAATGGGTTTACTCAGTCTCATGAGATGAGCATCAATTAATATATTTCAATTGAAAATAGTGATGCATAAAATCGTAGATTTTCATGGAGAGTGAATATGAAAAGTCCCCTCGCTGTCTAGAAAAGTTGTCACACAGCTCATCTTTGTCATTGCTATTGTCAGCAAGTGCATGTGACAGCTGGGTAATGTTAGCCAATACATTGTATATATAGACATGTGGAATTTGGTATTACATAATAGGGAAGTCTCTTAGCTTCTAGTGCAGAATGAGGCTGGTAAAGGGGGTGCTCTCTTTTACTACATAGTTAAAATAGCCACTTAAATTAAACTTCATAGGTAATAATTTTATGACTTTGACTGTGCCCACATAATCATCATTGAGCTTATGGATGTGGTGTACTGAAGACTAGTTTAAGTCCCTTCATGTGTGATACCATTACAAACACAACCACCTGTGCATATTAGACACTGGAATTTGTATCTGTACATGTATGCATATAATTGTATGGTAACACAGCTGTTTTAATGCGGTTTGCTTCACAGGACCGCACAGAAAACAGTGGGCTTACGCTACCCCCCAGGGATATTTGTGTCAACTATTGTACTGGAGACAACTGTACAGACGAGTGTCGTTCTGTATCCAGTAACCAACCTTTCCGCATCAACAACATTGTAAATGGGACAAGCTACAATATCAGTCTCTCACTGAGGAATGATTTTGGCTTGAGTGGACAAACTACTCCTGAACTGTTCGGTAAGGCTAAAGCATTTCTGTTATGGTGTGTTATGGATGTGTATGTGTGTTGATTGTTGGATTCTTCTGTTAATCTGAAGTGCTGACAAAGTAGCTGAAAAGTAACTGAAAGTAGCTTAGTATAGTGAGAATTTCCTGTTAATTCCAAGCAGTATTATGAGTTTAGCAAACAATCTCACCAGCAGAATCTCTGGCTGTTTTGTTAGAAGAGTAGTTGACATAATACATATTATGAGTGCAGTGACACTGTCGGAGGCAGAAACGATGAGAGGCTGACTGATGTAGGCACAAATGAGGTTGTTCCTACGTCAGTCAGCCTCTCATTGCTGCTACCTCCGGGAATCATCCTCTGCTCGACGGTGCATGCATGTTAGGTGGGTGGAGCAACCCTGTGTTACAATCAAAGTTATCTGTGGGATGACTAAAACAAAAGCAACCAAAAATGTAGTGGTTAGCTAAGATGGTAAATACACTGGTGTTATGTAGTTGTTTTCATGCAAACTCTGGCTTTGCGAACCGATTGCAAACTTGACCAGTTTGTAAACGGGCCACCGGTTTATAAACCGGTCAGCCAGTTTTTAAACTGGTTGGCCCGCTTTCAATAATACGTAGCGAAGTGGTCCCGTTTAGAAACCAGGCCAAACGGTTTGATTGCTGGCCGAACGGCTTGGAAGCTGGCCGAATGGTTTACAAGCAGCCTGAACGGCATGAAAGCTGTACAAGCTTGCCAAACAAACAGCCCGAACTGCATGAAGCTGGCCAAACGATTTACTGAAGTATACCAAGCAAGGTAGTCTCGCAAGCGAGACCCAACCAACGCCAGCGCGGATCGGATACTGAAATCGATCCGCGCTGGCGTTGGTTGGGTCTTGCCTGTGAGACTATAAACAAGTAAAGCTAAGATTAACACGAAAAGAACTGACTAGCCTCGTTCCCATATTGTTTTGCAGCTTCTCTTTCCAGTAGCTTTTATCGGCACACCTGAAAGACCATTGACCACGCGCACCAGGTGGTAAGCCGTCCAGCGCATGCGTGGGCCCGCTTTTTGACCGCGCACGCCGGCTTATTGACCCGCTTTTTGACTTTGCGTAAACCGGACCGGTTTTAAATCCGGCCGACCAGCTTATAATCCTGTTGAACGGTTTAAAAACCGGTCAAAGGTTTGAAATCCGGCTGTAACATATATAAGTACATGCTCAGTGCCTACATGCTCAGTACATGCTCAGTGCCTACACGCATGTTGTGTACTAATCTCGAACCCAGACCCCCAGAGGGGTGGTCTGGGTTCGAGACTAGTTGTGTACATGCAGTGCTTGTGCATGTTGGTTGAGGGAGTGCAAGTTAAAGCCCCACAAAACCAAACAAAACTTCATCCAGTTATCAAAGTTCATGCTACAAGATATGCATTTGCCCTATGTACTATTGCCCTGGTTCATACTATGATATGCCTACGTACTTTCATAACAAAACAAATTGCTCAACAGTATAGATTACAGCTATCATGTCTAGAGATCACACAGGCATGCCTAATTAACTCCTACATGTTCAGAGCATTGAAGGCCTCAAATGAACTGCCCACAACATACTTCAAAGCATTTTGGTACTATATGTGAAGCCCGGCAATAAGATTAGGTGCACTTCATGATTTTTGGGTTGGCACTGGATAATACTTCATTGATGTTTATATTTTCAGTTTGTGAAGGAAAGTTGCAAGTACAGTAACAGAGCGAGTTTTACACATAACCATACTCATATTGCACGATATCGTTCGAACTCACCTATTTATACTGCACATAAATCAACCAGCGTACTTTATGGAAAGAAACATGGAATATATTTATATCTCGAGAACTACTCAACGCACAAACACCGGACAAGTACCAGCATGTAGCCAAGAGCCTGTAGATTCTAATGATGCTAATATTGTGGAGACTTCAACTTGTTTGGAGACAACACAGCAAGAAACGACAAATTTCAGCGTCCGATTATTGATCGAATTGGACTGGTCCATGTTCAGCTGCACCCCTGAGTGTTCAAAGCTGCTACTGCTACCGCTACCAAAATATATTGTGAATTGGGGAGGTCTTGGGGCATCGTATCAATGCTAAAATCTCTCCAAAAGCAGCTTCAGAGAAGGCACAAGCAACAGTGTCTGAAAATAGATACACTTATCCGAAGATTGATGTTTTTCGGACGGCCGTTTTATCACTTCTAGCGCCAACAGGAAACAATGAGCGGGCGTCATTTTTGGTACACCAGGTACCGCGTACCTCCGCTACAGTCTTGCGGTATTGCCAAATGTTTACGCAGTTTTCCCTCCGCGTTTGAGCGTCCGAATATACCTGTCGTCCGATAATTGCTAACTTACTCTAACTGTGTAATAGATGTGCTCTTGATGGCAACAAAAATTGAGCAGTTGAAAATATGTAACCTTGATATGCTAGCACAGGGTACTGCTTATAACCATATGCCAGGATTAGAAGACCTGCATGAATACAAGACTACAGTGCTTCATTTTGCAACGTCAATTTGAAACTTTCAAACAGAAGACACTCTGCCCAAGAACCTTACATATGCAAAGATTTCCTAGGAATGGATGGACAACAAAAATGCTTTTTTAGGTTGTTTTTTTTACGTGAAGTGCTATTCAAGAGACAGAAACATTTAACTCGAAATTTATGATTCTGTGTGGAGGTTTACTTTTACCCCACACCAACCATATAATTATGTTGCTATAACGACACACTACAAGTGTTGGTGAAGTCAAACCAGATACTCAAGCTAATAGCCTCATTGTGATGGACATTTTACTCGCTGTTTGCCTCTTGCTACAGAAAACACTGATGACCGATGTGTAACCACACCTACCCCCACACCTACTCCTACACCTACCCCATCTAGTGAGTTGTGTATCTTCGTTTTTCTGTCATCCAGTGACAAGTAATCAATTTAAGGATTTGAATATAGCTTGTGCATATTAATTATATGCTAGTTGTACTGTACTCAGCACAATGCTGATTTATTGAACATGAATGCACAATTTATCTTTATCCCAACAATATTATTGGGAGCTAGCCTTGTTGCTAGGCCCCACCCAGCTTTCCGTTGCTTGCAGTACGGAAAAGCGGGAGAGGGTCTGGAATAATTTATCACGTGAGTGACGTAGAGGGTAGAGAGAAGGTAGAGATATTAATTGAGTGCAGGCGGATTGTTGATGTGCCCACGCATGTAATTGTGCAATCAACAGTACACGTAACCGTGTTTTGGTAGGAGCCAATTCTGGCAGTTCTTTCGAACAGTAAGTGCAGAGCAAAGTCTTGGAAAGGGCCACCTTAGTGTTTAATAGCGCCTTGGAAACCATTCTCCAGGGTGTACAGTGGTTAGTTTGCCAGGTACTAAGTGAGAAAGTTAGCCTGATTTTTGAATGTATGGGTCTATGTACACTTACCATAGCTTGCCGTACTGCCAGGTCATAGTGCTGTCTAGTCCCGTTCTGTCGGCCATAAAGCTTTCACACAATAAAGCTTGTGTCCATAAAGCGTGGGTGAACTCATTCATTCGCCCCATGTAATTAACTTCTCTCTACCTGTGACATTGCTCATGTGATAAATTTTACCAGGCTATCGTCAAATTTTCATTCGCATGTGGGAAGAGCCCTGGGAACGAGTCTAATTGGAAGTCTTACCATAAGCTAATTGTATATAGTTCTATGAAAACTAAAAACTAAGTATGTCACATTCTCTGTAATGGGAGCGATTAAGGTGTATGTCACTCTCTACAGCTACATCATCTCCAACACCAACCCAATCACCATCTCAAGCACCAACTCAACCACCAACTCAGACACAGCCTCCAACAACAACAGGTTCCCCTGGTGATGTTGGAGGTGTATCAGCAGGGGCTATTGCAGGAGGAGTGATAGGTGGACTTATTGGTGCAGTTCTCATCGTCCTGATCATTATCATCGTAGCATATTTGATTTGGAGGAAGGCAAAGAACTCACCCAGTAAGTGTGACCGCTGCTACATGTACTATTGTAGCACATGTTCAGTATATATGTATGTAGCCTCGTACCCAGACTCCTCCCCAGAAAAGCAGGAGAGAGCCTGAAAGATTTAATCCCGTGGCCCATGACATAGTGTGCATGGTTTTGTGCGTGATTTTGGCTCTCTCCTCGTTCAGTACACATGTATGTACTTTACGTATGCACCTATGACTCATCGCCTAAAATTTGTGTGTTGAGCAACTGATCTAGTGGTGATAAAAGCACTCCTGATAAAGGCTTTGGTCTGAATAGTGGGTAGGTGCCAGGGGAGGAAGGACATGATCACATGATAGTAACAATTAACTTACATTCCGAAGTCAAGAATTGTGGATACAAGAACGGCTCTATAGACAAAGTTGCAATGGGTGCGGTGGGTGCACAATAGGTGTGATGGACGCGGTAGGTGTGATGTGTGTGATGGGTGTGATTGGCACATGAGGTTTTCAACAAAGCTGGAGATGTCTGGCAGACAAATTTGCCTCTTGTGACTCACCTAGCATTGAACAAACAAATTACAAGCTTAGTCATAATAACCAATTTTGACTAGCCAGATATATTAAAACCCTAGCACCCATTGTTACTTTGTCTGTAGAGCAGCCTGTATCCAAGATTCTTGCCCTTGGAATGTCGTCAGAGCACACTAATTGTTGCTATACAGTGTAACGTCATATATATCCTGCCTCCTCTAAGTAGGTGCATAGTAGCCTCGTTCCCAGGCCCTCTGCGCGAATTTCGTACTGCAAGCGACGAACGCGCAGGGCCTGGGAACGAGGCTAGGTGCATAGCAGATGGGGCCCTGGTATGAGGAGAATTGGCCCAAGAAAATTAAAATACTCTGAGAACACAGTTGAGGTAACTTTGGGGCCATATACCGTATAGCTAGAAATTTTTGAGGATTAAAATTTTCGCGAATAGCCCTTCGGCAAACTTTTCGCGATTTAATTTTCGAGGATGCTGCCCGCCTGCCGATTTCTGCCTTCAATTCCTGAGAAATCTTCAAGTATCGAGTTCTTTTTCTTCCCGCAGTACACTCTTCATTCTTCCACAAATCTTTCACTTTCTTGTTTGCCAATGCTACGGAGGATGAAGGCAGCAATCAAGAGAGAGGACCATGGTGATCAGGTAGCGTCGTTGATTTGTTGGAGGTTTGAAAGTATCGGTAAAGAGCCATGGCGATTAACACTGAAACAGCTGGCGTGTCAGCTCAAGTAGCAGGTGTTACAATGCAAAAAATTTTGAGGGCCGAGGGTAAAATTTTCAAGGGTGAAAATTTCGAGGTGTGATGCGAATCCGCGAAAACCGAGAAAATTTTAGTCCTCGAAAATTTCTAGCTATGCGGTATGCTGCTAGACTCCTGTAGGTCTGTCTTGGCAAAGGAAGCTTTCCGGTTTGCAGTGCAAACATAAATTCAGAAAAACAATCCATGGCATAATTTCTAAAGATGTGTACCATAATTTGTACATAATGTTTGCATCTTAACTTTCTGTTTCATTGAACTTTTCCAGAAGAGAAAGATACAGCAGATCTTCAACTGAAGTAAGTTGCCATCCTTGTGTATGTTTGTTTGTAACTGGTTATTCATTCAAATAGCAAGTGCAGCATGTGTATTGTATGAGAGCGTGGGCACAATTCTTTGTTCTGTTAAAGAGCAAAATAATTGTGTGCTACTGAATAGGGTGCTTGGATGCGATCTCAAAGCTTTGTGCTGTGTTATATTAAATTCTTGCCCACGCAGCTTTTGCATTTGAAGTGGTAACATGTCCTTTATGATTTGTGTATTAAATATGTAGCATGGACAGTCTGCCCATAGTGAAGCCATTACAATGCACGTCTATACATGTTTGAGGGACTCAATGAAATCGAGACAATGTAAAATGCTTTGTTGATCTTTGACCTTTTGACTTATTGAAAACCTTTGAGCCCTTATGTGAACACTACTGTATGTGCTCATTGCTATGGCAATATATGACTAATGACTATGGTGTCGTTGAGCTCTTATGGAGTACACAATGAACGGTCTTGAGTCATAGTTTTTGTAGTTTCCACCAATGTCAGTATAGTCATGTGCTTATGTATATGCGAACCCTACTCAGCCAGTTTAGATTGTAACACTCCTATGAGAGCTGCATGTATGAATATGAAAAGTTGCCTGAGAAACGGTCAAGGACGAGATGCTTGAGCAAAACCAATTTCCAAATTCAAGGACCTCTAAATTGAAGTTCAGCGTGTAATCAACAAAACCTATATACATAATAGTCATGTCTTTCTATGTACTATGGCCTGTGAAAAGTTGGCTACCTGAGAAGTGATTGAGGGCAAAGCTTGAGATACTTTTGAGCACAGCCCAGTTTTCCAAAGTGAATAACGTTGAGTGCAGAAGGGTTTAGTTACTGGTTTTTGTCTCGTTTCTGGCCTAAAACAACAACTCCATGTGGCTCGCTTTTATCCAGTTTCCATTATCCGAGCAATATACACACTAGATGAGGTGTGTGAATGAGAGTAAGGAGGGACTTATATTATTGTATTCCAAAAAGCCACTGGCTTTCAATAACTATCTGAAGCCAGAGCTTTTCCCACTGTCTAAATCCTTGATCTGCTCAGTCATAACATGATGTTCAGGGTATGAAGGATGGGGGAAACCCTGGGAAATTCCCTACTGTCTTATTCAGCAGTAGGTGATTCAGCACAAGCTGCACATGCTGTTTTATAATGATATTAATATTTCAGACTAACAGCTACATGTATATGCCCAATAAATTCCTACCGCTACTAAATTTGCATCAAATATACTGTATTTGCTTTGTTACGTTCTAATTATTGGAATGCAAAACTTTAATTCACTCTAATTAATGGAACAAATGAATTTTTGAAATAAATAGCCATTCTAATCACTTGAACAGGCAAGTTCTACTCAGTTTTATTTCTCCTGCTATAATGCTCACTCGTACCACCAACTTCTTCCCATGGTGCATTATGTAGCAGGGAATCTTCAATCCGCCTTGAATGAGTGGCAAGCGCTGTCGCCTTCTGCATTCATTTCTCCTCCGCGAGTCAGAAAATGCCAGAGTAAGCGGCTGAATTCTCTAGATAGATGGCCAACAGTGATATTGCTGTTATCAATGCTGCATATAACAACGGCCATGGTGAATCTGTCGGTCGACCAGGGCCACAGTTCACAGCTGGCAACTATCTCCTTGATTGCAGCGATGAATGTTCACCCCTGGGAGTCTCCACAGCGTAAGCTAGGAGAGATTTCTGTGTTATCCGGGGCGTTGACATCGTTACAAATCGCTTTTTTCAGTAGCTGTTTAACTGCTTTTGAGACGTGCAAAAACTTATTTGAACGCGAAGGGAAGCGATTTTTAACACATTCTAATTAACGTGGAACGGTCGCCAATACAATTATTCCATAAATTGGAGTGAATACGGTAGCAAAGCACTTTTATTTGCTGTGGAAAATCACAGTTCTATGCCCTGTAGCTTCTGACTAAATTTTGACTCTTTTAGTTTTGACCAAAAAACTGGAGGACAAACTGTCAAACACAGCTACTCGAAATGTTATTTTTTGACCAACTTGGCACTTGGAAAATTGACATTGACTCAACCTAGAGACTAGTACTAAGAGACTAGTTACAAAAAGCAGTAAGTCTGAAGGCACTCAGTAAGCAGCTATTTGACACAAAGGAGCTTATATGTGAAGACTTTGTTCTGCATAGTATGGATTTTAAATGGCTACAGCTGTTATGATCAAAAGAGCACTATATATAGCCTGGTCTTTAGTCTCCCTATAAGCTTTTGAAATGCTGAAATGCCTGTATGCAACTCTGAGATTCAAGTGCATTCTGATTAAGGGAAATTGAGCCCTGTACATAGATTTTGTGTCTGCATGGATCCTTGGAGCTTAGTCATTTTAGTCACTGGCTATGACTCACGCCAACAACTTTCTGTGGCTGCAGTTTCACATTATGTAGCCAGGGATTTATGATAAATGCGTATGGCTATCATGCTACAAGTGTCATGTTCTTCTAATTCATTGTGTGGTCCTTGTTGTTATTGTTCCCTCTGATACACACAAAGTAGCTTGTACTGTAAAAAAAGTAGATTACAACTTCCTGTGGTATGTATAATCACTAAAACTTCCTCTGAGCATATGGGGTAGCCTCATTCCCAACTATCCCAAGCTCTCCTTGCTAAGGAGGAGAGCCAGAGAACATATGGGGGAAAATTGGTGCCCACCTGTTACTGTTATTATAGGAGTAACAAGGGTTAAGGGACAAGTGCACATGTTGTCACTCTGCGCACTATACTATAGACCAAGAGCGCATAAGAACGGGCGGCTAGAGTAAGAGCGTGTAACTCCAATAGAAGCCCGTAGTCCGGGAAAAATTATTGAACCGTACTAAAAATAGAACATCCAGTCACGTGTGCACTTAGCAACAATGCATAAGGGCTTATGTCAACGCAGCGTGCGCAGTGCGTGTTACTATTTTTAGTACTGGCGGTAAATTCCGTCCGGTTTCGAATTTTACGTAGTTACACGCTCTTACTCTAGCCGCCCGTTCTTACGTGCTCTTGTATAGACTTATACAAAACTATACATGTCTACCGTACGTACATCCATGGTCTCACTGTGGCAGGAGAGTACCTGTTCAGTAAGGATAAACAGGATTTAACCATTGCACCTATTGTCTGCGCACTCCATTGTGGCATTTATTGCTGAGGCTATGTGGGTCACTGTCTGTATCAACAGGTTGAACAAGAGTTCTAAGCCTGTGAAAGAACAGCAGCAGGTGGCCTCAGCGTATGATGAGGTGGAGGCCCAGAAGATTGAACTGGAAGAAAATGTGGCATATGCACCAGTGAAACGGAACTAATGATAAGAAGAAACAGTTTATAACTGTAGACTGAATGGAAAGACAAAGTGCTAGTTTGTACCAATCTTTGTGGGTTTATTAGGAGGTTTAAAATGTGTAAATTGTGTGTATGTGGAAATAGCAACCACAATGCACAGGTATATGAATGTTGTAAGGCTGTATTTGTTTATTATTTTTTTGCAATGCTACAAAGCTGCAAATCTGAAAGTAGAGTAAGTGATTAATACTCCGACACCACCAACAACTGGATAGGCATACACAGATACTAAGCCACGTAGAAACTTGGTTATACCAGCTCACAAATCTTGTCAAGAGTTCCTTCATAGAAGGAGTCCGAAAATACATGTTTCTAGCTGTTTCAGAGAGTTACACTAATCTTCTCTATTGCAAGGGAGAATTGGTGCTCAAGTTCCACTTTTTAGCTGTCAGATACGTGAACTGGGCGTTTGTTTCCATGGTATATATAACTGTATATCTGTGTGACTAATTTCCCTCTCCGATTATTGGTGGTGTCCAAATATTGGTCGCCCGTTTAGTGTACGATCTAACATAACCTCATTCCCAGGCCTTCCCCAGAAGGGGGGAGGGTCCCCAATCGAAAGAATGCATTTTGCACACATGTTCTTCGTTTTGAACCAGGAGCAGTACGTTTTTCGCTTCGTGAACGTTCAAAATTCCACCGCTTGGGGCAGAAACTACAAATATGCCCTCAAGCTCGTTCTTTCAATGAGGGACCCCTCCCCCCCTCTGTCTACCTGGGTAGACACTGACATCATTCACGCGATAAAATGGACCTCCTCCAGTTTTGCATGCTGCAAGTGATCAAAAACTGGACAGTGGGAAGGCCTGGGAACGAGGCTAGATCTGACACATCTGAACTACATAGGTAGCTATTATATTATTATGTGAGGGAGATCTTATGAACGCTCCCAAAGACCAAACATGCAGTATTTGGATTACCAGATCACAGTGCACTTTTATTCATCTGTTACTTGTTTGTCCACTGTAGGATATCAGAACAAGCCCCACCACCTCCTGATGCTGACACAGATAAGCAGGTACTAAATTCCGCCCCAAACCTGGCCTGGGTCAAACTATTTGTTTCTGTTGAAAACTACTTGTTGGCTGCAATTCTTCAACACCTATACCTATATATAACAGTGTAATGACACTCGACATACTTGTTCCATAGATAGAGATATGTGTCTCTGGTGTCCACAAATAACATTGCAACTTAATTTTGAAAAAGGGTTCGTATGACCAAGGGAGGAGGTGAATGTGTTTGCCCCACATAACATACCTATATAGCCGAAGCTTACCCAAGTCTTGAGTACAAAGAGAAAGTCTCTACATTCATTAATTTCCCCCTCCCATCCACACACACACACACATGCACGCACGGACGCACGCACGGACACACACACACACACACACACACACACACGCACACGCACGCACACGCACGCACGCACACACATGCACACACACACACACGTGCACACACGCACACACACACACACACACACACACACACACACACACACACACACACACACACACACACACACACACACACACACACACACACACACACGCACGCACACACACACACACACACACACACACACACACACACACACACACACACAGGATCCTCAACCCACTGACACTGAAGCTCCTACTGAAGGGACATATGACGTGCTAGAAACAAAGAAGCCCACAGAGGAACCACAAGAGCAAGGAGTAAGTGTAACACTAGACCTTCAATGAACAGTAGATATTGAACCAGGTACAGTCTGTCATTGACAGTATATGTGGCAGTCCCGGATAGAAATCGAATATTATTCGTATTTTGAGCGCATCACCGAGTTTGATGCGCTATAGCGCTGAACTTCCGCTAAGGGTGGGGGCTATGTAAATGCATGAATATCTGATACATCTACGAAGTGTATGAGCCCCACCCCTAGTGGATGCTTAGTGCTACAGCGCGTCAAACTCGGTCATGCGCGCGAAATACACAACGGAATAATATTCGATTTCTATCCGGGACTGCCACATATGCAGTATCGATCAAAATCCCCACAGGTAAGTGTTCATGCAGCTGTTTTGCTTGCAAAGTAGAGGTGGTATTTGTCCAATTTAACACATACTAGATGCATCATGAGTATATCTCTCCGTTTGTCAAGATCACCTTAGAAGCGTTAAGAAGCTACTACTTCCTTGTACACCAACATGGCACAGGTTCTCTGTTTTTCGTCATATTTTCAAAAGTGATGATGTCACATGTAAAAGCACTATATAAAGTCATACAGCCAAACTCTCGCTGGAGTCTGACTGTGCAACACCAATACAAAACATACCAGGACAATGCCTAGTGTAGACTAACTATTTCTGAATGTGTTCAGGTAAGTGGCTCTAAGGTGAAGTGGTCAATAGCATATCTAGTTTCCTCTTGTGTTGCACAAGAAGGAAATGGCTTCAGACCACTAATAAGGCCTAATGCCTTGTTTGCCAACAGTTGTGAAAGTACACAAATGGGGCTTTGTAAGCAGTGGGCAGATCAAAGTCAATAAGAGGGTGGTACATATATACTATTCCCCCCCCCCCCCCCCCCCCCCCCCGTGGGTTTTGTAAACTGCTGTAGGGCTACAGGCTTAATTAAGAAAGCATCACTTTCAGGGCTGCATGAAAATACACTTGTGTAAAATCAAGTCACTCCTGTGCTCTCACTGAGTAACAGACTTGTTCAGTACATGTGTATGTCTACAGCCCTGACAGAAAGAAAGAATAACAAAAATGGCACTTTCGCTATCGCACACTTTTGCGTTTAGCTGTCTTCTGCGTGGCTTTTGGGCACTTATGTGAGTCTTGCTGATCATAAACACACTCAAAGAGGAAGGCTGGACACTTAAATAAGCTATTTGTGGTGAAGTTATATGGCTTTTGCTTAAGTATTGCATATATTGTACATCCGTGCCATCCCTACATAGAGTCTAGTGACTCTCTGATACCATATGGAGTAGGTCATTTGACAGGATACACAAGGCAGTGTTTACCTTATAAGGCAAGTATATTATCTGCCATGGCAGTGTTTTGCTTTGCTATATAAACATGCTGAGTGAGATACATGTGCTATTTTTAGAGGTCTGTTGAGCTATAAAAAAGCACTTCCATATATGGCCATGTCTGTTACTGACATTGCTCACTACTACCATGCCTCTCACCCCAATGCCCATTGCATGGCATTGTCTCAGCCATGCTTTGCATGCCTATCACTCTGTATGCACAAACTTGGTGTGCCTCCAAGATACATGTAGTCATTAGGAAATACTGTCCACATGGATCAAAGGAGGTTGGAAGCTAGTACTTGATTGCACATAATGTGCTGAATGTAGCAAGTAGGACAAATGATGATGTAATGGAATGCTGCCCTTGTTTGTTTCATGCAAAACTCGTTCACTGAATACTGCTTGACAGGTGAGCTCAAGATGTGAATGCCCTAAGACATTCTGCACATTGAGATTAACCTGGTCATATGGCATGTTTTGTTTCAAACAATCAACTTGATCCTTTCCCTATGGGCCACTATGGCAGTTTGTATGGAATCACATAGCACTAGCCTAACCTTGAGCTCTCACTAGTTGCTGGTTCTCAGCACAAGAATGTGTAGACTACCTACCTAGCCTCATTCCTAGGCCTTCCCGCTCTATACAGCCTATAGTTTGCCACACAATGTATGATATTTTTGGTTACATTTTAAATTAAGTCTAACATACCACACTAACCTCACATGACTATAAATGGAGTTACTGTGTGCAGGGTGTGTTTGCTAAATGATATTCATAGTCAGTAGGGGTTTAGGGTTTGCACAGTTGTTACCAGGCAACCACTGTGAGTCATAATTCTGACTCCAGTGTATTTTGGAGATCTGTGGTTTCAGAAATGTAAACTTTGTATTATGGGACTGGGATCTTGTGTAAGCTTTAGCTAGAGCACTTAGTAGCAATATAGATAGCTTATTCCCAGGCTTTCCTTGCAGTAAGGTACGTGGAGGGGAAAGCCAGGTACATTTATCACGTGTGACATAAAATGTGGACACAATTTCATCACATGGGGGTGGACATACTAGCCGCCCATTCAAGTGAATGCAGTCTCAAGACTACTGCAGTTTAGGTTGATATGAGTGCTGTAGTGTGGTATTACCTTTGATTTTGGAGAACCCAAACTTACATGACTGTAGCAACAACAAAATGCTGTATTTTTGCCAAAATCCAGAGCAAAATTAGTCTTAAGGCAATATTCAGCCACAAATACATACAGTTGCATCAGTTGCCTATATAGATGGTCTGATTTCATTTACTTTGAACGAGATCAGTTTCTCACTGGACCCGTGCCTCGATCAGCATAAATTGCCAGTTATTGACAAAATGTCAGGTACTAGGATAACAAAATGGTATGAGATATTTGGTAGTATTTATCTCCTTTCAAGCTGAATCTTGTTACTGGCCGAAAATGTATGGGCAGTTGATAATTGGTATCGATCTGACATGGTAAAAGGATGTGGGGATGCATTGGGCATGCACTGCGTGTGTCCTATAAAGTCATGGACTGTCATACAAGTCGCATTCAGTATAACACAACTTGTACTGTGGTTAACACCACACAATTAGTGGTACCTAGCTAGTGGGCCTCATTTGGAGACAGTCACAAGTAAGAAAAACTATGAAGAGAGAAAACTAAAGAGACATATATGAGAAGCATCCAGTGCCTGTCTGAAAATATCCTCCTGACTTTAGTAGAACTGTCATTTTTACTAAAAGAATCTTCAACACCCATGTCAACGCTGGACTCGTACTCAGTGAGCGGTCCTGCCACTATCTGCAGCTAGCGTGTTGGTCAGGAAATTAAAGGGGCCAAACCCCACAGCTTAGTCTAATATCAACGAAAATTTGTGGATAGTGGAAGTCCCCTTATGATCAGCATGCTAAAAAGATTACAGCTGTGGCATCCAAGTTTACGGGACAGGTAATTGGGGCGAGCGTGAGCGAGCCCCACACTAGCGAGTTGGCTGGTGGATTCTCGATATGTATGGTACGTACGTGATTCCGTATATCTCTATGATCTATTTAAGCGGCGCCCTGCATTAAAGAGCTAACTGTAAAATTATGAGATCAACTGCTACGAGGCCTGGGTGCGAGGCATGGGTAAGAGGTCAAGAGCATATTTCTTGTTGCACGTGGCACATTAATGAGCTAAACTGTAAAACTATGGATAGACAAGAGAGATTGAGGCGAAAAAGAGAATATGAGAGAGCTCGACGCTCTGCAGAAACAGCAAAACAGAAAGAACTTCACTTGTCAAGGCGCAGGGAAGCTGACAGGGCTAGGCGTGCTGCTACATAACAGTCAATGCTGTAGTGCATCGCTTGCTCACGCTCGCCCCACAATGTTCTACATTCCCCCTAGTCATAGACAAAATCATTCTGCTAAAGGTCCCTTGTGTAGGGAAGAGGAGTGGATAATCTGCCAAAGGGCATCTAAGCGTAACAACAAAAATGATTTTTGGTCTGACACACCTGTGGGAGGATGGATAAGTACCCTACTGAACCCTTATCTATTTTTCTAATTTTTATCTTCCCCCCCTCCCCTCTTCTCACCCCCCCTCCCGAAACACACACACACACACACAGCTCAATTATGCTCAGCCTAGTTTCTCCAAACCTCCTGCTACAACTGGCGAGGCTCCTGATACGAGTGGCAAGGTCCCTGAACCAGAAGCTCCAGTGCTCTATTCCACTGTCCAGACTGACTGAGAACAGCCACTTCTCAAATTGTTGTGATCTTACACTTTACAAATAGCAAAACTTTATTGAATAGAACCAGGTTTGCTAGTAGGCTGAAAGGATTTGAGGTGATAGTATGCATTTTAATGTGATATTGCTAGGACAACATGTGTAACTAGAAACTCTATTAGTGTATTATGGCTTGCTGCATTATACTGTGTGTTGGTTTGACTTTTAGGTTGATGAAATTGTAATACAACTTCATATTAGAATCCCCCCTTTCAGAATTTGATTTAAAATTTTTGGTTACTTTGAGGATTCACGTAATGAGCGTCATAAGTGGAGGTTAATAAAGAACATTCAAGTTTAAGTGTGTAACATTGCTTAAAGTAATGACATTACTTTTAGTGACACACAAAAATTATGGTGCGTTTGTACAATATACCCCAATCCATGCAGACACCTCCAAAAAACATCCCAGTCAACTATAGTTGTAAAGCTGCAAACTTCGGGTAGGTACAAAACCTGGACTCTGGACTGGACTATGGACTGGATTATGGACTCGATTTTGGACTTGGTTGGACACTAAATAGTGTTCTAGAGCTGCTGTTTAAAGAAGATTTTGAATGTTAGATTGCCCAATGTGTAACCTGATCAACACAATGGTTGTTTAATCATAGATAAAACTGGAGTATAGGTGAACCAGTAGTATGATACTCTGTACAGCAGGTAATTTGCAGATATAACTGTTCTCAGCTACAAGGCAACCAGGAAGTTGCTTGCTATTCAATTCGTCTGCTTTGCTGCATGCATGCAATTCTGGGATGTTTATAGCTCCTATCTTTGTAATATAAGAGTTTAAAAGCTTCTCTGTATAGGATGAGACCAACATTGACCGTATTAGGGATGGTGGCAACCAAGCATTAGCTGTACAACTGAAGTCAGTATATGAGTGACAACAGCAGAACGGAATATTCTTGGTGATAAAAAGTATCCAAGAGGCATGTACATGGTTCAAAGGTCTCCTGAGAGCCAACTAGAATCAGTGCAGCAATCAAAAACTAGCTAGTGTCTCACAGGACCATATGAGGGATTCTGCTTCATTTCTAGAGTGTTCACTGGCCCCTCTGAGAGGGAAAGGTGTGGCTGCCCACTCCTCATACAACAGAAGATGATGAGTGCAGCCAGCAGGACTCCAGCAGAGAAGGACACCAGGAAGATGGTGGTGGAGATACCAACAACAGTACCAGCAGTGAGACAATTAACAGTAGTGGCAAGTCCTGGGTCTGTGGAAATTGGGTCTGTAGGCATAATTATGGAAAACAATAAGGGTTTTCACAATTTACCCTTAAAATTAATTATCATAACACAATCTATGCACATTCCATACATACCCACTCTATAGCCATGCATTCTACGTGGCCTTATTCTATTCCTCATGTTCTACCCCCATCTACTCCCGTTCTGATTATCCTACTCTTCTGTACATTGCACCTCCTTGTGACCTGCAATCAATGTCCTCTTTTTGGGAAAAAACACATCAGGGAGAGTCACAACTCATAGTGACAGTTTGAGTTATAATAGCTTGAGTGTAGCCTCGTTCCCAGGCCCCGCCCAGCTTTCCGTCGCTTATTAGTACGGCTTTTCCGTACTGCAAGCGACGGAAAGCTGGGCAGGGCCTGGGAACGAGGCTAGCTTGAGTGCATGAGAAGTACATGTACATGCCACCAGTACAGTTCTTGGCTATATCAATGATCATAAATAATTAGAACTACGCAGTAGCTATGAATGATAATTATCATTGCTAGATGACTTTCAAATAGAGTAAGGGTAAGAAAATCAACACCGCACAGACTTTACCAACTGAACTCCGGTTAGTTGGGCATTCTATCACTATCATACCATCACATAACAATGGCTACAGCATGCAAGAAACTGTGTGCATGGTCCTGCACAGTGCACACATGCAAGAGGTAACATGCACAACTAGCCTGCAGGTTATTGCATGTTGTATCCACTGTTATGAGTACATGCATAACTAACCAGCAACACACTGTGGAACAGCACCACTCCAGTTTCCATTACTCTGACATTCTCTCAAACTGGGACCTTCCAAATGATGAGTGGAGTTGCAGACATAGACAGCAAGGGACCCAGGGACGATACCACTGTAGCACACAACACCACCTGTGAATTGAGCACTGTTCTGCAGCAGTCCAATACATACCTCGTCTGGAGTTGTGCCCGCAACACCAAGGTCTGCAAGTGTGCAACCTGCCATGCAAGATAGCAAACTATTAGTTGTTGCATGTCTGCTCTTGTATGTCTATGTGCAGTCCCTACAGTCTGAACTTATACACATCACATCTAACAAATGTGTACTCTACTGCAACTCTTACCATGCATAGGTTCTTAGATGTACTCATGAAATGCAGTAGTCTTAATCTACAAGATACACTGCTGATTCAGCAACCTTCAAATGCACCGGCTAATTTTTGCCAGTACTTATTTTCAGCTATAAGTAAGCTATGATCATATACAGGACAAGGACCAAAATTTTGCTTCTCATATAGCAAAAGCAACCCATGTAGGGATATGCTAGGTCCATGCAAGTCCTCTGAGCAGGTGGGCAAGGAGCAATGAAGAAAATTTAATAGCATGCAGATGTGACATTCACATCATGATGAATATTGTATACAGCACTATTTAAAACTAGGAGATCCTATTGGTTGTTCCGTCACCAGATCAGACATAAAATAGTAGCAATCTCATTCAAGTACACGCAGGATGCTTCAATCAAGTAATGCTAGACAGTAGAAGTTGTCAATACCATTAATACCAATCAGTGACTCATACCTGAACAAAAAGTGCCCTGCATTCGTACTCCCATGGAGGATACAACATAGTAGTAGACAGTGTTACCCTGGAGTGGTGTACTGAGTGGAACTGTCACACTGTTGACATTGGTACCAGTGGATGAGTCAGTGTTTGGTAGATTTGTTGGGTCGGTCCCATACTGAATAGTGCAAGTGGCAGAGGTAACAGAGCCATTCAGAAACTGACATGTGACCTCACGAGCTCCAATATCAACAGTCACATTAAAGACTGTGTTTGTTGAACCTATTGCACAGGGAGCATACACACTGTAATGTCACACAAGAAAACAAAAATGTACAGATGTTAAATAATTCATACTGATATCATGATGTTATCAGTTATTCAATGACACGCATGATGCTGTCTCAGCTGGCGAATGTCTCACACCTCATTATATGTACAACTTATATATCCCTAAAGGCGGTTCAGGTGCCAAAATATCTGGTGACTAGTTACTACATAAGTGCAACCTTCGCAGGCCAGCCTCTTTAACACAATTTAGTAGCCTGCTACTTTTTGTGGTGCTTGCAGTACTCGGAAGTTCTACCATCACATACCAACAGTTACAGCTGTACTTGCAGTTCCTACTCCCACAACATTTCTGGCAGCCACAGATACTGTATACTGCTGCACTTGGGAGCTAGTGACTCTGAATGTGTGCTGACAGGAACTGCTAGTGCACTGTGAAGCTGAGCCTGTTGACACAGGGATTGAAGATCCAGTTCCATAAGAGAAGATGTATTCAGTTGGTGAACCGTCAACCCCATCTGCTATGGTCACTCGGGACTGAGGGAAGCAATGATGCAACTGGTATCATGAAATACAAAACCATGAATATCAGGGGCAAGTGTAAGCAAAGGTGTGCAGGCGTGCAGTTATAAATTTAGCAGGTATCAGTGGGGACAACAACAGAGCAATATAGTCACTGCAACATTCAAGAGTATTGACACAGACAACTGTAAGCTAGGACAACTGCAATAGGGGATTAACCCTTTTAGCCCTACGCGCATGCGCAGAAATCGATCTCGTGGTTACGAGAGAAGCTAATAAAAAATGGCGATTTTGTGTAGTGTTGATTCATCACGTTATATCTTTTAAAATAGCTGAGTTCAGGCAATGATAGTTAGGCTTAGCTTAGTTGAAAACAAACCTGCTTTACTCAGAATGTAGTCAGAAGACCTGCTAGTGAAGTCCGAAGAAGCTACAACGGTGGAAACGTAGGTACCCGCTGTGTACTTGAAAATGACCGATAATACACGGCAAAAGTTGGCAGAGATTTCCAGCGAAGGTACGTTTCAACTGTCGTTGACACGATTAGATACTATCTAGACGATAGAACATGTAGCGTGTGGATATAAGCTGTACTGTGGCCAACTACGATCGGCAGGCAAACTTCGAACGCGATTTTCAGGGGAAGTCCCTATAGGATACAGCAGCTAATTATGCTTCGATTGACTTCCTGTTACATGTAATAACTAACTCTAAGTCCAAAAAGGCGCAGCGATCACGATAAATAGCGGAAGCGAAGTGCGGGCGCATTTGGCCGCTATCGGGTGTAATGGTCAAGAAATATCGCGGGCGCATTTGGCCGCTATCGGGTGTAATGGGTTAATATGATTGATAGCACTCATCACTGCTTTCTGCTGTAGCTGCTCATTACCAAAATCATATGCACCACAGCGTCTGCTACACCCACCCAGTTGTTGCCTATGGTATTTAGTAGAAAATTAGAGCACTTGTATGTATGTCATAGATGCTGAATAATTATTTGTTTGAAGACTAAATGCAAAATCTCAAGCCAATAATGTATCGCTGTATACAGAGAGACACTCATGCTGAACATCACAACCCACCCCCTCTGTTGCTTGGCTCTCAATCTCTAGAAGACCTCCAGATGAGTCATACAGAGGTGTAGCAGTCAGTGTGGGAGGATTAGGAGCTGTAGAAGAATGCAGTATAAAGAAACCACTGGGATCTTGATTCTGAATTTTTTTAAACTTTTTTATTTATGTTATTTTTTTCTAAAGGCCACTTTAAGCCTATAAATCACCTCAATGTACCTTAGTTTTCTTTATGTCAGCTGTATCACAAGACCATTTGCAGCCTTCAGATTCGTAACTCTAACCACACCCACTCATTAACAAGCGTGCAATAGTCAGGGTTTTTGGCCAGTGATTGCCTGTCCAGCCTGAAAACTGTCTATAATTATACACAGAAATGCGACAAGGAGAGAAGAACTTCGCAGCTAACTTGTTTGTGCAACGGAAGACAGAAATGGCTCACCCAGTGCCAACCAAGGTCTTTACACAGCCAAGTAAAATGGCTGTCATCCACCTACCCCTCTGCGGTGCTGATTTTAGCAAAAATATACCAATAGCTATACCCAAAAGACCACTATAGTACTATAGGTATTACATCAACTGTTATAGGTTATATAACCCCCAATGTGTACACTGTCTGCAAATTGATCTTGGAATGCATCTAGAAAGCTTGATGCTCCCATGCTTCCATCACCTATGTGGGGCACACATATTCACAAGTGGTTCCATGAACAATAGTTTAGATTACCACACAAGCAAGCCCTTGTCCCAATATACCGTGTAGACACACAGTGGCAGGTTCACTCTCAGGTCCTCTCAGGCTCCCATCACAGTTGGCTGCTGCCACTGTGAAGATGTACTTCTGCCCAGTGGGCATCATCCATCCTGAACAAAAGTAGCTGTGTGTACTACTATCAAATCTCTGAAGTGTACTGACATTCCCACACAGGTCATTTGGGCCAGAGATGTTGACAAAGTAGGTATCAACTGTTCCACCCATGTTCAGTGGTGGCTCATTCCATGTGATGGTGAACTGCTGTCCTGGAATGAGGAATGTCACAGATGGTGTCCTTGGGGCAGCTGGGGGGCCTGGGAACATAGTGGGAAAGGAAATATTTGCCTATGTATCAGCAATGTAACAAACTAAGTGTGCTGCTTAAAAACAAACGCTCTTTATCACTCCAGAGGGTCATCACAATTGTCTACAGCTGCTTATTGAGGTATGTCGGATGTAGGGGATTTTCATAGCAATTCAAAAGAAAAACGGTGCTGGAATTCTTCCTGGATGAAGGCATGCCTGCCAGAGGTATTGTGTATAGCCAGGATTTCAGTATGCCAGGGCTTGAGTATATATCTGAAGCTACTGCAGTTGAACATGAAAAGCCAGCTTGGCCTATATAAAGGCACATATGATTTGCCATGAGTCATCAAGTACACACAGGCCTTCAAGTCAGTCTTAGTAGCCTCGTTGTTGCTATGACTAGTATGTTTAAACTTCAGAAGTCATCTTGGTAGATAATAAACATGAACTGCTTAGCTCACACACAGTAGCTAGGCACTTGTCATATAAAGCTAGGTTCAACTAAAGCACTTGTTCAATGATGTTACTATGCAGTCTTGCCTGACAGTGCTGTGCTCCCTTAGTCCATACACAGTAGGTGCAACACTTCAATTGCCACTCCTGTGCTGTCATTTGATTGTGCACGTGTTGTATAATTATGCATCCAGTTTATTCTGCATATTTATAAATGCATATTGAGGATTGAAATATTTACAGAAATCTGTTGCAAACAGTTATATCAACATACACACAGCCTCAATCAAGGTGATTCAATATCCATGTGGGCTCAATCAGGCTTGCCTAGTAGACCACTTATCCTGTGTGCATTCTGCAGAGAGACATCACGTTAGTTCACCCATCCCCCTAGTTGATGTTAAGTTAACTCCACCCATTGAGCCCCACCCCCAATTTGCTTAGTAATTGGAATATTCATAGCTCTGTGAATGCCAACCGAGAGCTGGGCTCCTCACTCAAAGCAAGCCTTAGGTGGGGAGTGGTCCCGCCCTTTCTGTAGTAGGCCACGGGTCGGGAGTTCAAAGGGACCGAAACCCGTGGTCATGCAATGACCGGAAAGGGTACTCCCCTGAAGACCAGTGTTTTTGAGCAGTGTTTTTGAGCATATCTCCCGAAAAACTATAACTCACTTTGCCATAACTGCCCCACCCATTTAAGTCATAAATGCTCCACCCATTTAAGCCATAAATGTCCCACCCATTTAAGCCATAAATGCCCCATCCATTTAAGCCATAAATACCCCATCCCCATATCCCAGTATGTTTTAACTGCATGCACACTTCACATGTGTATGTACATTTGTGTATGTGTGGAAATTTTCACATAATGAACATTGATGTGCCAGCTGGTGTTGGTGCTCCCCCAATCAACACATAAATCCTTGAAACTGAAAAGTAGTTTGCATGTGTACATGTATATCTGGGATGGGTGTGAACAGTTTCACTTGCAGTCTTAATTGTACCTAGATGGAAATTTTGCTCTCTGGTATGGTGAGAATGCAGAGACTATACTAAGAAATTACTGGAAATTTACAACCATTTCAGCCATTGTGCACAAGGACTTATAATAATATGATTGTCGCATATAAAGCCATCTAGTTCGTCTGGTTGTTTAGTGTATGTTATTGACATACTAACAGACTGACTTAACCCAGCTGTGTGCACATGAGTACAAAGTAACTAGTGACCAAGTAACTAGTGACCAAGGATTGGCTCATTAGGTTAGTAACCTACTGGCAAACATATATGGGCTTGACACACATGTTAGTATATATAGCACGAACATATGTAGGTGGGTGGATATATACAACATGCCTAACTGCCTGGAGTACACATCTGCTGCCTACCCTCTTGTTCAATTACATTCTAATGTCCCCTAACCATGAGCACCTGATACTCTACAGTACATCATACTTGTGCCTTGTTCAGTTCTTCATGTTCAAGTTGCCCATATCCATTGTGGTAACTGTCCTCTTATGCATGACTGGGGAGGGAAAGGTTCAAGCAATTATGTGCTCTCACCTTTCCCTGCCATCAATTTCCAATAGGGGCCTCAAAATACCCCCACCAAGTACAATCTGGCCCTGATATTGGGTGGTCCAAGCACAGGCAAAGTGTCAATGAAGAATACCAATTGAAACAGGTTTGTAAACCAGCAGTCTGCAACTGAATGCAAGTGAATGCTCACAGGTTTCACTCTGATTCTTAAAGGAGTAGCTATGTAAGACTAATTCACACACATGCATGTAGCCACACAAATGTACCACATACCTTGTACAGAGACGGTAACTGATTCACTCATAGATCGATCACGATTGAGGCAAGTGAAGGATGTCCCATTTTGAGCACTAAATGTCAGGGTGGAGTTGAAGCAGTTGTTTGCTACATCATACACCCCTGCTGCTGAACGAAACCCATTCTGATCTACTTCAGCAGAAGTTGATTCCAAAATTCTGTCACCAGTCTCTACTGATATCCTCCAGCGCAGTCGATTCCCAGGCACAGTACACAAATACACTACCACCTCCGCAGGACAGGGAGTCTGTTGTGGTGATTGTTGTGTCAGCAGTACACCACTGATACCTGGAAAGTGAAGTAGAGGTGGAGACAACAACACACAGTAGTAGAGGAGACATTGATGCATCTCTGTAGAAATTTGTGCGTATGAAGTGCAGCCCTGCACTCAGGCTGCAATCTTCTCCACACATAGTGCCTGCAGTGACTATATGCAACACCATGCATGCAGTGTGTGTTACTGGTTTCTTGCTCAAAGTGACCTGTGATGCTTGTGATACTTGAGAACTGATATTCTCTTTACCTGCTGGTTCTACAGAACAAGGATGAATACAGCATAGGATCAGGATCCAAAAGAGGCCCGACAGTTGCATCTAGAACAAAAATAATTAATACTATTTGAGGTCATTACATTAATGAAGGCCTCGGAATCACAGTTGTCTAACCAAAGACAAGAGGATTCAATTAGCTACAAGAAATTTCTAACAGGAAAAATAATAACATACACGAAAATGATAGGTATCTTACCTAGGTAGCTACAATAACATGAATGCCAGCTACAATCAATGTCACGTACCTTACTAGGTAGCTACATGCCGCAAAATGTCAGCTATACAGTCCAAAATAAATTTCAGGTATCTTACCTACCACAAAATGGCTACTATCAATACATGTCAGGTATCATGCATACCTAGATACATCCTATAGCACAAAACTGTCAGGTATTGAAATGTCATATACATGACCTATAGCAGGTATAGCTAGAATAACACAGGAAGCTTAGTGGCCCTTTGACCGATACATATTGCACGTAGCAAACATATTTAAAGGACTCGAATACCATGTAGAAAACCCATGCAGTGTTTGGTGAGTTAGCCCACTACAGTTCTGAGCTCTTCTTATGAATAATCAAAGCTGCAAACTTGAAGTAGCCACACACATCCAGTCAGAAGTGCAATATGGTATGTCTCTTCCCGATTAAGTGGAAATGTGAAATAGCATGAAGAATGCTTCACTGAGCTGCAAGATGTCATGTAGCTAATGCTGTTGCCACATTCTCTTCCTGACCTCTGCAATTTTGATGGTCTCCTCTTGATGTACATTACACATGTGAAGCCATTGTCCACATGTGGAACCTGAGGTAGCAAATATTACTGTCAAAGGATTGTAGCTTTAAAGAGTTCCGAAGGAGTGTCAAATGCAGCATAAAGAAGAAAAAGAAATTTTGTAGTATGTAGTAAGCCTCAATATGCTGTCTATCTAATTGTCTAGTATAGCTATAACCTGTAACTGAAAGCATTATCCATGCAACCATCATGAAACATGTCATAAATGGCTTGTGAAGCTGTTCTGTACCAAAGGGTAACTTGTGACATCCAACTTATGGGGACTCTACCTGAATGAATACATGTACATCAGGTTGCATGTGAGCAGAACTGACAAGGATGAAGTAGTATGAAAGCTGCCTAACTACCACACAATTTGCAAGATCATCATTCTTTCTACTGAATGAAGCAAAAACAGCTGCCTTGTATGCCACAATCACTGAGGTTGCGTTTTGAGAATGAATGGACCTAAACTACAGATGGCCTATATTGGTAAATGATCAGATGCCAATTTGAAGAAGAGACTGTCTTTGTTGAAACTTTTCACTCGTGCCCAGAAATTTCTATCGGATGTTTACCATTCATGCCTTCAAGAACGGCCCGGAGTTTCCACTCGCATATAGTTCTTCAATGCTCATAATTATATAGTTCATGCCAGAGACCTTTATCTTCCTAAAGGGGAAGGCATAGGAAATGCATGCACCTTGACTTCTCACCCAGCGTGGTGCTCACTGATTTTCCAATTATCCAAACTGCAGCCATCAAGGGACTACAATAGATGTCTAATATTATGAGGGGCACCATGGGGTGTTTATTCACAGAAAAATGTGCACCCTTCTGTAACATCACAGCCAGCCATGGTAGCTATGCCATTGAGGTATAATACACTGACCAGGTAGCTAGCAGGTTCAGCGCACAATAACCTGTTGACTACTAGTAAACTCAGGAATGAAAATAGAACCACATTTGTGCTGATGCAATGTGACAATATTTCCAGTATACAGCTATATACCAATAGCTTGTATACAAGAACATGCACTCTAGTTGAAAAAGCCACTGAGATTTCGAGCAATACCACAAAATAACTACACATTCATAACCATGAAGGTGATGAGCCACACCAGCTAAACTTAGTTTCCTTCCCAGACCTCATGCGCCCTCTGGTGAGAAATCATGTGGTGAGCAAAGTTGAGATCGTTATAATGTAGCACTTCCCTTACAACATTAAAATTTTGTATCTGCTCTCAGACATCCCAATGTCCTTTTTGTGGGTGTGTTGCAAATTTTTCTGAATGTTACACTACCCAAACTGTGCCTAGCCCAAGAAATTTTACCTGGTTTGCCAGACTGTCATGAGAAGGTGGGGCCTGGGCATGAAGCTAAGGCTCTTTCCCCAATCAGAATCCTGCTTGCCAAGAGGGTACAATCTTACCCTTAGCTGCTAGTTTACATGGAATTTACAATCAGAATATTATTCTCTGCATTCACAGAAATACTTTAAGTATAATATTACACACAAGGCCATAATCCACGGAGGTCACTACATGGGCTATGCTAAGGTTGGCACAATGGTCCAACATCAACGATGACGTGGTAAGAATGGTTCAACGTGAATAACAACATGGTAACATAATGCTTCCAGTATAAACATTCGCAGCATATGCTATATCATTGTTAGCTACATGTATATTTATGCAAGACTGCATGCAGACTGAAGATCGTACAACTGAATTTCATCATAGCTTTTACCATATTCTAGGTAGCTAGCTAATCTGTGCTGCAAGCCATACTGCACTTTCTCAAACCGTATGTGCTCTTTCATGAAGAGCTTGGCCAGCACCAGGGACATAGTTTTACCATAGATAGTCACTCTACTATCTATGGCTTTACATAGGTACTTGAAAATTTACCTTCGATTTTTCCGTCAGTGTCCCATCTCTCAACCCTTCCACCGCAACTATATAGCTACTACAATTACAATCGGTCAAAACAACCTATGGGTAGTTACACCAGTTTCAGGGCTCATTGAACTGCGTGTTGAGTATTATAGGAATTAAGAGAATTTACGTACACAATTACCACCCATCATCCCCCTTGAATTCCATCAAGCTTCATTAACACAGACGGAGTTGCTAAACGTGAAATACGGAATAACGGAACAGCCGTAATAATGCGGGACTTCACTCGCTTGTACGTACTTCACCGCCAATGCGCATCCGTGCTTGCGCCGTGCTGCACTTTCGCGTATTTAGAGCCTTAATCGAACACAGCAAAGTCACAATGTCAGTATCTGGAAAGAGACGCCAGCCCTCATGTGGAGACTGCGCCGAATCCCCTCCCCCAAGTCTCCCAGTGTCTGTGCCAGTGAAGACTGTTCCGAATCTCTTCCTCCCAACTCTCCCAATGGAGACTGCGCCGAATCTCCTCCCCCCCAGCCCTTCCAGAAACAACTGTTTGCGTCAGTATTGCGCCTATCAATGGCATGCCCCACCTGGGCAGATGTTGGAGAAAGTAGAGGGATTTGCTGTCAGAATCTTCCCCAATGTGTTGGTATACTTAGTCGGGATTGTCCCAATCCACTCAACGTTCTCTTTCGTTGCAACGGAAGAGAATGTGTATGTAATTGTGTTAAATGTCTTTGGAATGTTCTTTTAGAATTCCACCAATACTCATAATATTATCTCCCTGTAACACACTGCATGTGCATGACAGGGAGATATGAGGTATTTGTAAGGGATATGTAGGGGGATGGTACACAGGTTTGTGCCCCAGGTATGGGGGCTTGTTCCATTAGGATGTGTCAGTTCCTCTCCTATCCCCCATCAAGCCCCAGGTATTGTAGCTAGGTATGGCATACCAGTGATAGATGCATAAAACTAACACCACACTATGCGCACTTTACAAAAGGAAAAAGTTGGTAATGTATTTCATATTAAGAACAGGATGCATAAGACAAGAATCTATATATTCTTGGATCAAAAACATACACTTCACTGTACTAGGCAACACTCTTTACTCAATGAAGAAAGAAAGAAAAAAGCAGTTGTTAGGACAGCAAAGCCTACACAGGAGAAGGTATTCATCACCAGCTACTACAAATAAACTTCCGATTTACCACTATTTTCACTGTGCAGGAATGCTGTTTGGCTCTATGATCAAGATGTTATTGGTAGTAAGAGGAGATTACTGTGTTGAAGAAACTTCTATATATAATACAACACATATACCTAGATGTACGTGTTCTATATTAACTATGGTGGCATCATGCATCACTCATGTTAATGATGCTCCCAGGAGTTCAATATCCCAAGATCCAGTTTTTAACGTGGCTCATAGGAGACAGTCACCCATTGGGTATACAAGGCCTCAACATAAACAATTGTGAGTCAGTAAGGCACTATACTCTTATTGATGGCTTTCTTCTCACTTGTGTGCTTCCATTTTTCTACTTCAGTTTCTACACAGTGTTTCTCACTTGCCCTTCTATTAATAATGCAATCTATTTAGATAAACAATCCGCTTGTACTATTGGTAGCCATAGGCTGCCTTTCTCACAAATTCAAAGAATTGGTTGCAACATTTTGTCTTTCAGGATTTTACAGGCAAACAACAATACAATACTGCAAAAGTGCGGTAGATGCACAGTAAACTGAGGTACAAGGGTCTAGGAGCTTGTTGTTCAGTCATTGAGACAAGGATAAGGGCTACTACGTAAGCGTTAGAACATCTTTTCTCCTTACACACTAGTGCATGTCATTTGGTGCATATAGCTAAGCGAGCAGGGCTAGCCTTCTCAGTTAGCAATTATGTTCTCACACCCTTGAAAAAGCTCACCACCGATGAGCGAAACGTTGGGCAACTGATTGAAGTTTTACCAAACCCCTCCTACTGTCCTCATCAATGTACCGCACAGCACCGCAGAGATGACGTCTTCATCTGAAACTCAAACCCGCACCCTGAGATACATACTTCGGTCCCGGGGGATTTAGCCCTACCCCCACAAGTAGCATAATCCAGAACAAGTGGCCATCACTTCCCCCCCCCCCCCCCTCCCCCCTCTCCCTCAACGATCCCCACGCATTAGAAGACACAGCTGCAGGCTACATAATTATGCAAGCCTTGCTTCAACAAATGGGAGCTACGATGTGCGTAGCAATGTTGGCGCTCCCCCACCTGACACCCCAACTCAAGTGATGGTGATGCCATCCAAGGGTTTACCTAGCTTTGTACCCAGGCTTTTGATAGGCGAATCATTTTTAATGATGGCTTGAGTGTACAAGGCTAAGGATGATGGTCTTAGTCAGCAAAGCTACTGTAGAAGTGTAGTTAATAAGCATGTACTCCTTTACCACACCTATATTTCGACAGTACACGGATACTTCACAAAGCCAGTCACAAATGTAAGTACCACACTTACCCATGGCTTATGAGAGTGACAAGTCCCTTGATTACAATATCCTGGAAAAATATATAAACTTGAAGCCTTGTCCCCAGGACTCAGAGTAGAGTGATTCCCAGTAGATGTGCAGTGACTTTATGCACTTCTCATACCTTTGTAAATCTTGAGTGCACTTGAAACACAGGATCATACGGCTACTCAATCGTGGTTGAACCACCTGACTTGTAGCATCTCCACTAAATCCCAGCTCCACAGTACTCCACAGTACTACCCCCTCTGGTGTCTATGCCACAGTTCTTGTGGTACGTTGGGCAAACCTGCATTTAGCTAGTCCAGACAGTATCCAGATACAGTTCTGTACAGTTTTTTTTTTTTTACGTCACAGGGGAGTATCCAGATACAGTTCTGTTACATCACAGGGTAATATCCCGATGCAATTCTTTTACATCACAGAATCAATAACCAGGTGTAGTTCTGCCCACCTCACCCCTCTCCCCCCAGCTTTCTGTTGTCTAAGAGGCTTGAAAAAAAGAAAGATGTAAGTGTGGATACATAATTTACCCACCTTTGGATGGCAGTAGACGGAAACAGCTAGACCCTGACACCCTTCTTCAAATTGACTCAAGTAGCAACACCAATCAAGAAAAGGAGTCAGTTGCAATACAGGCACCTTTTGGCTCACAAATACAAAGGATACAAGTTCCCTATAGATGTTGCAATCTTGCCTGCAAAAAGTAGTCCAGACATGATGAACATGCTCAAGTGGATGAAACTCAACATGGACTCTGTATGCTTGAATAAGAGTTATGACTGTGCTGTTGAGCAGTCAGGCCCAGAAGTTCACAGAGACAGTAAATTAATATCAGTGGCAATAGTATGGGTGTAGAGCCTGACAGGTGACATACAATGTCATTTAAAATTGTTAAAATTAACCTAAATTCAGACAACTGCATCTTCTATACTACACACGGGAACAACTTACAATTTTTGATTTCAGCTGCATCCACGTTTGTTCTGCTGGATTCTATCTCAGTAGACCTCAGAATCAATGAGAACTGCTGTTCGGACATCGTTTGTACATACTGTTTCACAAGCCCGTCTGGAACTGTTTTGGGATGTGGTGTCATTTCTGTACCAGATACGAAAATGAAATTTTAACAGGCCCGTTCCTAAGTCGTCTCACACAAAACATCCCATGCGAAAATATTGAGCGGTTGCTGAAAATATGAGCGTGAGCATATCCCAAAAAATGTCAGTTTTGTTGCAGGACAAGTTGATGACAATGCATAATGCATACTAAATTATACTTGTACGTGCTATATGGGGACTTCCGGTAGGTAGCGGTTTAGCTGTGCAACTCACATGTACCTATTAATTTACAGGTCACAGAGTTTGTATAATTATAACAGTTTTTGCTCTGAAGTTGAGGAAAAGTGTTTTGTTTCAAGTTAGCTACTCCATGTTGTGAGTTACTCCACCTTCTGTCACAAGTTTAACAATTATTTAGCATTCCCTTCACTGAAGGGAAATGCTAAATAATTGTTGACTTGAAGGGAAATGCTAAATAATTGTTGTATGACACTCATCTATAGCTCAAACCATTCATTTTAGAATGGTTTGATGTCATTACATAATGTGTTCAAGAGATTCAAGAAATGTTGCCAAAAATATTATATTGGTTAACCTCATTCTAGGCTCAAAAGAGTGGAGGAGAAAGATTATAGATAACTTGCATATTTCATATTGGATCTTGAACCAAAATTTGTTTCTTAAATGCACACTGATGAAAATTCTATACTGTACATTGTTACAGGAAGATGACCCTGTAGCAAACTTTCACTGTTAAACATTTTTGTCAATGTGACAAATGACACATGCACAGGCAATCCTTACTTTACTGGCATCGTTTTCACCCACCCTCAGATACATTGTACATAAATCAGTGAAGAAACTTATCACTAAATGGCTAAAACTAAATCATTTCTCACAGTGCATGCCTTCAACCACTCTGTCAGTTGCATCAATAGTGTGTTCTCTGTTACAAACATCAGAAAGACGACTCAACATTATTTGACAAGCTAGAACAGGCACACCTGCACATACGTAGGTATGTATGTATCTATATGTAAGTAGATAGGGAGGTAGCTAGGTAGGTATAGGTATAGTTACTTTGCAACAGGAAATCTGTATCTATACACTGCATGTATATTATAGCTTTTCATGTCGGGGACATACACGTCCTGATTTAGAACAAAGAATACTATTACCGTAGTGTCCCGCAAATACGCCCCCCCCCCCCCCCCCCCCCCCCCCTCCCCTTTTGCAACCTTAGCCTTAGTACAAAGCGCAGGGGGGGGGGGCTTATACGCGGGATGCGACATTTTCTCTCGCGATTACGCCCTCCCTCGATCGAGAAATATGAGCGGTTCTGTGGATGGTGGCTTCGTTCTTCATGCGCTGCTATTCCACCACGGAGACCTTGAACCTGACTGTATAGGAGTTTCAACGAGGGGGGGGGGACGAGCCCGAAGCGCGAGGCGTCGCCGAGCGTAGAACGCGAGGCGGAGAGATGCTCCCGACGTTAGCGGTAAGATGGCGAGCTTCAGCGTTGATGGACGAGGAAGCAGGGCGCTTCCGCGAAGTAGCTGGCGTGTCCATCGTTGCTGCAGGCGATCCGCGTTCGCGGTAGACAATTTAACAGTAGAAAGCCAGCCGAATGGCTTGAATAAACTTGCGATGGAGTTGAGCGGTTCTGTGGATGCTGGCTTCGTTCTTGCACTGCCATTCCACCACGGAGACCTTGAACCTGACTGTGTAGGAGTTTCGACGAGGGGGGGCTTATGCGCGGGATAAAAATACCTCTGCAAGACTTTGCGCTAAAAATGCAGCGGGCTTATGCGCGAGGGGGGGCGTAATTGCGGGACACTACGGTATACTGTTACATACATACAGTACCCAAATATAGTGAACATCAGTCTGGTTCAAACCTAACTATACCTCAAGCTTCTTAGAGTGAAAGGCAAAAACAAAATTAATATTCAGAAAGCATTTGGTTAATACAGTGACTATCTTTCCCTAAGCTAATTCACAGTATTCAGAAAGATTGTGGGGGCTGATACTTGAGTCAACTTTGATAGCCTCCCACTAAATGTATCACATTCTAGCTACTAGCATGGGAAGACTGGAAGAGTACTGCCATGCAACTGTTATTACCAAATTTAATTTGCTAAAACAACAATTTTGTTTGCAGTTTAGAGATCTCAGAAGTACATAGCTATAGACAGTACATATAGCACAGTCATTCATTATTTTTTATTGTGGCCGAAGCTATAATATGAGCTACACTTCATACTCAAACCAAGCCTTGAACCTATAGGTGGGAATCTTCTGTCATCTTCTGCGGTCTGTGAGTAGCCTGAGTTGTCCACCAAGCATACTCCTTACTAGAGGTAAGTTGCCATTCACGGTGAGAATACAGCTGCCGGAATTATGTGTCAGACAAGTGGCAGCTACCAAGTTGCACATATGCTGTCTCAGTGTGCTTGTAAATAGACAATAGAATAATGTTCACATACCGACGTCCATGTCTATAGTATATCATGGTAGACATATGCGAATGGGTACAGTATGAAGAATGTTCGTTCATAACTGCCGACCGCGCGCCTTAGTGTTAGCCTGATAATCATGATGTGCAGTCAGTTGTGCGTTTGTGTGTATATTTATATATCCGCCACACTTTATTTTGTAGTTTACACATGCACACATGCAGGTGATAATTATAGTACGTGGAACCTGGTGTCACGCTGTAATGGGCCCTCCCTAATCAGAGCCCAGAGGGGTCTGTCAATTTTACCAAGATATATCGATTTTACGATATATCGCGATTCTGCTTGGCTAGCTTCTTCGTTTGTTCAATTTAGTCCGTACCGCAACGGGATACAAAATTTCCTAGGGGATACATTTGGGGGTACCGTATATCCTGAGGATATTTCCTGCGGGAGTACGTAATATCCTAGGATATTATGTACGGGGATACAAAAAACCGGGGATGCCAAATACCCTATGACACCGGGTAAACAATTGTGAGAGAGATAGCAAGTGTCTTGGTCAACTAAAAAAGAGCAAAATGTGATGTGTAGTGCTACTTTGGTTATCGTGGCGGGGCGATAACTGTCGTTGTAAGTTATGTCTCCTGTGCACCGACAACAACGAGGTTCTATAATACATGAACTATTATTTGGTTACTACAATTGCGTGGCCTTCCTACGCTAATTCAGGTGTTTGTAAAACATTTTGTAGTAAATTTTTACTCAAGTTTCAGCTCATTGCATGTATCCTTTTCCAGCACTGCCTTCATAAAATTTGCATAGTAAAAATAGTCACGCGCAACTGTAGTAACCAAATACTTTACAAGACTTAAAAAACATTAAAAATGTAAAAAGATGTAGGGATGGCATGCCAAAAAGTATGCAAACAAGGTAGAGATGATGCATGAAAGCAAAGGTCTACATATTGGCAAAGCCCCATCCCTACATCTTTTTCACACTGCAGTTAGACAGTGCATGGGTAGCAGTTCACGGCTGTAGCCTCATTCTCAGGCCATGCACTTTCTAGCTCCTCCCACATGGCCTGGGAACGAGGCTAACATGAGCGTATAGATATGTGTGCCTTGTAGGTGGCTACCAAGGTTAGCAGTTTTATTGCCAACATACTACTTGTGGTGACAGTGGTACCCTTGTTATATGCCTCTGGTATAACCTAGACAGTGAGCTCGAGTGGGCTGCAGACTGGTCATAGTAATCAGTGTGTAAAACTCAAGCACTCAGGCACAGCGTTAATAACTGCATGGATGGGTGCAGATTCAGCTCTCGAGCACGCTGTCTAACTGCAGTGTGAAAAAGATGTAGGGATGGGGCTTTGCCAATATGTAGACCTTTGCTTTCATGCATCATCTCTACCTTGTTTGCATACTTTTTGGCATGCCATCCCTACATCTTTTTACATTTTTAATGTTTTTTAAGTCTTGTTTCTGTACTTTTTTTGATGTTAATCTCAGTTACAGTTAGACCTGAGCCTAAGAAGAATATTTCAAGTGTAACCACAACACCAGGACTTGAAGCGGCGTTGACAGTTTAGTAGTGATTCCAGTGTGATATCTGCCCTCCCTGGAGAAAAGTGTAATAATTATGTGCAATATAGCCAGCTAGAACCTGATGAAGGGCCAACCACTCTCCGTACCAAACTTTGTGAAACCAATTTCATGATTCAGTTATCAATCACATGACGACTGACCAGCTGCAGCACAGAAAACTATCATAGCTACTGACAACAGACCATCCTAGCTTTACAGTTCACCGTGAAGCTGTGAGTAGGCTAGTTTTAGTGTAGCTACAAGTAGGCAGCTGAATGCAGCGCCTTACCTACATGGTGTTCATAAGCCTTGCCCAATGCCGCGGGGGGAAAAAACCATGCCCGCCCGCTCGCTTGTGTACTCTCGCTTCCAGACCAATGACCGTGGTCTTCAGTCTGGGAACGAGACTTCGTGTGCGCATGCGTACAAAATTAGAAAATGGCGTCCTTCGCAACGGACAGCAGCCTCAGAGTGTTGTGAATGGCTTTTGTTGACCAGGGTGAATTTGAAGCTATGAAGACGCTGAGTAGTTGGGAAGCTGAGCGCTGTGATGAGCATCCGTTTCGTGCTAAAATCAAGGTGAGTACTTGAGCCGTTTTCGAGTTATCGTCGTTTGACAAGTGGTCTGAACAAAGAAAGAAAGAATACGAAAAATGGTACTTTTGCTACCGCACACTTTTGCGCTTAGCTGTCTTCCGCGTGGCTTTTGGCCACTTATATGAGTCTTGCTGATCACAAAGGCACTCAAAGAGGATGTCTGGGCTCTTAAATAAGCTTTTAGCGCGTTTGTGGTGAAGTTATACGGCTTTTGCTTAAGTATTGCATATATTGCGCGTCGGCGCCATCCCTACATAGAGAGTCTACCGACTCTCTGATATGCGCAGAAGCATCGCAAAGCGTAGCCCATGTAACGTATTACTATAGTACTTCGACCCGTTAATTGGTTTAATTGTTTCTGCGGGGAAGGGTAGGGTATAAGGGTCGGGGTAGGTTTTGTTTGCCCAAACGTTTCTGCAGTTTGTCCCTCAAAGGCTATAGCTACTTAAGTAGTTGGTAGAACCTCTTTACCCGTCGCCCGTTCGGTTGTACAGGCTATTTGTCGTTGAACGGTAAGCAGGTGGCATTGGAAACTGCGGTGCATAGCCTATAAATCACGATTATAAACCTCGATACAGTACTGAAGTTTATCGTTACCGCTCTACCCAGAATGCCTAAATCCCAAAATGTCTAATGCCAAAATGTCTAACAGAGTGCTAATTAGAACTGTACTATGAAAATCAATGCATGCTGGAGTCAGTCATCTTTGAAAATGCTGTTATTTTCTCTCAGCTTATCCGCTCCTGGGGAAAGTGGTAGTCTGCTTTTAAACAGTAGTGTTTGGTGTGTAGTGCATGTTGATGCGCATGGTGAGTGAGTTACGTTGTAAACAGCTGCAATTTTAATGCTGCTGAGTATCACAAATATTGATTGTCTTGTATGCAAAAAAGGTTTGGGGGTGGGAGTGTGGAGCAAGCAGTGCAAGGTATATGTTCTGCATGCATATTGATGCATGTTTATGTATACCTATGAACAGCGGCAATTTTGTATAGTGTTGAGCATGGCAGATACAGATTGTCTTGTAGATGGGAACCTATGGAGTGGGTTGTGCTGAGTCTGTAGTGCACATCAATTTTATGAGTTGAGTTGTGAGATAGTTGGGTGTGGTAATTGTTGAATAGGCTGATATACATGCAGCAAATTTTGTAGTACGTATAGCTATGCATAGTTGGCCAAATGGCACAAGATGTAGGGATGTTGTAAATGTATTGTGTTGTCACTCCCATTTTGTTTGTTTGGTTTTCAAGAATTCCATTCCTACATGCACTTGTTTTTGTTTAGGGAACTTTTTAGACTTGTTCCTATTTTTTTTGTTGTTGTTGTTGTTGTATGGTTTACCACTTGTGTCAATACTTGGTTTTAGCATATTTCATGATCTGTACTAAAGGCATCGCTAAAATTTTGTAGTAAAAATTGTACCTTATAATGAATGTTTAATTGAAGAGATTGATTGATGTTGGATCAATGTTTAGTTGGTGATGTATAACACCTCTCTAAAGTTGCACTTGATTTAATGTTTTGAACTCATTGTGACCTTTCTAGCCAACTGCTGATAATGTGTGGGCATCACACAGATTTCAGTCTGCAGGGAGAGGGCAAAAAGATGGGGGAGATGGGGGGAGGGGAGAAGGGAGGAGAGGGGAGTGGAGAAGGAGGGAAAGGGAGGAGGAGGGAGGAGGAGGGAGGAGGAGGGGAAGGGAGAGGAGAGAGGGGGAAAATGTGGGCAGTTACATACTGACAGTCAAGATTGATTTAATGTTACTGGTGATACCTGAGCATTGTTGTAACACATAGTTGTGCCTTGTTCTCAGATCAGTGCCATATGCACACTTCCTAGGAGCTATCCAATCATCAAAGGATTTGGTGATGTAATTTCTGTCATATACTGAACAAAATTGGTGAGTAGCGGTGAACACTTGTCTGGGAGTGAACCACTGTTCTCCATGATGTGGATGTATAACGTAGCCATGTTCTCAATCAGGCCCCCATGCACAGTGTTTGTCACTTACGTTGTGACAGAATTTTGCACTGCAAATGACAAACACTGCAAGGGCCTGAGAACAGGCTATGTGTACACCTCTTAGCAAACAATTAAATCCCTTTCAAGGGTTGTTTCTGGTTTGATACCAGCATTTGTAGTAAATTCTTATGGTAGAGCTCTAATTATAGCACTGTTGGACATTTTATTGGCTTTAGATGTTTTGGGATTAGACATTTTGGTTTTAGTCATAGACATTTTGGAATTATAGACGTTCTGGGAATGATTCACTGGAGCTGTCTCCAAGTGGACATACCAGAGTATGAATTAAGGCACAAGCAAAGGGGGACCGTCTCAGAAAAGAACATAGCAAAGGAAGGAGGTGATAGTAGATTCGGTGAATTGATTTGCCCTTGGAGGAAGGAGAAGGTGATAGACTGAGAAAGAAGATATACATAGGGAGAATCTAGCGAAAACAGGTACGGTAACCGTAGATAGTAGATTACCATCTGTGTTTTAACACACCAAAGTGTGCACCACTTCGGTGAATTGATTTGTCCTTGGCCCACTACTTCCACTACAGTCTGGATCTCTGCATTGGGAAAGGGATGTAACACCTTGCAAACAACTTGAAGCGAATACTTTGCCATCATCTCACTCTATTCCTAGTCATACTTTACAAGAAAGGTGCATGCACCCAACACAGACAGTAAGAAAAACTTTGCAGTAGCTATGTAGCCATCCTTAGAATGTCATCTACTTACATGTGATTTAAATATTTTGCTGAGATAACCTATAGCTACAACTCTGCATGTGTAGCAGTCATGCTGCATTGTACTTCTACTTGTGTGGCCACCTGCAGTTTGAAGCTTTCAGCATAAAATGTCCATGTTACAATTAGCTAAATGCTTCACATTCTTCTTGTTTTAGATGCAACCTGTGGGCCTCCTATTGATCCTGATCCTGTGCTATTTTCATCCTCGTTTGGTGGAATCAGCAGGTAAACAGAACATCAGATTTCAATAGTGCATGTACTATGTATAAGTATCACGAAACCAATAACACACACTGCAGGGTGTATAACAATGCCACTGAATGCAAAGCTACAGTACACATACACCAATTTGTACAGAGAGACATCAATGTCTCCTCTACTACTGCATGTTGTTGTCTCCACCTCTACTTCCCTTCCCACTCCAGGTATCAGTGGTGTACAGCTGACAAAACTATCACCACAGCAGACTCCCTGTCCAGGGGAGGTGGTAGTTTATCTGTGTACTGTGCCTGGAGATGAACTGCGCTGGAGGATATCAGTAGAGACTGGTGACAGAATTACAGACTCATCTTCTGTTGAAGTAGATCAGAATGGGTTTCGTTCAACAGCAAGGGTGTATGATGTAGCAAACAACTGCTTCAACTCCACCCTGACATTTAGTGCTCAAAATGGGACATCCTTCACTTGCCTCAATAGCGATCGATCTATGAGTGAATCAGTTACCGTCTCTGTTCAAGGTATGTGGTACATTTGTGTGAATTAATCTTACTGGTTTTCTCCTTTAAGAATTGGAGTTGAGGGACACAGTGCACACATTCACATATAGTTCGGTTGTGTGTGACCAGTTTTTAGTCTTACGTCCATTTTATTGTCTGGGTATAAAGACATACTTATTTAGAGACTTCCAAGAAATTGCTTGAAATGCATAGCCAAATAGAAATGCTCAGCTTTTTTCATGTACACATGCATGTACTAAGATCTACATGGCAAATCTCTAGGACTGCCACATGCAGAATATCTTAACTTGTACCACTAGGGTTAGCGGAAATCTCAAGAAGCTTGGGATTTTTATTTATGTTGACTGACAGACAGGACTGCATGTGGTTACGGGGTAACAAAATTTTTCTGGAACACATACTAACTATATATGTAACAACACACTACAGGCGATTGTGACGCATTATATACAGATACCCAAGCTAATTGCTTGCCATCTGCCTTTTGTTACAGAGAACGATGGTGAACAATGTGCTACGTCTTTGCCAACTCCTACACTTACACCTATCCCAACTAGTGAGTTGTGTACCTTCATTTCTTTGTCATCAAGTGACAAATAGTAACAAGTAATCAAGGAATTCATTATTGAATATATAATTCACAGTGCGGATTAATTAACACACATGATATGCTATCTAACTAAGAGTCAATCCTACAGTGTATGTTTATCTCAACAATAGTATTGGGTGTCTTAACAAAGAGACTATATGGAAGGCTATTAAATAATCATGGCGTTCGGTAGTACGCCATATGTAGGGATGACCCCGAAAAAAAATGGTGGCCACATTAAAAGTGCACAAATGACACGCTCGAAATGTGTACGTTGGAGTAGTCAAGGGCCTCTATGAGCCAGATCAGGCATTATCGAGTGATTCCATGAGCAACGGGACTGTTAACTTCACTGGAGAGCAACGCTGAAGTACCAGATTGGCAAGTCGCTAAAATGGGCAAATCGTCTATCTTCTGACTTTCTTTCTTCTTCTCTCATTCTAAGGCAGGCTAGCACGATAATGGCTGAAGCTATTACAATGATTCAAACACGAAAAAACAACATAAATTACTGGGTATTGCACTCACTACTTACCGTTATCCTAGAACTCAAACTATTCTTCAGTGATTCTCAAGCACTCCGATGTTAATGCTTAGTGCTATATGCCATTTTGCTAGAATAAGATTATTCATAGCAAGTACGCTCCCCCCCCCCCCGGAAGCTCAACTGAGAACGTGTTTAGATCAAGCTTTACCGTGAAAGGTGAACTTTGATTGGACGGCAACAGCCAAAGACGGGCAAAGTCAGATATAATTATAGTATAACGCAGATCATAGAGGGGATGTGCATGTTTCCAGGAGAAGTGGTATGTATTGCTAGAGCTGCTGTAAATGAAAGTGTATATGTGTCATAATGTGAGGACTCCCACACTGAGCACATGTAGTTTGGAAGTGCAGCAGTTTCTACTTCCATTTAGACCATAGTTGAAGTCATTTTGTAATCTAGTCATTGAGTTGATGTTAACATTTTGGGTGGTGTCTTCCATCCTCCTTTTGTGTTGTGCCTGAGTCTTCGTATTCCCCCAAGGTAGCAAGTAGCAGCCTATTGGTAGCTTGGTATACTCGAACTGCTCTAGTGCAACTAGTAGCACCGAGTCAACAGTGTATGGCTTCATTAAAACTTCAACCCTAGAGGAGGCAGCCACAGAAAATGGCAGTTGTTCAGCTCCATAAATCCCTATGTTGTGGTTTCAAACCGATTTAGATTATAGCTACTCACCATCAAACTGTTCCTGTAATGGGGTCTTACGACTCAATACTCTGTGGTGACAGCCTATGGAGAGTTAAAGAAGTTTGATGTTTGGATTTACAATTTCACTTGGAAGCATTGAATTTATGACGATTCTTAGTTCTTTGTGAACATACTGTACACAGCACACATCTTCCCCTCGGCCTACCCTCCCACGTCTCTTCTCTCTTACCATTCCTAAAAAACATTACAAAAAAAACCCAGCAGGAACAAGTCACAAAAAAGTTTTCTGAATGAAAACAAGCACATGTAGGGATGGAACCCTCAAAAACCAACCAAACTAGATGGGAATGACACCACAACAATTTCACACCATCCCTACATCTTGTGCCATTTTGTTAACTGTGCACACCACAAAACTCTCATGTAGCTAAAAGACAAGTGGGGCAAGTGATAGCTAGCTGAGAGAAGACAAGTGGATGGTATAGCAGGCTGAGAGGACCAGGGGAAACAAGTAGCCAAGTGCTGTGCATGAAATGCAGCTAGCCACTGGATGATTCATCAGAACTACATGACAGTAGTTTCACTTGAAGAATTGTCTGATCCACTCTCATCACTGCTGGTGTCTGAGCTCGACCCACTGCTGGTGTCTGCACTTAGCCTATTCACACCCACTAAATGCACTGTACTCAGCACTGCTCACTCCACAGCCTTCTACATAAAAGACAATCCATATTCAGCAGCAATAAAATTTCACAACATAACTTACTCTGACATAACCATACAGACCCAGCTCATGTACTCCACAGTTCCTGCATTCAAGACAGACCATATCTGCCATGCTCAGTATAGCAACTACATTGCAGCCACCCACAACATAACTCACTCCCCATGCACATCAACATCCACTTCACACCCAGCACTACCCACCCCAAAGTGGCACAAGATGTAGGGATGGTGTGAAATTGTTGTGGTGTCATTCCTATCTAGTTTGGTTGGTTTTTGAGGGTTCCATCCCTACATGTGCTTGTTTTCATTCAGAAAACTTTTTTGTGACTTTATTATATTCAATCTATGTTACGAGCAAAGTAACCGCACACCAAGATGCTCATGGGAGGTTAGTGCTGCAGGTTTACCTTGGCTCGAACACTTTAGAGTTCAGTGCTATACATAGGTGAAATTTTTGTTAGTAGGCTTAGGAAACAAAGTTCACTGCTACTTAGCTACAAGACCTAAGTAGAAAGCCTTAGAGTTCAGAGTTTTTTTGTGGTTTCTTAAAAAAGCTTTACCTCAAGGGAGGATCCAGACATCAGTTTATCAATCGTGAATAGCAAGGCATGCCTTCACCTGCTTTATACTCGCGCGTTATGTGCGTAATATTAGCTATTAGCCCGAAGCATGATAGCGCGCTTGAACGTGTGACGTCACGTACGCGAAAAAATCGCTTCGGAAGTCGCTGTGAGGGGTGACGGTGGTGTAGCTGGTGAAGGGAGAGTTGTTGGTGTACCAATTGGTGTACCACAGTTTCATTCATGGGGTAAGTGCACCATGCCATTAACGAATATCAACTTAGATTGGATGTCCAACGCTTCCTCCGGCCTGCGTATTATATATACGCGGGTCCTTTAAGGTGGCGGGTAAATAATTTCACAATAAATTATCTGCCATATATAAAATGTCTCATCTTACTAGTTGTGCAATCACTTACAGCCAAACTTGATATTCAAGTACTGTATGGCAAGTACTATCTGTGTAACAAATCTTGATACAATGCTACAAAGAATAGCGCGGAGAGCAGTGGTTGAGTTTTACAATTTTTCATCACGTTTCACTCGCACGGTACGAGAGCCACATACTCCATTCTTGGCGAGGAGAAAGTTCAACAGTCGCTAGAGGGGGCTACGTAGAGTTTTGGTCATAAGCTGTAAAGCTTAACGGATGGCGAGTTGAAACTGTTATTGGAAAGTCACTTTTTGTGGCGTTTCGCGGCACGATCTCTCCCTGGCGTTTGTTAATCACGAATACTTTACGTTACCCCCTCGACTAACCACTGGAGAAGCTGTTTATAGTAAGGAGAGTTGCTAAAGTCGTTTACCTGATTCACGAAGCGTCACGAAAAAAATGTATCCATGGCCTTCTTGGTGGGTGTGGCCATTGGTGTACGGCGATCGACGACGTAAGGCCTTCCTTCATGCTTTTGTCGCTTGTAGTACGCCTGTACGGCTACGTAGCTCTTCGATAAGCTACTGAAGCAGCTGCTACAGTGATTTGCTTCGTTCAAGAAGACAAACCAGCTGTACAATGGTGGGCGTAAACCGGAAACAATTATTGCGCTTGCGTGGATAGCTTACCCGCCACCTTAAGATGCTGCACATAACTTAACTATGAATATTCAACATGTCACATTTGTCAAGTCAACCCAATCCAGTGCTACCACAGAACAAACATGACACCACTAATCATATTCTTGAGGACCAATGAATGGAATGTTGCCTAGGGGTGCCACACAGAGCTAGCTAAATTCAACCTATTAATATGCATGAGGAGAGATATTGCCTGACTTCCAGCCGGAATTACATGCCTTTAATGAGATTCATTGATCTCAATCGGGACACTAACAATGTTCACAAGTATCCAAAGAGGGTTAATGAGGTTCATATCCCAGTTCTGTTCAGGTTTGAGTCTATGAAAGGCTTAGAGCATACTCATAAATATTCAACATCATTAACCCATTCCTTTCAACCCCAAGCCAAGCTGCCAGTGTTTCAGCAGAAGATCAATAATGAGGTTCATGAGAGTCAGCATACCCTAACCCTCCCATTGGACAGCTGACTGAACCCAGGGTTGTTCATGGGTAATGCTGAGGTCTAGTTAAAGCCAACTTATTAATATTCATGACATGGACAGAAACATTCCAGATTTTAGAGCTCTGCAGGCTTTAATTAGATTCATAGGCTCACTTAGGGCTCACTTAGGGTTAGGAAGATTAGGGTTAATGGGATTAGGGTTAGGAATTTTAGGGTTAAGGCAAACTAGGGTTAGGGCTAGGGCTAGGCTTAGGGTTTTAAGGTGGCACGGTCGTCCCTCGGCGGAGGTTAACGAAAACATAAACTTGGGTTACAGTCAGGACCAGGGTTACTCCTAGTTTCAGGGTTAGGGTTTGGTTTAGGGCAATCTTGCTTTGCCTAATTTTAAAAAGGGTTTTAGTAGCTCATTAATATATTCATGAACCCAAAATTGCCACTCGATGGACGCATCTACACGCTCACTGTAGGTAGCGTCCCAACCACCAATGTATCTCAAATCAATCTATGCCAGCTTTTGTTCAAAGCTACTCTCAAAGTCAGGCTAGACTCATGTTTGTCACTACTCTTGGAATGGACAACTTTGACTGCACCAAAATGAATGCACATTTCGAAAAATTCACAGCTTGTCTACGGGAGGGGCTCATTCACGAGTGGAAGCAAGCATTACTAGCCCCACCTCTCCCCCTTATGTCGCTAAACAACTCACGGCTCTGTTCCACACACAGCCACCGTTCAGCTCCCTTGTCTGTCAGACTGTAGCACAAACGATAAATTGCGTATTCTAGTTAAAGCCCAGCCCAGCACTCGAAGCACCTGGCCACGGTCACCAACTAGACTAGGCATACGGCCGCGAGACCTGGGCCTACTCAACAAATACAGTCTTGGCCACTGTGGCCTTTCTGCTGCTTCTAGACACAAGCTTGCTTTCACAAGCAGGCATCACGCACTACTCACAGCTACTGACACTACAGCACTCTACTAAACTCCTTCTCTTTTTTTTTTTTTTTTTTTTTTTTTTTTTAAGTCGATCTAAGCTTATCTTCAAAGTTCCGAGCACCACATGAAGGGTGCCGCCAGGCCACATCTTAACTAACTTAATTATAAACTGATTATTGGATGGCAATGCCGACAGGAAATGGGGAAAATCCCCAATTTTACGGACCGTGAACGGTTTGAGACTCCCAAAACGGAATGTGCGCTAAAATTTTAACAAGACAAAGAAGACTATCAACTTGGACTCCAGGTTTGTTGACCTTGAAAATACAGGGTACCGTGCCACCTTAAGTTGCATCTTGGGGTGTAATGGTGATATGCTTATTTAGTTAGTGCCCATGCACTTACCCCTTTCCATCATTTCCAAATTGCACTCTTATTGAGCCAGAAATTACACTCATATTCATCCAATCAGATGTGTGCACATTTCAAATCTGATGAACCACATTACTACAGCTTAATCTTTCACTCCTTTGTCTGTACTTTAGTCACAGCTGACACCCTAGATCGATTAAACTGTGGCTTGCGTCCATACAGTGCAGCAATCTTACTTTGAACAGAGGTAGATGGATGTGATAATTTCTCAGCCAGTTGTGAGCCTGGTTGGTCTCCTGGTGGATCGCTTTTACAGTACTTATTCCGCATGATCTACCCTAGCAACAATGAAGTGGTGTTTCACCATCTTTATTGCAAACATTGGAATGACGGTGGAGACATGTGATCAAGATATGTGCAGTAAAATAATGTACTGAACTATGGCATAAATCCAATGGTGTATTGGAAAAGTCGAAATTTACAGTCAATGATACCCCGTTTTTGGGCATACCGTCATTACTCGAATAAAACGGTAGATCCAATCTAGTGGAAGAAATTCAATTTATCAAATTTATCAAAACAACACTTCTGAAGTCACTGCAGAGGCGTTGTAGTCAGCACCCAGACCTTGCTCTTATCAAAACATGTACAGAAGCAGTCGCTGCAGCAGACAGCGCGATGCTCAGACAATGTTCTGTGCATTGTGGTTTAAAAGTATCTGATTGATTCTTGTACAATTTGGGAGTAATTACGCTCACAAAAGGCATAAATTGCACTTGCTATCATTCATGCAATTACTTTGCCTGTAACTCATGTAATTATCCCAAATTGCACTTGAATTCATGTGATTACCTATATGTAGTTACCTACTACTAAAATGTGGGTTCAGTTACAATCACTGTAATATCTTGGTACAAGATAGACTTAGAGAGACTGAGAGAGAACTGAGAGAACTGCAGAGAGAACTGTTAAACTGTACAAACCCAGACTTAAATACTCATGAATCACGTGCATACATAACTAAATATAGAACAGTGACATCACTACACTATACTAACTATGCCACTCTCTACAGCTACTTCATCTCCAACACCAACCCAACTGCCATCTCAAACACCAACTCAGCCTCCCCCACAGACAACAACTCTGCCAACAACAGGTCCCCCAGTTAGTGGTGGTTCATCAGCAGGGGCTATTGTAGGAGGAGTGATAGGTGGACTTATTGGTGTGGTTCTCATCGTCCTCATCATTATATCCTCATAGTGTATTTGATTTGGAGGTGGAAGGACTCACCCAGTAAGTGTGACTACTGTTACATTGTAGCTCATGTTCAGTACACGTGTGTACTTTTACAAACGTATACTTACGGCTCACAACACTTGTGTGCCTCGGAGCCTAAAATTTGTATGGGAACAACTGATCTAGCGGTGGTAGAAAGCACTCCTGATAAAGTGTGGGTCTGAATATAGTGGCTAGGTGCCAGAGGAGGAAGGACACAATCAGTACCAAGCTGCCATGAGCAATTATACAAAATTTACATGGCAAAACTATTCTACAGGCTTGTTTCGGGGGTTTAACTTCAACTTTAGACTATGCAGAGGGTTAGTGAAGACATTTAACATACCTTTGCGAGCTACTTGTAGGAGCATTGCTAGGGCGGGAAGTTGAATGATAATCACTACTGTTTTGTCTTCCAAGATGACGCACATGAATTGTATAATGTGATAATAAAATGTGACTGCAATTCCTCAATTTCCTCTATCGCATGACCTGACTACTATGATTGTACATTTCAGCAACTTAATTATTGCATGTGATATTCTTCACAGATGGAACAATTGAACACAACTAAACTGATTGATAGGTACATACAATGTATATTATATGCATAGTTAAATGCCATTTTTGCATGTATGGAGTATTGACTCATTTTTGTACAATGTAGTACTTCAAACACATACATATATGTATAAAATGCTGTAACGCTCGTTTTAGTATATTATTTCATGTTTTTAATTCAGTGTATGTCATAATTATATTTTGCTTACAGTCAACAGTGTTTCATCGGAAATTGCATGTAAAAGCTCCACCCACTAACTGAGGTGTCAGCTGCATGACAGTTGACACACTGCTAATTTTGCACACCATTTTTCACACATTGGAAGAATAACACACTTGTTATTTAGCACACTTGCTGAATAGCACACTAGTAATTCAGCACACTGTCCAGTTAGCACATGTGTAGATTTGGACACACCTAACAATTTGACATGTGTGTAGGTGTGTCAAAACTGGAGACATCACTTTTGACACACTTTTTGTGTCAAATTAGCACACTTTTTTTCTTTCTGTGCATGATAGTAACGATTAACTTAATTCCAAAGTCAAGAATTGTGGATACAAGAACAGCTCTATAGACAAAGTTGCAATGGGTGCAGTTGGGGCACAATAGGTGTGATGGACACGGTAGGTGTGATGTGTGTGATGGGTGTAATTGGCACATGAGGTTTTCAACAGAGCTGATGATGTCTGGAAGACAAATTTGCCTCTTGTGACTCGCCTAGCATTGAACAAACAAGTTACAAGCTTAGCCTGCAAGGTGAGTCATAATAACCAATTTTGACTAGCCAAGTGGCTTCAGCTTACCTGAAAACCTTAGCACCCATTGTTACTTTGTTCATAGAGCCATTTCTGTAGCTTGTATCCATAATTCTTGTTCTTGGAATATATATATCATCAGAACACACTAATAATTGTTGCTACGATGTGACGTCATGTCCTCCCTCCTCTGGGTAGGTGCACAGCAGATGGGAGCCCCAAGAAATTTAAATACTCTGAGAACACAGTTGAGGTAATTTTGGAGCCAAAAATGCTGCTAGACTCCTAGCCTGTAGGTCTTGGCAAAAGAAGCCTTCCAATTTGCAGTGCAACATAAATACCTTCCATGACATTATTTTTAGAGAGGTATACGAAAAAATGAATCATTCATAGTATTTGTAAGACGTTATACTTAACATCTTTACTTTCTGTTGCTTTGAACTCTTCAGAGAAAAAAGGATCCTTTGAACTGAAGTAAGTTACAACCTCTTTATGTATGTATGTGTAACTGGTTATTTGCAGCATGTGAAAGAGAACATGGGCAATAAGCAAGTAGTACACAGTTCTTTAACTGATTAGATTTTGAATTAGCTTTTGAATTAGCTTTTTGATTTAGCTTTTTGAATTAGCTTTTGAATTAGCTTTTGAATTAGCTTTTGAATTAGCTTTTGGATTGAAATGGCAATGTGTCCATTGTCCTTTGTTGATACCTTATCATTTCTGTATATACCGTTTTTCTCAACTCGGCTAGTGCTACCTCTGACCTAGAGAAAGCTAATTTGTTCAACTCCTTCTTCCACTCAGTGTATAATCCCAGTCCAACTAGTACCCTGCCCCTACCCTCTTCCAAGCCTATTGTGTCCTACCCTTCTATTGCAAACATTTCTTTCACAGAACTTGAAGTCTTTTCGGCTCTATCTTCATTAGATCCAGCCAAATCAATGGGCGTCGACCGCATTGGTTCTAAACTTCTCAAGCATTGTGCTCCAGCTCTCTATATCCCCCTTCACCACTTGTTCTCTCTAAGCATCCTTAACCATGCTATTCCTTCGGAATGGAAACATCATTCTATAACTCCTATTTTCAAATCTGGAGAAAGAACATCAGTCAATAACTACCGACCAGTGTCACTTCTATGCATAGCCTCAAAAGTCCTTGAACGCTTAATATATAACTATCTATGCAAATTTACTATCTCTAACGACATAATTTCTCAGTTCCAGTTTGGTTTTCTCAAACATCGGTCCACCACTCAGCAACTTCTAGTATTTTTGGACAGAGTTCATCACATTCTCAACAGCAACGGTGCTTGTGACGTCATTTACTTAGATTTCAAAAAGGCCTTCGATACAGTGCCCCACCAAGAACTACTCTCAAAAATCTGGAATATCGGTATTACTGGAAGTGTTTGGCTGTGGATCCGTGAATACCTGACAAATAGAGTCCAACACGTTTCAATAAATGGCTGCAACTCTGCAATACTGCCAGTCCTATCCGGGGTTCCCCAGGGCAGCATACTTGGACCTCTATTATTTTTAATATTTATCAATGATCTACCTCAATATGTTCGTCACTCACTGATATTACTGTTTGCTGATGACACCAAATGTTTGTCTCCCATTTCTTCTATTTTGGACTGCCAACTCCTACAATCTGATCTAGATCAACTATCCACTTGGAGTTCAGATTGGAGTCTTCTCTTCAATGAGTCGAAGTGCTCACTAATATCTTTCACATCAGGCTCCTCAAGGAATGCCAGCAGTCTCCTCCCCTACTACATCAACAACTGCGAAGTTGTAGCATGTTCTTATCATAAGGATTTAGGCATCACTATGTCTCATGATCTCTCTTGGTCGAAGCACATAACTCAAATCACTTGCAATGCCTATCGAATTCTCGGTCTGCTTCGCAGATCCTTTTCAGCAACCAATAATATTGTAACTAGGAAACGTTTATACATCTCACTGGTTCGTTCACAGCTACTCTATGGCTCCCAGATCTGGAAACCAGCCTTAATCAAAGATATCAAAAGCTTAGAACAAATCCAACGCAGGGCTACTAAATTCATCCTTAACGACAATTCACTTGATTACAAGAGTCGTCTCATGAAACTACATCTGCTCCCTCTTATGATGACCTTTGAATTACAAGACATATTCTTTTTTGTCAGAAGCTTAAAGCAGTCGAGACTCCAATGCAGTTCTTTTGACATCCTACAATATATTTCTTTTAGTACTAACCCTACAAGATCAGGCAGCCACAGGAAACTCATTCAGCCTATTGTAAAAACTACCAGACACAAAAACTTCTATTTCAGTAGGCTTCCTCTCCTGTGGAACTCCCTCCCATCTATAGACTTGGATTCCAGCTATGACACAATAAAGCACAAGCTCAAAGACATCTTCTGGCTCTCCTTTGTTCATAACTTCGACAGCGAAATTACATGCACATACCATTTCTGCTGCCCATGCAGCAAATGTTCTCTTGTTCCAAAGTCGAACTTTCAAATTGAGTAACAAGCATGTGCAAGTTCTTCAGCCACCACAGAAAAACAACGTGACTAACTTCAACTTTGATTTTAATTTATAAATAATTTGTAAACTATAATTATTGTTTGTCACCACTAGCTTGTTTGTGTTTTTTGTCCAGGCTGCTATTCTTTATCCATAGTAGTCCTTCAGCACGGTACAATCTCTAACTTTCATCTTCATTCAGCACCAACTTCTGTTCTTCATTCACCCTGTCCAAATCTTCACTGTGCTGTAAAGCAATAATAATAATAATAATAATAATAATAATATATGGACGTCTGCCCATAGTAGAGCCATTACCATGCATGTCTATACATGTTTGAGGGACTCAAAAAAGGATATGTAATCCCATAAGGTCAAAGATCAACATGGCATGGGTAGTAACAAGTGATCAAAATTTTAAAAGTTGAAAGCACCACTCCAGCTGTGATGTCATGACAATGTAAAATGCTTTGTTGATCTTTGACCTTTTGAAAACCTTTGAACCTTTTGATGGTATCTGTTTTGTGAACACTACACTGGCTTTTGAAACAGAAGCAGTAGTACTCAAAACCACTAATTGACAGTGTAAGGATTCAAAACTAGCTGGCTCACTGTTAGCACTTGACTAGGTATGGCTTTATAATTGGGCGAGCCCCACACTAGTGTGTTGTACTGCAATTTTTCATTTATTATTTTCTGTCATACGTCGTTCCGTATATTCTTGACGCTGTAATTTAACGCGATAGCCGCAGGCCGCATGCGGAGTGTATTAACTTGATGCTCTGGCAGCAAGCTAGTGAATGACGACAGTTATGAAAGATAGCCAAGAATGACAGCCAGAGCGTGCACACCTATTGTACGAGATATAGCAGTTCTGTTTTGGCGACGACATTTGGGATACACAGCTGGAGCATAGCACCTACTCAGTAACTACTAAGTGTACAAGGGCTAACAGTTGTGTAGAAAGGCTCAATGACATGCAGCTTACCGGATGCAGTAGGCGGCAGAGATTTTGCTCCATAGCTGATGTGTGGCTACTTCCCTATACTATTTCTCAAAGATGCCTCAAGTCTTGAAGGACTATATGCATGCCAGACTGTGTTCTGACTTAGCCTATAACTGCAACAACCAGAGTAGCTGCGTGCTAGTAGGACAAACGGCTCTGTTGTGTAGTACTACCCCATGAAAAGCTCTTCTCTGCAACCATGACAATTTTTCTAAGCTATATTGAGCACTTTTGTAGACAATAGAGTTACAAATCTCGTTTTAGCTACATGAATGGCCTGTGTGCTGTGATCTGATACTTCACTGGTAAAGCTTTAGCTACATAACAGTTCAATGCTGTAGTGCATTGCTTGCTCACGCTCGCCCCACAATGTTCTACATTCCCCATACATTGTATTTGTGGCTTCTGTATTTGCCATTCTACTGACATTCTGCTGCTTATCCACATTCTACTGCTGATTCAGCAGCAGTAGAATGGCAGTAGCATTCTACTGTAAATTGGGCGGAGCATTTCATTGGCAAGACAACAATTTCCGTTCAAAGGGAATTGAAAAGCTCAGTATATGCTCATTGCTATGGCGATATATGACTAATGACTATGGTACTAGGTATCGTTGAGCTCTTATGCAGCACACAATAAACAGTCTTGAGTCGTCATAGTTTTTATAGAGTTCCACCAATGAAGGAGTCATGTGCTTGTGTATATATGCAGCTGCGAGTGCTAGTAAGAACTTGTGGAATGCTCAAAGCCACTGTACATGAGGAAGTGCTGTTCCCCAATCAATAAACCACATTGCACTGGTCAACACTGCACAGCCACAGGGACAGCTGTGGCTTTGTCTGGCTATTGAAAGCCAGTGGCAAGTTATAGCCCTTCTTACGCTCATTCCCACACCTCATCCAGTGTGTTTATTGAGTATATGCTCATTGCTATGGTGATATATGACTAATGGCTATGCTCTTACATAGCACAAAATGAACGGTCTTGAGTTGTCATAGTTTTATTTTAGTTTTCCACTAATGAAGGTAGTCATGTGCTTGTGTATTTACACCTCACCCAGTGTGTTTATTCTTTGGATAATGGTAACTGAAAGCAATCCATGCTGGAGTTGGTTTGATTATAGCACCTCTATGAAGACTGCATGTATGACTGAGAAAAAGTTGGTTACCTGAGAAAGATTGAAGGCAAAGCTTTAGAGCACAGCTCAGTTTTGAGTGCAGAAGAGTTTAGTTATAGGTTTTAGTCTTGGTTCTGGCCCAACACCAACTTTGGGTGGTCATCCAAGCAATAAAATGATCGAGGCATGTGAATGGGTAGAAGAAGGGACCTATTATTGTGTCCCAAAAAGCCACTGGCTTTCAACAACCATCTGAAGCCAGGGCTTTTCCCACTGTCAAATCATTTCCTCTCCTTGACATGCTCAGTCATAACAGGATATTCAGGGTTTCAAACAAGGATGGGGGGAACCCTGTCATGCTATACTGTCTTATTCAGCAAATGTATAAGTAGTTGATTCAGCACAAGCTGCACATGCTGTTTTTATAACATATTTCAGACTAATGGACCCCCCAATTCGTTATTCTTCCTCCTGATTGCATGGTCCTTGTTGTTTTATTCCCTATACTATACACAAAAGTAGCTTGCACTTCATACTGTAAACAAAGTAGTTTACAACTTCCTGTGATACATATCTTACTAGAACTTCCTGTGAGCATTTTACTGTTACTATAGAAAGAAGGGTTAAGGTAAGGTATAGGCCCTCGAACTTAAGACTTTCCGTTTCGGATTTCGTCTCACTAAGCTGTTACCATGTGGTTGCACTGTAGCAGAAGAGTACCTGTTCAGTGAAGATAAACACTATTGTCTCCACACTCACTGGTGACATTTATCGCTGGGGCTATGTGGGTCACTGTCTGTATCAACAGGTTGAACAAGAAGGAGCGTAGCTCTAAGCCTGTGAAAGAACAGCAGCAGTTGGCCTCAGCGTACGATGAGGTGGATATGCAGGGCCAGAATCCATATACACAGCCGGGCAAGAAGATTGAAGTGGAAAAGAATGTGGCCTATGAAGATACTCGGGGCCAACTGATCAAACTGGAAATGTGGCATATGAGCCAGTGAAAATGGATTAGTAACTGTAGACTGAACAGAAGGACAAAGTGCTAGTTTGCTACTGAACTAATCTTCGTGGGTTTATTAGGAGGTTTATAATTGTGTATGTGGAAATAGCAACCACAATGTACAGGTATATTTGTTATTGAATGTTGTTGGGGTTGTATTTGTCTATATACTCCACTTCACCCTTGTTTCTGTGGTAACAGGTGGGTATTATTTTCCATATACTGACAGGAAGTTGTAGATTCTGTAGATTCTGTTCCATATACCACAGGAAGTTGTAAAATGATGTTTCCTATAAGCTACCTTGTTTAGCGTGTAAATTACTTTACATGTTTACTAATAACATACCTTGTTTACAGTGAAAACTACCATGTGTATTTACTAATAACAACAAGGACCAATCAGAGTGGAGAATATAACAGATAAACCACAGTAGACAGGGATTTATGGTCCATAAACAACCCTCGCCCTTGGGCTGCGCCCTCGGGCTCGGGTGGTTTATGGACCATAAATCCCTGTCTACTGCGCCCTCGGGCTCGGGTGGTTTATGGACCATAAATCCCTGTCTACTGCGCCCTCGGGCTCGGGTGGTTTATGGACCATAAATCCCTGTCTACTGCGCCCTCGGGCTCGGGTGGTTTATGGACCATAAATCCCTGTCTACTGCGCCCTCGGGCTCGGGTGGTTTATGGACCATAAATCCCTGTCTACTGTGGTTTATCTATAACATGTATTATGTATTATGTTAGATATTTTTTGCAATGCTGCTACAAAGTGGCAAATCTGAAAGTAGAGTAAGTGATCAATACTTCAACACCACCAATAATCAGATGGTCATACACAGCTACTGAGCCAAGTAGAAACTTGGTTATACATGGTTTCTTAGAATGCCTTATGGTGTCTCGTAGTGTCTCATGGTGTCTTATAGTGTCTTATACCAGCTCTCCAAGAAAAGGTGCGCAAATCTTGTCCAGAGTTGCTTCAAATGTTTCAGGCAGCAGTTTCACTAATTGTCTCTATCGTGAATTCAAGCTCCATTTTTCAGTTGTCAGATACAGTGTACTTGGCGTTCGTTTCCATTGTACAACTGTATATCTGCACGACTTATTTCTCCATCTGATTATTGGTGGTGTCCAAATATTGATCGCTTGTTTAGTATATGTGAAAAACAATCTAACACACCTGAACTACATAGTTGGCTGGCGTGAGAGAGATCTTGAGAATGCTTCCAAAGACCAAACCTGCAGTATTTGGATTACCAGATCACAGATGTACTTTATTCTTTTGTTGTCCACTGTAGGAAGTCAGAAGAAGGCCCTCCTGATGCTGGCACAGATAAGCCGGGAAAGCATTGTCTAGGTTCTACACACACACACACACACACACACACACTGGCCTTGGTCAAGCTGTTTGTTTCTGAAAACTATATGCTTGCTGGCTGCAATTCTTCAACACCTATACTTAACAGTGTATTGTACTCAAGACTTGGGGTAAGCTTCAGCTATATTGGTATGTGCACAAAAGTGTTGGTGGGGCAAACACATTCAATACCTCATGTGAGCCCTTTATCAGAAAGTTGCAATGTATTTATGATGAACAGAACATACGAATTTCTATCCATGAAACATGATAGTGCCAAGGAGAAAGTCTCTACATTCATTAATTCCCCCCTCCACACACACACACACACACACACACACACACACACACACACACACACACACACACACACACACACACACACACACACACACACACACACACACACACACACAAACACACACAAACACACACACACACACACACAGGATCCTCAACCCACTGACACTGAAGCTCCTACTGAAGGGACATATGACGTGCTAGAAACGAAGAAACCCACAGAGGAACCGCAAGAGCAAGGAGTAAGTGTAACACTAGGCCTTCAAGAATCTTGAACTGTCATGATAGATAGGTGTACATACTTGGAAGGTTTCAATCACACTCCGTACTCGTGCATTAGTGAACCACTTGCTGGGTTTATTCATGTAGCAGTGGTATTTGTCCGATTTAACACATACTAGACGCATCATGAGTATATCTCTCCGTTTGTCAAGATCACTAGCTACTACTTTCTTGTACACCAATGTGGCAGAGGTTCTCGGAAGGTGATGATGTCACATGAAAAAGTACTATACAAGCTAGTGTCATGCACCCAAACTCTCGCTGGAGTCTGGCTGCATGAGACTAATACAAAACATACAGGACAGCGCCTAGAACCACTAACTATTTCAGTAGATAAGTGGCTTTAAAGTGAGCTGAGCAAAAGATAAATTCATGTCCAGTTTCCTCTTTGTGTTGCACAAGAAGGAAATGGCTTCACACTGTATTACTAAGTTGTGCTTTTAACTAGATATACCATATGGAGTAGGTCATTTGACAGATTACACACGGCAGTGTTTACCTTATAAGGCAAGTATATTACAACCCTGGTAGTGTTTTGCTTTGCTAAACAAGCTGAGTGATTACATGTGCTATTTTTAGAGGTCATTTGAGCTATAAAAAGCACTTCCATATATGGCCACATCTGTTACTATCAGTGTTTAGCTTGCCTCTACCATGCCTCTAACCCCAATACCCATTGCATAGTATTTAGGCATTGGCGAATTATACTCAGCCTTTGCCCTATTATGCTATGCCAGCCTTGCTATTAAAACCCTCCTGTTATGCTCAGTATTATGTGCTAGCTAGCTTGACTGTGTAGTATATGCATCTGATAATGATGGTTATGCCAGCATATGTTCCTATGCTAGAAGGTACCTATTATGCTAGAAATTATGCCAGCATAATTCACCAGTGCCTAGTGGCATTGCTTCTGTCATGCTTTGCATGCCTATCACTTGTTACTCTTTGTGCACATACTTGGTGTGTCTCCAAGATCGTCATTAGAAAATACTGTGCACATGGATCAAAGGAGGCTGGAAGCTAGTACTTGATTGCGCATAGTGTGCTGAATGTAGCAAGTAGGACAAATGATGATGCAACCATACAGCCTTAGCAGCCCATAGTGAATGTTGCCCTTGTTGCAAAACTCGTTCAGTGAATACTGTTTGACAGGTGAGCTCAAGATGGGAATGCCCCAAAATGTTCTGCACATTGAAATTTATCTGGTAGTATGGCAAGTTTTGCTTGAAATGATCCTTTCCCTATGGGCCACTATGGCAGTTCGCATGGAATCACATAGCACTAGCCTAATCGCTACCTTGAGGTCTCACTAGTTGCTGCTTCTCTGCACAAGAATGTGTAGGCTGCCTAGCCTCATTCCTATAGGCCTTCCTACTCTATACAGCCTATAGTTTGCACGGTATTTTTGGTTAATTAAGTCTAGCATAGTACACTAACCTCACATGACTATAAATGGCAGTTACTGTGTTCAGGGTGTGTTTGCAAAATGATATTCATAGTCAGTAGGGGTTACCATACCACAAGGTTTTGCACAGTTGTTACCAGGCAACCACTGTGGGTAGTAATTCTGACTTCAGTGTACCTATTTTGGAGATCTGTGGTTTCAGAAATGTAAACTTTGTATTATGGGACTGGGATCTTGTGTAAGCTTTGGCTAGAGCACTTCATAGGAATATTGTTAGCCTTATTCCCGGGCTCTTGCAGTAAGGTGTAGGGGAAAGCTGGGTACGTTTATCATGTGTGACATTAACTGTGGATGCAATTCATCACATGGGGGTGGACGTACTAGCCGCTCATTCAAGTGAATGGAGTCTCAAGACTACTGCAGTCTTCTTTGTAGGTTGATATGACTGCTGTAGTGACCTTTGATTTTGGAGAACGGAAACTTACACGACTGTAGCAACAACAAAACGCTATATTTTTGCCCAAATCCAGAGCAAAATTAGTCTTAAGGAGATATTCAGCGACAAATATGTACAGTTACATAGATGGTCCGATTTCATTTACTTTGAACGAGATCAGTTTCTTACTGGACCCGTGCCTCGATCAGCATAAATGCCAGTTATTGACAATTTGTACTGTGGTTAACACCACACAATTAGTGGTACCTAGCTACTGGGCCTCATTTGGAGACAGTCACAAGTAAGAAAAACTATGAAGAGAGAAAATTAAAGAGACATATATGAGAAGCATCCAGTGCCTGTCTAAAAGATAAAAAATATCCTCCTGACTTTAGTAGAACTGTCATTTTTACTAAAAGAATCTTCAATCAACACCCATGTCAATGCTGGACTCGTTGTACTCAGTGAGTGGCCCTCCCACTATCCGCAGCTAGCATGTGAGTCAGGAAATTAAAGGGGCCAAACCCCACAGCTTATTCTAAAAAAAAATTGTGGATAGTGGAAGTCCCCTTATGACCAGCATGCTAAAAATTACTGCTGTGGCATCCAAGCTTACTGGGACAGGTAATCATAGACAAAATCGTTCTGCAAAAGGTCCTTTGTGTAGGGAAGAGGAGGATGGAAGGGCATCTAAGCGTAACAACAAAAATAATTTTTGGTCTGACACACCTGTGGGAGGATGGACAAGTACCCTACTGAACCATTTATTTTTCCCCCTCTTTTCCCCCTCCCCCTCTCCCCCCCCCAAACACACACACACACACACACAGCTCAAATATGCTGAGGTTGATTTCTCCAAACCTCCTGATACAACTGGTGAGGGTCCTGATACGAGTGGCAAGGCTCCCGAAGCAGAAGCTCCAGTGGTCTATACCACTGTCAAGACTGACTGAGAACAGCCACTTCTCAAATTGTTGTGACCTTACACTTTACAAATAGTTTTATTGAATAGAATCAGGTTTGCTAGTAGGCTGAAAGGATTTGAGGTGATAGTATGCATTTGTATATGATATTGCTAAGAAGACAACATGTGTAACTAGAAACTCTATTAGTGTATTATGGCTTGCTGCATGATACTGTGTGTTGGTTTGACTTTTAGGTTTATGAAATTGTAATACAACTTCAATTAGAATCCCCCCTTTCAGAATTTGATTTAAAATTTTTGGTTACTTTGACAATTCATGTAATGAGTGTCATAAGTGTACTTCCATGGGGTCAATAAAGTTCAAGATAATAAAAGTATGGAACATTGCTTCACTACTTTCAGTGACGCACAAAAATTACATGGTGCATTTGCACAATATACACCAGATACCTTTCCATCTGCAGTTCATATGCAGACACCTCCAAGGTGAGTGCATGTAGCATCAATCATCAACTTTGTAGTTGCACATTCATGCAACAATAAAGCACAGAACGATAGTGACATCAGAGGAAAATTCTTGAGCTCTTGTTTAACATGCAATAGCTATAGACAATGATACAACAATGATACAACCAACCTATGCTTAATTTTCCTTGATATCATGTGACAAAATATGAGAGAATGGTAGTCCTGAAATTTGTTTTTCACCAACACCATTCATGCAGGCTATACCCTCAATCTGATTATTTACCATAAATCCCATTCTAGCATGCATGCAAAAATGCATAGTAGCATCACAACGATAATCTGGACGTACAGCATGCAGTTGATTTATACAACTTCAGCCTTTTGTCAGCTACAAACAATGCCTATGAAGTGATTGCATGTACATACGTATCTTACTACATGTATACTACATGTCATAATCAATTCACCAAACCTCAGCAAACTAGTTTTGTCTACTTTGAAGCATACAATTCTGGAGGTGACAAAAGCTGCATTGAGATCCACAGGATATACAGGACTATAGTTACATGGTACCAACAGTTAGGCTGACTGGCTAATTTTAGGAATGGTGGCAACTATATACTCGGACATCAGTATAAGTAACTTTCACTCCCTCATCTTTCTGGAAGTGGCTGGGTGAGAGATGGCTTAGCTTGAGAGACTAGGATCAGTATAATCAGTCAGATTCCAAAAGTTCACATATAGCTACAATCAGCAAGTAATGACTATGAAGAGCAAGATAGAAAAAACTAGAAAGATATATGACTATTCTAAAGCTGATAATAACATCCATGTGCATGTTCTACTGAGTCAATGCAGCAATCTAAACTAACTAGCGTCTTACAGGACCATAAGAGGGATTCTGTTTCATCTCCAGTGTGTCCGCTGGACCATATGCAACATTCTCTTTCACCTCCAGCTTGCCTGCTCCCACCTCATCATACACTGGAGCAGGCAGGGGGCCCCCTGATGGTGGGAGATGTTGCTGTCCACTGCTCTTCCCTCTCTTCCTCACACAGCAGTAGGTGAGGAGTGAAGCCAGCAGGGCTCCAGCAGAGAAGGACACCAGAAAGATGGTTATGGAAATACCCACAACAGTACCAGCACGGAGACCATCAGTGGCAGGTTCTGGAACTGAGCCAGTAGTAGAAGACTGTGAATCTGGGGGTATGCGTAGGCATGCAGAAGTTCATTAAGGAATTAAGGAAAATCTGAGCTAGTAGAGTGTAGCCAAGAACATGCAGAAGATGGTCAGGCACGTTTATGGGTCTGAAATGGCTAAATTTCTTGGAGGGTCTGGGGATGTGCTACCCCGGAAAATGTCGAGTCCCTTAGGTTGGTCATTGCATGTCATCTGCCTTGTACTCTCCTCTTAACAATGTGCGTTCATTCCACTGTACACGTACACATGAAGCAGTATACAATTACTGTAATAATTATTGTAGTTTGCCCGACTAGCCCCATTTCTATAGCTGAAGGAAGGTAGTTTGTGATCATACATAGCAAGTATGTATAACCATGCAGCAACTTATGAGTGCCACACATCTTCTTAGGTATGAAAATCCCAACAACTGCATGGACACTAATCACCACACTAATCATACTGCAGGTTATTGCATGTTATATCCACTGTTATGTTGACATGAGAGAATACATGCACAACTAACCAGGAACACACTGTGGAACAGATCCACTCCAGTTTCCATTACTCTGGCATTCTCTCAAACTGGTGCCCTTCAAATGATGAGTGGAGTTGCAGACGTAGACAGCAAGGGACCCAGGGGTGACACCACTGTAGCACACAGCTCCACCTGGAAATTGAGCACTGTTCTGCAGTCCAACACATCTCTCATCTGGAGTTGTGTCCATAACACCAAGGTCTGCCAGTGCACAACCTGCCAAGATAGCAAATTAGTTGTTGCATGCCTCCTCTTGTGTATATAAAGGAGCATTTGTATATACCGTCATTATTCGGTAGATCCAATGTAGCCTCTACACTAATTATTTTCTAGTGAATCCAATTTAGCGGAACAACTGATACCAGGAAATGTTCTTATCAAAACAGCAACACAAATACAGAGTCAGAGTCCAAGTCTGAGTGAGAGTCAGAGGCAAATGAGTCTTCATCATCATCTTCAGGTTCAGCATCGATAGCGTGATCTTCAGCTCCAGCTCAGAAGAATTGTTTGATGAATCTAATCTAACGGAAGAAATTGGCTTCCTGGAAGTTTTATGAATCTAATCTAGCGGAAGCCAGTTTTGAAATTGTCTACCGTTCTATTCGAATAATGACGGTAGTCTGAACTTTTTATACTCACTTCAAAGATGTAGTTTTACCTCAGTCACCATAGGTCTATTACGCACTTTGCCACGCAATTTGAGTTTCTCTATAATAATAATCAGTGACACTTCAGGGGTCAGCTACGCGAAGTATACATAGGATAAACCTTTATGCTCAAGTGACACATGACTACTTGCAGACTGATGCACTGTTGGAAGGTGAGAACCTACGGCATGGTATCCTTGTTCCCACTGACATGAGACCAAATTATTATGTAACTTAGACTGTTACTCAAACTCACAATGAAGTGCAGACAAGGTACTGCCATCAATGTTCCTACAAACAAATCAGTGACTCATACCTGTCCGAAATGTGCCCTGCATTCGTACTCCCATGGAGGATACAACATAGTAGTAGAGAGTGTCAGCCTGGAGTGGTGTACTGAGTGGAACTGTCACATTGTTGACATTGGTGCCAGTGGATGAGTCAGTGTTTGGTAGATTCACATATGTTGGATCAGTCCCATACTGAATAGTGCAAGTGGCAGAGGTAACTGGGCCATTCAGAAACTGACATGTAACCACATGAACTCCAACATCAACAGTCACATTAAAGACTGTGTTTGCGGAATCTAATAGGGACAAATAATAAGTGTACTGTCACACAATGAAGAATGATAAGAATATTAAATATGGGGTGTTTTCAAGGTTGGGAACAGTCTCATCTCAGAAGTGACTTAGCATGGTCTTACTTGGCACATGACAAGACTTAGCATGATCTTACTTGGTACATGGCAAGACTTAGCATGATCTTACTTGGCACATGACAAGACTTAGCATGGTCTTACTTGGTACATGGCAAGACTTAGCATGATCTTACTTGGCACATGGCAAGACTTAGCATGGTCTTACTTGGTACATGGCAAGACTTAGCATGGTCTTACTTGGTACATGACAAGACTTAGCATGATCTTACTTGGTACATGGCAAGACTTAGCATGATCTTACTTGGCACATGGCAAGACTTAGCATGATCTTACTTGGCACATGGCAAGACTTAGCATGATCTTACTTGGCACATGACAAGACTTAGCATGGTCTTACCTGGCACATGGCAAGACTTAGCATGATCTTACTTGGCACATGACAAGACTTAGCATGATCTTACTTGGCACATGACAAGACTTAGCATGATCTTACTTGGCACATGACAAGACTTAGCATGGTCTTACCTGTCACATGGCAAGACTTAGCATGATCTTACCTGGCACATGACAAGACTTAGCATGATCTTACTTGGCACATGGCAAGACTTAGCATGATCTTACTTGGCACATGGCAAGACTTAGCATGATCTTACTTGGCACATGGCAAGACTTAGCATGATCTCACTTGGCACATGACAAGACTTAGCATGATCTTACTTGGTACATGACAAGACTTAGCATGATCTTACTTGGCACATGGCAAGACTTAGCATGATCTTACTTGGCACATGGCAAGACTTAGCATGATCTTACTTGGCACATGGCAAGACTTAGCATGATCTCACTTGGCACATGACAAGACTTAGCATGATCTTACTTGGTACATGACAAGACTTAGCATGATCTTACCTGGTACATGACAAGACTTAGCATGATCTTACTTGGTACATGGCAAGACTTAGCATGGTCTTACTTGGTACATGGCAAGACTTAGCATGGTCTTACTTGGTACATGGCAAGACTTAGCATGATCTCACTTGGCACATGACAAGACTTAGCATGATCTTACTTGGCACATGGCAAGACTTAGCATGGTCTTACTTGGCACATGACAAGACTTAGCATGATCTTACCTGGCACATGACAAGACTTAGCATGATCTTACTTGGTACATGACAAGACTTAGCATGATCTTACTTGGTACATGGCAAGACTTAGCATGGTCTTACTTGGTACATGACAAGACTTAGCATGATCTTACTTGGCACATGACAAGACTTAGCATGGTCTTACCTGGCACATGGCAAGACTTAGCATGATCTTACCTGGCACATGACAAGACTTAGCATGATCTTACTTGGCACATGGCAAGACTTAGCATGATCTTACTTGGCACATGGCAAGACTTAGCATGATCTTACTTGGCACATGGCAAGACTTAGCATGATCTCACTTGGCACATGACAAGACTTAGCATGATCTTACCTGGTACATGACAAGACTTAGCATGATCTTACTTGGTACATGGCAAGACTTAGCATGGTCTTACTTGGTACATGGCAAGACTTAGCATGATCTCACTTGGCACATGACAAGACTTAGCATGATCTTACTTGGCACATGACAAGACTTAGCATGATCTTACTTGGCACATGACAAGACTTAGCATGATCTTACTTGGCACATGGCAAGACTTAGCATGATCTTACTTGGCACATGGCAAGACTTAGCATGATCTTACTTGGCACATGGCAAGACTTAGCATGATCTCACTTGGCACATGACAAGACTTAGCATGATCTTACTTGGTACATGACAAGACTTAGCATGATCTTACCTGGTACATGACAAGACTTAGCATGATCTTACTTGGTACATGGCAAGACTTAGCATGGTCTTACTTGGTACATGGCAAGACTTAGCATGATCTCACTTGGCACATGACAAGACTTAGCATGATCTTACTTGGCACATGGCAAGACTTAGCATGGTCTTACTTGGCACATGACAAGACTTAGCATGATCTTACCTGGCACATGACAAGACTTAGCATGATCTTACTTGGTACATGACAAGACTTAGCATGATCTTACTTGGTACATGGCAAGACTTAGCATGGTCTTACTTGGTACATGACAAGACTTAGCATGATCTTACTTGGTACATGGCAAGACTTAGCATGATCTTACTTGGTACATGACAAGACTTAGCATGATCTTACTACAATTTGCTGGTCACTGTCCCATATACCCTTGTTTGTACCTTGCATAACCATTTACCACTGATGAGAACAGTTCAGATGCCAAAATATCTGGTGACTAGCTATAGTTACTAATACATAGGTCTCTCTCTTCAACAAAATTAGATACTACGTAAGGTGTAGCCTGTTGCTGTTGTGTTGCCTGGAGCTTCTAAGCATCACATACCTACAGTCACAGTTGTACTTGCAGTCCCCACTCCCACAATATTTCTGGCAGCCACAGACACTGTATACTGCTGCACTTGGGAGCTAGTGTAATTGAATGTGTGCTGACATGAACTGTTAGTGCACTGTAGAGCTGAGCCAGTTGACAGTGGAAATGGAGATCCATTGTAACAGAAGATGTACTCAGTTGGTGAACTTTCAACCCCATCTGCTATGGTCACTGGGGACTGAGAAGAAACACTGACAGTTTACTGGTAACATAATTATTGTATACTAGAGGAAATGAGTCATGATTCACAACATGCTTATCACTTATTTATCATGGAATCAGATTGTAGCTTTGTTCCCATGCAGGTTCATTTCCTCTTTCTGCACACACCATGCAGGAGGAAATGAGCCTGGGAACGAGGCAAGTAAGATTGTGGGCATAGTGTGAGGAAACTGTTTGCAGGTCTAAATACTTTTCCTACATAGCAAGCCAGCCACCTATACTTTTTGTTGCAGTGGCTATTATTCTGTTGTCTATGCATCTCTCAACAGCAAAATGAGCAATTACACATGTGACATACTTTATTACGTTCGAACAATTGGTTTCAGAAACACACAAGCATACAAACTTACACATCATACGCTTCACAATCAGTGTGGTGCCAACTTATGGTTACTAACAATCACGTCTTTGAGTACAAAGATCAGACAGTAGAACAATGGCCTGTCATAGTCAGACGTCACAAGAATATTTTAGCATCAATCTTTCTGCATCAGTATTGCATTGTTGTCAGGGCAATAATAACATCCAGTTACCTCCTCACTGCCAAAAATGCAAATTGCTAACAGGAAAGGTGCACAAACGTTACTGAACTTTGCAACCCACCCCCTTTGTTGCCTGGCTCTCAATATCCAGTAGACCTCCAGATGAGTCATATAGAGGTGTAACTGTCAGTGTGGAGGATTAGGAGCTGAGGAGAAAGGCAGTTAAAATAATGTTCGTGCTGTCTACAAAATGTTTGGTTTGATAACTGGTAACAAGAGTGCATGATGACGTCATTTTCAGCATCCGCAATTAAAATGACGTCATCATGTGCTCCTGCTGGTAAAAAGATGATCTTGAAAATGTTGCTTTACAATATAGCAAGCTTAAAAACACAGGTCTAAGTATGGTAGGACATAATGATGAGTGGAGCTGCTTTTTGCATGAAATTCCACAAAGACTGTTGGTAGAATGCAAAAGTCAACTGGCAGTCACTAATGGGGCACACGTTCAATGGTTGTGCACCAACGTCGTGGCTATCAAAGGTCAGCAACAAAAGTTTAGATACACAACAATAATCACAATAAAAAAACAACAACTTTTCATAACATACCCCGTAGGTACACAGTAACAGGGTCACTCGCTGGTCCCCTTAGGTCTCCACCACAGTTGGCTGCTTGCACAGTGAAGGTATAGTTCTGACCAGTTGACCTTGTCCATCCTGAACATGCATAGCTGCGGGTCCTACTACCAAGTCTCTGGAGTGTGTTGACATTCCCACACAGGTCATCAGGGCCAGAGATGTTGACAAAGTAGGTATTAATTGTTTCACGCATGTTCAGTGGTGGCTCATCCCATGTGATGGTGAACTGCTGTCCCGGGATGGAAAATGATACAGATGGAGTCACTGGAGTAACTGGGGGAGCTGGATAAGAGACAGCAGCTGCATTTTCCTATCCATGCATTTAGCAGGAATAACTAGAACAATCATTGCACCACTAATCTGGAGCTGCCCACTATTGATTTACCAGCAACATCAGACAGTGTTGAGACGCTGATGAACAAACAATGTGGGTTGACACTTTTTAGTTTGAGTCTAATGCTGCTTTTTACTCCGATCCAGCCTGATTATGCAACCATAGTTATGCAGATAGTATGTTTCTCAATTTTGAACTACCCGTGCAGGTATTTCCAAAGAGTAAAAAACAACAATTGCATACTTGCCTGTACCTGCTATTAGTATTGTGCGACTGCCCACGACTCTCACACCAGACAGAGTACACTCCACAGTAGTTTCATTCAGTGCAGGACTCACAGTCACCATCAGTCTTGATGTGTAGCAGTTATCAACTACACCAACACTTTCAGCTGTTATGGCTCCACTGGTACATGTGCCAGAGGTTCCACCACTAGTACTGAATAATGGATGGCTTAAAGAAATTACATTTGATGTAGCAGGACAGTTGAAGGCAGTTCCCCTCCAGAGAGAGGAACCAATGGGAGGGTTGCCAGAAGTATCCACAATTGTACAGGTATAGTTCACTACCTCTCCAGGACAGGCATATTGTCTGCCTGCATCCTCCAAGCTTGACTGGAATGAATCGCTGACTGCAAAACCTGCAGGAGACACCACAGGATTGTTTAGCATCTGCTTCTACACAAAACCGTCACTCTGAAGGAAGATTTGGAGACCTCTGACTAACATAAAGTATAATACAGTTTTACATAAATTGTTTTGCTGCTCAGTTAAAACTATATACACTATTCTAAAACTTCACATGAAGAAATCTAATTGAAGCATGCAGACACATGTCTACTGCCAAGTTGTAAGGATACATAGCTTAGATGAACTTTAAATAGCTACAGATCTTTCTGGTGAAACTGGGATAGCTACAAAACACTACTGTTTGAACCTATGTAGGTAAGGTAGTGAACTAAAGGATACATACTTTTGAAAATATAGTACTATCCAGTGTGCACAAAAATGACAGGTCTTAACTCCATGTAGGTTCTCAGAGCACGTAACTATTACAATGTACTCTGATTATTCTTGAATATCCCACAAAATGGAATGTGCTGAGATATATCTTATGTATATGTACACCATTTTGAGTAGGGTAAAACTGATCTCTCTTTCAAAGTTGTACTGAGCATTAACTCACATATACCTCCTTGAATAGTCAGAAGTGCCAACATCCAGTTAAAAGCCTGAATAAAGATGAATACGGACCAGCAAAACTGTAACCACTCAGCAATAATTGGGGCGAGCCTGAGCGAGCCCCACATAGACGGTACAGCTGGGAGATTTCATATATGTACTAGGAGAATGTAGAACATTGTTGGGCGAGCGTGAGCAAGCAATACACAGCTTTAACTCATATCAAAGGCTTTTCAGTGAAGTGTCAGATCACAGCACACAGGTGGCGTGGCATGTAGCTGAACAAAGCTTGTCACTCTACTCTCTACAGTGCTTAACAGCTTAGAGGAGATGGTTGCAGAGACTAGCTTGTCATGGGGTGGTACCATACAATGCAGCCATTAGTGCAACCTAAGCATCTACTCTGGCTATCTAAACACAGCCTGGCTTGTCGCACATAGTCCTTACTCGAGTCTCCAGTAAGGACTATGCTAAGAAGCCTCAAGTTGAGGCATCTTAGAGATATAGCAGAAAGGGTTCACCATCCATCAGTCATGGATAGAAGGAGGGTCTCTGCCGATTTCTGCTTTAAACCTCTCTACACAACTGTTTACATACAGTAGACACTCACGCTCGATCCAGCTACCTATATATCCTGGGTGTCGCTGGAAACACAACTTCTATAGGCTATCCTTTCTTCAATAAGGGCGCACGCTCCGCCTGCAATCTCTGGCTATCTTTCATAAGCGTCATCTTTCTCAAAGTCACCTTGGAGCTAGCTGGCTGCTAAGTTGTACGAAAATCTTACTTAAGGTCCGCACGCGGCCCGCGGCTATCGCGTTAAATTACAGCGTCAAGGATATACGGAACGACGTACGACAGATAATAATAATAATAATAATAATTGGGGCGAGCCTGAGCGAGCCCCACATAGACGGTACAGCTGGGAGATTTCATATATGTATTATTACTAGAGGAATGCAGGGCATTGTGGGGCGAGCCTGAGCAAGCAGTATGCCAAGGACTACAATTGCGCATGCGCAGTTCGTACACACGCGCGCGTACCCCTTCGCACTTGTGTCGAAGTTGGCGTGGCGTTTAGTAAGAAGTAAAGTTGCTGTTTGCTTACTGTGCCTCATCCAAGTGTAGAAATGACAAAGGCAGCGTTGTACATTATTCACACAGGAATGACCTCGTAATTGAAAGTCTTCAATTCTTGGCCAACCCACATCTAGTTTTCTGCTTAGGGGTGAGAAACAATGAATTGGTTTGGAAGAGGCTAACATGCAATTTTTTGTGTACACAATCACCGTTATGGTTTATCAATTTTTGTTGTAAACAACATGACATTACACTAATAACGATATAAAAGTGATGACATAATATTTCCTGTTTGCATGAGAGCTTACATTGGAGTTTCTATCAACCAAATGAGCTTCAAATGGTAGTTTTTTACACATTGCCAGTGAGTTAGTGGATGTTGGTTGGTTCAGTTTTTCCATTAGGGCTGTGTCATTGCTATCTCAACACCATTGTTGGTAGCCACAAAAGTTTTCCATTTTTTCTATGACATTTTCTCTGAGAGTTTCTACTCCAGGTTGCTGAACGTCGTGCTGGCTAGAAAAGTCTATATTTGCATCATCATTGTCTCTGGCAGATTGTGTAGTGGAGACAATTGTGGCAAATGCTTCCCATTCTTGCTTACCTGGGTAGCCTCGTTCCCAGGCTCTCCCCGCTAAGAAGGGCCCTCCCCCCTCTTAGTGGGGAGAGCCTGGGAATTAAAGATCACCTGACGGATGGTGTCCTTTTCCTCCTTGACGTCGGCTTCTTCTCTTGCGGTCACGGAAGCCATGTATGCTAATGCGCTATTGGAAGCCCTACATACTTCATGCGACCAAGCGCGGCGCGCGGGTGATTCTCTTGCGGTCACGGAAGCCATGTATGCGAATGCGAAGCCCTACATACTTCGTGCGACCAAGCGCGGCGCGCGGGTGACGGTCGTACGATAATGATAATTGGGGCGAGCCTGAGCGAGCCCCACATAGACGGTACAACTGGGAGATTTCATATATGTATTATCACTAGATGAATGCAGGGCATTGTGGGGCGAGCCTGAGCAAGCAGCATGCCAAGGACTAAAATTGTGCATACGCAGTTCGTATACACGCGTGCCCTTTCGCACTTCTTGTCGAGGTGTCGAAGTTGGCGTGGCGTTTAGTAAGAAGTGAAGTTGCTGTTTGTCTACTGTGCCTCATCCGAGTGTATAAATGACAAAGGCAGTGTTGTACATTATTCACACAGGAATGACCTCGTAATTGAAAGTCTTCAATTCCATTGGCCAACCCACATCTAGTTTTCTGCTTAGGGATGAGAAACAATGAACTGATTTGGAAGAGGCTAACATGCAATTTTTTGTGTACACAATCACCGTTATGGTTTTATCAATTTTTGTTGTAAACAACATGACATTAGTGTGATATAAAAGTGATGACATAATATTTCCTGTTTACATGAGAGCTTACATTGGAGTTTCTATTGACCAAATGAGCTTCAAATGGTGTATGGTGGTAGTTTTTATACACATTGCCAGTGAGTTAGTGGATGTTGGTTGGTTCAGTTTTTCCATTAGGGCTGTGTCATTGCTATCTCAACACCATTGTTGGTAGCCACAAAAGTTTTCCATATTTTCTGTGACATCATATGGTTTGAAGTTGCAAGGCCTATTAAAGATCACATGAATCATTCCATTTTCTCTGAGAGTTTCAACTCAAGGTTGCTGAACGTCGTGCTGGCTAGAAGAGTCTACATTTTGCATCATGATTGTGTCTGGCAGATTGTGTAGTGGAGACAACCGTGGCAAATGCTTCTCATTCTTGCTTACCTGGGTAGCCTCGTTCCCAGGCTCTCCCCGCTAAGAAGGGCCCTCCCCCCTCTTAGTGGGGAGAGCCTGGGAACGAGGCTACACCTGGGTACAGTTCACTGAAATCACACAGCTATTGCTTGAATTCTTTGTTGTTAAAGATCACCTGACGGATGGCGTCCTTTTCCTCCTTGACGTCGTCTTCTCTAGCGATCACGGAAGCCATGTACGCTAATGCGATATTGGAAGCCCTACATCTTCGTGCGACCAAGCGCGGCGCGCGGGTGATTCTCTTGCGGTTACGGAAGCCATGTATGCGAATGCGATATTGGAAGCCCTACATACTTCGTGCGACCAAGCGCGGCGCGCGGGTGACGGTCGTACGATAATGATAATAATAATAATAATAATGATGATAATACATATATGATTTCGTCCAGCTGTACCGTCTATGTGGGGCTCGCTCAGGCTCGCCCCAATTACTAGATGAATGCAGGGCATTGTGGGGCGAGCCTGAGCAAGCAGTATGCCAAGGACTACAATTGCGCATGCGCAGTTCGTACACACGCGCGCGTACCCTTTCGCACTTGTCGAGGTGTCGAAGTTGGCGTGGTGTTTAGTAAGAAGTAAAGTTGCTGTTTGCTTACTGTGCCTCATCCAAGTGTAGAAATGACAAAGGCAGCGTTGTACATTATTCACACAGGAATGACCTCGTAATTGAAAGTCTTCAATTCTTGGCCAACCCACATCTAGTTTTCTGCCTAGGGGTGAGAAACAATGAATTGGTTTGGAAGAGGCTAACATGCAATTCTTTGTGTACACAATCACTGTTATGGTTTATCAATTTTTGTTGTAAACAACATGACATTACACTAATAATGATATAAAAGTGATGACATAATATTTCCTGTTTGCATGAGAGCTTACATTGGAGTTTCTATCGACCAAATGAGCTTCAAATGGTAGTTTTTTACACATTGCCAGTGAGTTAGTGGATGTTGGTTGGTTCAGTTTTTCCATTAGGGCTGTGTCATTGCTATCTCAACACCATTGTTGGTAGCCACAAAAGTTTTCCATTTTTTCTATGACATTTTCTCTGAGAGTTTCTACTCCAGGTTGCTGAACGTCGTGCTGGCTAGAAGAGTCTATATTTTGCATCATCATTGTCTCTGGCAGATTGTGTAGTGGAGACAATTGTGGCAAATGCTTCCCATTCTTGCTTACCTGGGTAGCCTCGTTCCCAGGCTCTCCCCACTAAGAAGGGCCCTCCCCCCTCTTAGTTGGGAGAGCCTGGGAACGAGGCTACACCTGGGTACAGTTCACTGAAATCACACAGCTATTGCTTGAATTCTTTGTTGTTAAAGATCACCTGACGGATGGTGTCCTTTTCCTCCTTGACGTCGGCTTCTTCTCTTGCGGTCACGGAAGCCATGTACGCTAATGCGCTATTGGAAGCCCTACATACTTCATGCGACCAAGCGCGGCGCGCGGGTGATTCTCTTGCGGTCACGGAAGCCATGTATGCGAATGCGAAGCCCTACATACTTCGTGCGACCAAGCGCGGCGCGCGGGTGACGGTCGTACGATAATGATAATAATAATAATAATAATAATAATGATAATACATATATGAAATCTCCCAGCTGTACCGTCTATGTGGGGCTCGCTCAGGCTCGCCCCAATTATCATTATCGTACGACCGTCACCCGCGCGCCGCGCTTGGTCGCACGAAGTATGTAGGGCTTCGCATTCGCATACATGGCTTCCGTGACCGCAAGAGAATCACCCGCGCGCCGCGCTTGGTCGCATGAAGTATGTAGGGCTTCCAATAGCGCATTAGCATACATGGCTTCCGTGACCGCAAGAGAAGAAGCCGACGTCAAGGAGGAAAAGGACACCATCCGTCAGGTGATCTTTAATTCCCAGGCTCTCCCCACTAAGAGGGGGGAGGGCCCTTCTTAGCGGGGAGAGCCTGGGAACGAGGCTACCCAGGTAAGCAAGAATGGGAAGCATTTGCCACAATTGTCTCCACTACACAATCTGCCAGAGACAATGATGATGCAAATATAGACTTTTCTAGCCAGCACGACGTTCAGCAACCTGGAGTAGAAACTCTCAGAGAAAATGTCATAGAAAAAATGGAAAACTTTTGTGGCTACCAACAATGGTGTTGAGATAGCAATGACACAGCCCTAATGGAAAAACTGAACCAACCAACATCCACTAACTCACTGGCAATGTGTAAAAAACTACCATTTGAAGCTCATTTGGTTGATAGAAACTCCAATGTAAGCTCTCATGCAAACAGGAAATATTATGTCATCACTTTTATATCGTTATTAGTGTAATGTCATGTTGTTTACAACAAAAATTGATAAACCATAACGGTGATTGTGTACACAAAAAATTGCATGTTAGCCTCTTCCAAACCAATTCATTGTTTCTCACCCCTAAGCAGAAAACTAGATGTGGGTTGGCCAAGAATTGAAGACTTTCAATTACGAGGTCATTCCTGTGTGAATAATGTACAACGCTGCCTTTGTCATTTCTACACTTGGATGAGGCACAGTAAGCAAACAGCAACTTTACTTCTTACTAAACGCCACGCCAACTTCGACACAAGTGCGAAGGGGTACGCGCGCGTGTGTACGAACTGCGCATGCGCAATTGTAGTCCTTGGCATACTGCTTGCTCAGGCTCGCCCCACAATGCCCTGCATTCCTCTAGTAATGATAATACATATATGAAATCTCCCAGTTGTACCGTCTATGTGGGGCTCGCTCAGGCTCGCCCCAATTATTATCATTATCGTACGACCGTCACCCGCGCGCCGCGCTTGGTCGCACGAAGTATGTAGGGCTTCGCATTCGCATACATGGCTTCCGTGACCGCAAGAGAATCACCCGCGCGCCGCGCTTGGTCGCATGAAGTATGTAGGGCTTCCAATAGCGCATTAGCGTACATGGCTTCCGTGACCGCAAGAGAAGAAGCCGACGTCAAGGAAAAGGACACCATCCGTCAGGTGATCTTTAACAACAAAGAATTCAAGCAATAGCTGTGTGATTTCAGTGAACTGTACCCAGGTGTAGCCTCGTTCCCAGGCTCTCCCCACTAAGAGGGGGGAGGGCCCTTCTTAGCGGGGAGAGCCTGGGAACGAGGCTAACCAGGTAAGCAAGAATGGGAAGCATTTGCCACAATTGTCTCCACTACACAATCTGCCAGAGATAATGATGATGCAAATATAGACTTTTCTAGCCAGCATGACGTTCAGCAACCTGGAGTAGAAACTCTCAGAGAAAATGTCATAGAAAAAATGGAAAACTTTTGTGGCTACCAACAATGGTGTTGAGATAGCAATGACACAGCCCTAATGGAAAAACTGAACCAAACAACATCCACTAACTCACTGGCAATGTGTAAAAAACTACCATTTGAAGCTCATTTGGTCGATAGAAACTCCAATGTAAGCTCTCATGCAAACAGGAAATATTATGTCATCACTTTTATATCGTAATGTCATGTTGTTTACAACAAAAATTGATAAACCATAACGGTGATTGTGTACACAAAAAATTGCATGTTAGCCTCTTCCAAACCAATTCATTGTTTCTCACCCCTAAGCAGAAAACTAGATGTGGGTTGGCCAAGAATTGAAGACTTTCAATTACGAGGTCATTCCTGTGTGAATAATGTACAACGCTGCCTTTGTCATTTCTACACTTGGATGAGGCACAGTAAGCAAACAGCAACTTTACTTCTTACTAAACGCTACGACAACTTCGACACCTCGACAAGTGCGAAGGGGTACGCGCGCGCGTGTGTACGAACTGCGCATGCGCAATTGTAGTCCTTGGCATACTGCTTGCTCAGGCTCGCCCCACAATGCCCTGCATTCATCTAGTAATAATTGGGGCGAGCCTGAGCGAGCCCCACATAGACGGTACAGCTGGGAGATTTCATATATGTATTATTATTATTATTATTATTATTATTATTATCATTATCGTACGACCGTCACCCGCGCGCCGCGCTTGGTCGCACGAAGTATGTAGGGCTTCGCATTCGCGTACATGGCTTCCGTGACCGCAAGAGAATCACCCGCGCGCCGCGCTTGGTCGCATGAAGTATGTAGGGCTTCCAATAGCGCATTAGCGTACATGGCTTCCGTGACCGCAAGAGAAGAAGCCGACGTCAAGGAGGAAAAGGACACCATCCGTCAGGTGATCTTTAACAACAAAGAATTCAAGCAATAGCTGTGTGATTTCAGTGAACTGTACCCAGGTGTAGCCTCGTTCCCAGGCTCTCCCAACTAAGAGGGGGGAGGGCCCTTCTTTAATAGTGGGGAGAGCCTGGGAACGAGGCTACCCAGGTAAGCAAGAATGGGAAGCATTTGCCACAATTGTCTCCACTACACAATCTGCCAGAGACAATGATGATGCAAAATATAGACTCTTCTAGCCAGCACGACGTTCAGCAACCTGGAGTAGAAACTCTCAGAGAAAATGTCATAGAAAAAATGGAAAACTTTTGTGGCTACCAACAATGGTGTTGAGATAGCAATGACACAGCCCTAATGGAAAAACTGAACCAACCAACATCCACTAACTTACTGGCAATGTGTAAAAAACTACCATTTGAAGCTCATTTGGTCGATAGAAACTCCAATGTAAGCTCTCATGCAAACAGGAAATATTATGTCATCACTTTTATATCATTATTAGTGTAATGTCATGTTGTTTACAACAAAAATTGATAAACCATAACGGTGATTGTGTACACAAAAAATTGCATGTTAGCCTCTTCCAAACCAATTCATTGTTTCTCACCCCTAAGCAGAAAACTAGATGTGGGTTGGCCAAGAATTGAAGACTTTCAATTACGAGGTCATTCTTGTGTGAATAATGTACAACGCTGCCTTTGTCATTTCTACACTTGGATGAGGCACAGTAAGCAAACAGCAACTTTACTTCTTACTAAACACCACGCCAACTTCGACACCTCGACAAGTGCGAAAGGGTATGCGCGCGTGTGTACGAACTGCGCATGCGCAATTGTAGTCCTTGGCATACTGCTTGCTCAGGCTCGCCCCACAATGCCCTGCATTCATCTAGTATTCGATGAAAAATCTCGATTCAACTCACTAGTGTGGGGCTCGCTCACGCTCGCCCAATTATAATCGTACGACCGTCACCCGCGCGCCGCGCTTGGTCGCACGAAGTATGTAGGGCTTCGCATTCGCGTACAAGGCATCGAAATGATCAACTTAAGCGGGATACTCCGTTCCAGGCAAGTTAAGGACACAATCCCAGTGTTTTTTGAGCATAACGAACCCCCAACGGTTTCTTACAAATATACCAAGACTATAGGACCCTCAGTCTTCAACTTTAAAAAAACTACAGAGAGTATTAACCTATCCAGCAACGACTGCACAACCTGCAAATGCAGTTCATCTGCCTTTCTTTACCAGCCTTTAGGCCATGTGGTCACCGGTGACCTCAGCATCATAACCAATAGGAAACTTAGACACCTCATTAAAAAAGGCCCTAATTTTAGAGAGCAAAATAATATCAACTGGGATCTGTGTCTGAAACTGTGCATGGAGGGAGTACACGATTATAGAAATACGTGGGCTTCTAGAGAGGGAGTAGACCCGTGCACACTCAATGAGTGGGCGGGCACGGTGAAACTCCTTATTGAAAATAACATCAAACGTCTCGAGTCTCGGGGACATAAAACAAGAAAAAGACAAGTTTTGAAAGACACTAGGTGTAGGACAGCCCTCCGGGAACTCCACAACGAATATGTCCTGGTACCTGCAGATAAAGCTAGCAATAACATAATCATAGTCTGTAAGAAATACTACACTGAGGTGATTAGAAACGAACTAGCTGGAAAGAGTGGGAAAGCATCTACATATGTCCACTGCAGGGATTCTGTAGACCAGATTGTACAAAAACATTTAGCATACATGCATAGCACGAAGGTTAAAGTAGCAGAAGACATGAAGAGATTGCCTGGTTTTTACTGGATGCCTAAACTACACAAAAATCCCTATGGACATCGCTTTATAGCAGCTTCTGCCTCCTGCACAACCAAACCTTTATCTAAGCTGCTTACCCACTGCCTCCAGCTGATACTTAAACATTACAAGGAATATTGCAATGGTATAGAAAGAAGAACCGGGGTAAACTGCTTTTGGGTCATTAACAACTCCACTGAAGTGACTAACACCCTAGAAAAGTTGAGACATGCAAGAGCATTGGATAGCTTTGATTTCAGTACACTCTATACTAACATCCCCCATAGTCAGCTCAAAACACGCATGGAAGAGTTAATTAGAAATGCATACAATACTAGAGATGCCTCCCACATGGCCTTAGGAAAAGATTATGCTTACTGGACTTCCAGACCTGTAGCTAATACCCGTAACTTAACGGTGAACCAGTTGGTTGAGATGTTCAATTTCTTGATAGATAACATATACATCCAGATAGGATCAGCTGTCTACCAACAAACAATTGGCATCCCTATGGGTACTGATTGTGCTCCATTAGTCGCGGATCTATTTCTTTTCTCCTATGAATTTGAGTTTATGAAATCCCTAATCCGGACTGACCTCTCTGTAGCAGCTAAATTTAGTAATACTTGCAGATATATTGATGACTTGCTTACACTTAACAACCCTGATTTTCAAGCATGCATAGGCCAAATTTACCCCCCAGAATTAGAGCTTAAGAAATCTACAGAGAGCCATGACAGCTGTTCCTACCTGGATCTTAACATTAATGTCCTGAATGGTAAGTTCTGCACAGACTTGTATGATAAGAGGGATGCCTTCAACTTTTCAATAGTCAATTTTCCACACATGGATAGCAACATACCCTCAAAACCAGCATACGGAGTAGTAATTTCATAGTTAGTTCGATATTTGAGGATATGTTGTAATTACCAAGATTTTGTTTACAGATCTAAACTACTCACAACCAGATTACTTAGACAGGGATACGTATACCAAAAACTCTGTAGCACCTACAAGACCTTTGTGCATTGCTACCCCAGGACTTTACAGAAGTACGGGAGGTGCCTGAAAAACATTATTACTGAATGCATTGCCATAGCTACTGTTTAACGCAGCCTGAACATGCAGTTTACTTGGCTTGGCACATTTATGCACACACAGCCTTTAAACACGCACTGTTTGCCTTACACTATTTGCCTTGTGCCTTATTAACAATACTTCCGGTACCTCCAGTGCCTCTGTATGCGCGCGCGCGCGCACGCACACGTCGATAACACGTGACGATCAATCGCTACGTACGTAAGATCTTCGAACGAAAGACAGCTGCACGAAGAACAGCTGCACGAAGAGACGGTGCTTTCGAGGAGTCTCTACCGACTTTTGAATAAGGCCAGCCACCTGACTGCATTCTGTGCATGAGATAGCAGTCCCCATCTCCCGGTCACCCCAGCGCAGCTGATGAGGCCTGGTATTGGCCGAAACGCGTCCTGCGCAGTGGGTGACTTTGCATAACATCTAGGCCTGTTTTATAAGGGAGATGTGGTTCGTTGATTGTTCATGGCTTCCGTGACCGCAAGAGAATCACCCGCGCGCCGCGCTTGGTCGCATGAAGTATGTAGGGCTTCCAATAGCGCATTAGCGTACATGGCTTCCGTGACCGCAAGAGAAGATGCCGACGTCAAGGAGGAAAAGGACACCATCCGTCAGGTGATCTTTAACAACAAAGAATTCAAGCAATAGCTGTGTGATTTCAGTGAACTGTACCCAGGTGTAGCCTCGTTCCCAGGCTCTCCCCACTAAGAGGGGGGAGGGCCCTTCTTAGCGGGGAGAGCCTGGGAACGAGGCTACCCAGGTAAGCAAGAATGGGAAGCATTTGCCACAATTGTCTCCACTACACAATCTGTCAGAGACAATGATAATGCAAATATAGACTTTTCTAGCCAGCACGACGTTCAGCAACCTGGAGTAGAAACTCTCAGAGAAAATGTCATAGAAAAAATGGAAAACTTTTGTGGCTACCAACAATGGTGTTGAGATAGCAATGACACAGCCCTAATGGAAAAACTGAACCAACCAACATCCACTAACTCACTGGCAATGTGTAAAAAACTACCATTTGAAGCTCATTTGGTCGATAGAAACTCCAGTGTAAGCTCTCATGCAAACAGGAAATATTATGTCATCACTTTTATATCGTTATTAGTGTAATGTCATGTTGTTTACAACAAAAATTGATAAACCATAACGGTGATTGTGTACACAAAAAATTGCATGTTAGCCTCTTCCAAACCAATTCATTGTTTCTCACCCCTAAGCAGAAAACTAGATGTGGGTTGGCCAAGAATTGAAGACTTTCAATTACGAGGTCATTCCTGTGTGAATAATGTACAACGCTGCCTTTGTCATTTCTACACTTGGATGAGGCACAGTAAGCAAACAGCAACTTTACTTCTTACTAAACGCCACGCCAACTTCGACACCTCGACAAGTGCGAAGGAGTACGCGCGCGTGTGTACGAACTGCGCATGCACAATTGTAGTCCTTGGCATACTGCTTCCTCAGGCTCGCCCCACAATGCCCTGCATTCGTCTAGTATTAGAGGAAACGATCAATATTCGGACACCAGCCATAATCGGACGCTCGTACACGGAGACTAAGCCACGCAGATACTCTGTTATGCCACGGAAAGGAAGGCGGAGTCCACCGTATCCGGCGACTGAAAAATGGAGCTCGAGCGTCAATCCCCGCTAGCGCTAGGGGGATTAGCGTAACAGTCCGAAAATTTTGATAATCGGCAAAAATAAAGTATTTTCGGACGTCGCTTCCTGTTCCCTCCCTGAAGCAACTCTCGGCAAGATTTCTGCACTGTTGGAAAGCTGCAAGACCCTGCTGCTTCACGTCTGATCTTCGTCACCGTAACTGCCTTGGGCGCTGAGGGGAGCTACCGAAGATTGTGTAGGTTGCTCCATCAATGATCGGACAGTGGATTTACGTATTTTTTCGCCGTGGAAGCACCCAACTACGAACAATACTGGTATCATTGGAATCTACAGGTCTTTACCAACGTAACGGTGCAAGTCTCGTCTTTATACGTTGTGTGGTTCTCGAGATACAATTGTTCTTGATTCATGTACTTCAGAAATTTAGTTTCCTGTAACTAGGCCCGTATGGTGGGAACTGTGGCAAATATTTTGCCTTGTGCACTCACCGTGGATTTGTTCTCAGCCTTAGTGCTTGAACCATAGATACTTCAATGATAACTGCTTCCAGCTGCATGGTCAACCTGGAGCAGGCCCTGTTAGGCTGAGAGAGAAAGGCTGAAATGCTATGGATATGCAAGCACTCATATGGCTTTTCTCACATTACTATAAATCATTTTTTCTTTCCACTTGGGTGTAATGTTTTGTTTTGTTTGGAGTGGATTTCTAGATCCTTGGATATGAGAGGGCATATATAATGTAAAAAGATACACCTCGGTTTTGTCTCTGAATGGGGAGTCATTGAAAGGGGAGGTACAGTCCTTGTGTGCTCAATGTTCCAACAAGCCATGAATTATGACAAAGTTTAACTCTCTGTATATGAATAATGTACAACTTCTATATGAATCCGGCTATCCAGAATTCCACTCCTTGTCTGGCACAAACATTTGATAACAAAATAAAATTGATATACAAGCTGTATTCAATATGTTTTTGGGGAGGGGGAAATAAGAAACAAGAGAGGGGGCCTTATAGCAAGGAAAGAAACGTTAGTGTAGGCCTGAAACACGGTTTGTTTTGACCCTACCATCTTGTTTCATGCGTTAACACCACTACGTAGAATTAGATAAATTCCTGGAATTGACTTTCTTACGTAAGATTGGATCATACGTAGTATGAATAATGAAGGTTAATGTGCTTCACCTGATCAGCTCAAGCCGTGTAGTCTATTCTTGTCCAAAGTTCTGGTACGCTTATGTACATCAGCTAATTTTTCATTGCTTTGTTTACAGGTTCAGCTGAAGGATTTTGAAAGTGCTAACTAGTGACGGGCCATGGCGCAGAAGGAATACAGTGAAAAAGATGAGAAAAACCTTGAAGTGAAGATGAAGAAAGGAGATGCTAAAGTCAAGCTGTCTGGGGGTTCAAAAGAAGAATATCATTCTAAAAATTCGGAAAGATGCGACATTGCGGCGGCACGCAACCTCGAGAGACGAGGTCAGCGAGCAGATGTTGGCCAAGGAGCTGCACTCGGATTTATTTCGGGAGGTTTTGCGGGGGGCGGGGCTGGCGCTGGTATCGGAGCTGTTATCGGTGGTATAGTCGGAACGGTAGTTCCCGGTCCAGGGAATGTTGTTGGAGCCGCTGTTGGAGCTGCGATAGGGGGAGTAGTTGGGGCAGCAGCTGCTGGTGGCGTAGGGCTTGGCATTGGTGCTGCGGTCTCAGACAAAGTTCACAGGTCAAAGAAAAACTGACATTGAATACTGAATCCTTTGTCACGCTGGTTCGTGTACCTCATCCATTGAGTTTTTCAGTTGTTGCGTTAAATATGTGTTTCCATTTGTACCCGTCCGTTGATTTGCATGTTTCTATAGCTTGATGTATGTTGTTTTTTTTTCTGTAGCTTGATGTATGCTATATAGTATACTGCGTGCGTTTTTTCGTCCATGTACATCAATGCTGTACTCCTTGAATGAATGGCCATGCATGGAACTGTTGTTTTGTATCCTCACGTGTTCTTTGTATACATCAGTCATGCAGTCAGTGAGTTGAATTGAGTTACAAGATTTTTCTGCCGGGTTTGTCTGATCAAAAACTTGTGCTTGCAGTATATGCATGCCAGTAAGTAAAGGGCTTTGGCTGTGCTGTCTCAGTGAAAGGAAAGGTCTCACTGTCAGCAAAGAGTCTAGCTGTTGAATATGGGAGCAGGACCCAGAGCAGAACTCTGAGTCAGGAAAAGGAGAGTGGCAGCGTCTGTGGTGTTTGCTCCCAAACGGTCACACTAGGCAAAGATGAGGCCCTTTTTGTGAAGGTGCTTGTAAGACACCTGGTTTACCGTCAACCACAAAGGAGATCAAAACCATTAAAATACCTATGCCTCTAGAGCGGCCCAGAAAGCTCAGTAGCTGGTAGTACCAAGAAGTGCGGAAGAAACGGAGCTGACGCCATGTCGCTTTCTACTCCGCATGAGCCAAGCACAGGGATTGTGCCTACCTAATCTGTAAAAGGTGTTCAGGCAGCTCAGCATGAAACAGAAAAAGAAAAGGTTTCTGGTGCAAGAAGGGTCGGGAAACCATGGAATCAACAACACCTGGTGCAATTTCCTCAGCCCTAAAGGAAATTACACCACTAGAAATCAAGTGTCAATGAAATGCAAACATAGACGTGGTAGGTCACACTCAATGGTGCATGGTTTGTACTAAAAGGTGAGGAACAAGTCCTTACACAGCTAGAAGATGAATGGGATCGTGTGTGTCTCAAAATATCATGGAAATTATACCTTGCTTTAAGCCCAAGTCCTTGAAAGTAGACACACATACAGATAGCACCATTGATCTTGCGGTATCCTAAGCTGTGCCTAGCCCTCCTCTTTCCAAACCTGTTGAATCCACCTGTATTAATGAATCCACCTGTATTAATGAATCCATTGTCAGTGCAGCTGCAGATGTTCAAAGACCGGCAAATTCACCAACTGCTGCACACAACAGCTCAACCAACTCTATGGCATCTAGATCTGATGCCTCTGATGACCAGTGACTGGACCCACCTAACACAACTGTGAGAACTTGACTGTCACCAAAAATTGATTACCTAATTGCAAACTGTGAAACACACAAACCTTACATTATCTGTATCACTGAGAGCTGGCTGGATATTCTCAACTATGAAATTCTAATACCAAATTACATCATTGTCAAACCGAAATGGTGGTGGCATTAGCTATTGTATACATTAAAGAGTTTAAAATTCTTTCCCATGGTCCTTTTGATCTTGAGTTTTTAGCCTTTTCTGTAAACAATGGTAAATAAAAAGATTTGTGTTTGTTTAACTGTACTGCCCACCCTCTTTCCCTACCACTTTTTTGAGAATTTGTATTTCACTTTTGTAGGTTTTGGTAACTTCAATGTTGACTTTTTAAATGTAGATCCTTTACTTTTACTTTCTAAATTGTCTTGTGCAACTTGTGTCACAACCCACCCATGTTACATCTAACGAGAGCACAACCCTCATCCATCTTGTTCTCTCCTCCTCCCTGGATCATGTCCAAGACTGCACTTTTATTCTACCACTGTGCAGATTGTGCTTCATGTCATCTAGTAACAGGGCCGTAGACAAGTTTTTTAGTTTGGGGGTGCTAACTTTCACTACACATCATAAGCAGTTGTGTGCTGTGGCTATGTGCTATATCCTTCAAATACAAATGCCAAAAATTTGGGGGTGCTTCAGCACCCCGAAGCACCCACTTGTCTACGGCCTTGAGTAACTAAAAGTTTTGCTAGATCATGAGCCCACCTGACCCAATTCAGGTCATGTGGTACACTAGTGACTAAGTCTTGTGCTAAACTGGCTTGGCATGAGACTAGTGGTACACACAATTTACATTCAATTTTGAATGGTCAGTCCAGTCCAGTGATCCACTCTACAATCCAGTCCAGTGATTAGGCATGACCTTCTATACCATGTTCGACACTTAGCGGCTAGATTGCCATGAAACAAAGGACACAGCATACAACTGCAGGAGTTTGTGCCCAAGAGAGCTTGAAAGGTAGGCCTATACTACAACAGATAGAGCTGCTTGGTAGGCCAGTTAGCACTATGGTCTATTCCAAGCCCTCTCACAGACCAAGCCTACTTTTTATATGGCTACATTCAACAAGACTATGGGTAATAGCCTGGTGACCACTAACTAGTATGGCATTTCACACCAACATTTTCCTTGGCACAGTAAATTCTTTAGTGAAGTGGCCTTTGCAGTACTTTTGATGCTCTTTTGCACTTGATACGTATAGCGTATAGGGTGCTGTGAGCTCACTTTATTTACGCCATGAATTCATGGTACACGTCTGTCCAGTAGCTTGTGCAGGGTGCACTCATGTACGTTCTCTACTATGTAGTGGGATTATGAAGTGCAACTTATAACAACATAAGGCAGTTAATGTAACCAAATTTAGCGTCATATGATATGAACAAATTAAATCCAGTAATCCAGTCCAGCAATCCAGTCCAGCAATCCAGTCCAGCAATCCAGTCCAGCAATCCAGTCCAGCAATCCAGTCCAGCAATCCAGTCCAGCATTCCAGTCCAGCAGTCCAGTCCAGCAGTCCAGTGCAGCAATCCAGTCCAGCAATCCAGTCCAGCAATCCAGTCCAGCAGTCCAGTCCAGCAGTCCAGTCCAGCAGTCCAGTCCAGCAATCCAGTCCAGCAATCCAGCCCAGCAGTCCAGTCCAGCAATCCAGTCCAGCAATCCAGTCCAGCAATCCAGTCCAGCAATCCAGTCCAGTGATTAGATACGACCATGGTAGAATATAACATTTACATTTTATGTGCTACTAGTAAATGCTTAATTTGGTTGTAATTATTACAATCATGCTTTCAGGACCTACATCATTACCTAGCACTTTCGTCTTGGACAGAATCTCAGTACTACTCTTCACAGATGTCTGGATTGATTCAATGACAAGAAGCCATCCCTGAAGAAGTGCGGACTGACGTAGTTCTATAGGTGCTTTTGTATAATTCATTATACAAGCAATTGTACTAGTTTGCATGGGTACTGGATAGTTTGCATGCATGGGGTATGTACCATGCAGATGTCCTAGCAAAATATTTTGCACGGGGTGCCAAAGTCCTAGAAATGTAGCACTCGGGATGCAATATTCAAATTTGCTGGGCCGCGCGGGTGCGCTGTGATATCGGAAATTACGTGTAGCTATATGCATTTCGTCTTCAATCCACGTATGCATTTCTGATGTCTCTCTTTTTTGGAGACGTGGACTCAAGTAAGAAGAATTTTGAGGTGCATAATACAATAAATGTAACTCTTTTTATTGGTGCATCCATGTATAGATCTGTATACTACCAGTCTTCAGAGCATGATGTATACGTAGGTAGCCAAATAGACGGTGTGCCAGTCAGTTGTTGCATGCCGACGGTGACAACTTCAAACACCCTCCGCTATAATTATACCTGGAAGCCCATAATTCTCCCATGCATAGAGCATTAACTTTATGCCTGATAAAAAAAGCTAGGTTATTCTTCTCTTTATTTCATATTGAGACTTGTGGGGGTCACTCCATTTGTTGATATTGTGCTCCCTAGATTTTTTTTTTTTTAACAATTGAAGACAAACTGGACAAGAGTGAAATGTCCAGCTGTCTGATAAATACAGAGAGGGATCTCTTTTAAGGTGGTAGATAATTCCAGTCACAGCGTGTTTCTGGTCACTTCGAAAGGAAAGCTTCCTCGATCTGCTGGAAAGCAAAGCAAAAGCTTGTACTTTCAGCTGTGATACATAATATATGTGCCAGTGTATGTCGTCTACCAAAACTTTAGACTCTTTCTTACTCTTGAACAAAAAGTGAGTTCTTGGCCAAAACGTTACCAATATAGACTTCAGCTATCCTCAAAAGCAGCAAAATACAGTTGGGAAACCAAACAGGGGGGACCCAAATATTGCATAACCTTCTAGCATGGACAGCAAAAGAACGTTACAGAATGTATTTTCAGGATTATGAACCCTGCAAACAACAACCTGCAGTTGAAAGTACCATGCAACAATTCCAACACCCATGCAAGAGAATCCAAGTCTAAGTCATCAAGGAAGAGTAAAATATCAATTTAGGCACCAATCAAAGATGCCAACCAAAGCTGTAGACCACTTCCAACATTTCCTGAAGGTACGTACCCCAACTATCTCTAGCAGTTCACAGTAACCCCTCACACTTCTACATGATGAATGGCCACTGCCATCAAACTCTTGCAATGTCTACAATAGCACTACAGTAACAACCAGAAATAACCAGCTGCACAAAAAGTTACTATTAGAATATGCAAGCCGCCAATTGAGGCACATTTTCTTGGCAGAGAAGTAGATATGTGTGTGTCAACAACTGCAGTTAAGGAACGCTTCATTATCTGATTTTGGCATAATTGTCATCAATGGAACTTATAAGAGGTGAAGAATGAACGGAATTACTCCATTCTACCTTACCAACCTGATAGAACAGGTAAATCTTTCCCAATACGGAGACATTAGATCATGGTTTTTGATCTTAAGCGGTATCTGCAACATTCCATTTTTATCAGAACCTGGCATGAGCAGTCGGCCCAATATAGACTTACACACTACAATGTACTTGTTTTAATTTCTATTGGTACGTCTTGTCTAATTGTGTGTGTTGTTTGTGCTGTGTACATGTTATGTGTTTCTTGGAATCCAGCAGCCAAATCTAGTATCTTCATTGTCTATATCTGGTAATGTTATTTGACTATTGTTATACCAGAAATCTATAGAATGCTTCAGAGTAGGTTTTCTTGAAAGTCCAGCGTGGAGCTTCTCCTCCATTCAGAAGACCTATTTGGCCGTAATCTCTACCATAACCATGCAAGCGAGGCAATCCTGCAATGTTATTGTGCATGACTAAAGAAATGCAAACCTCTTCCAGAAATGCTGAGTAATGAAGTAGCTTTTTTGAAACATTTCTTGGAATTTTGATAGCTGCAACTGAGATGATAAAATATGGTTGAAATGTTTGTAAACAAGGTGTGTTATTAGAAATACTCATAGCAAACATCATTGTAAGGTCTTTTGAACAAAGAGACTAAGAAAGAAGCTTCTCGATCAGACTTCGAATTCTTATTAGAAGTACTTCATCACATGTCATGCACACGTGTGCAACTGAGATGACCAAATATGGTAATCTACTACACTGAAACTTTTTTGCTCTACAAGCTCCATAGATAACAATGATTAAGTAACAAATGGCAATCTTTGTATAATTATACTTACATCTATACAGTTTGTGTGTATGCCCAACCCCCACTTGTATCCTAAGTAACAGCCATAACAACTAGGGGTGTGAGAGGACATGTTTGATGAACATAACATGCTTGCTTTACAGCGTGACACTTAAGTAACCCTAATGTTATTGTCATGCCAACTAATAAAATGTACATACCACTGTTTCTGATCCCATGCATTGATAACCATATAAGATTGGACCTCTCAAGGTTATACTGTTCCTTAATATCGTGGAGTGTATTGAGTGTGATTTTACATACTTGGCTATATTTTATTCTGTTTCAGACTTGTAACACTAGTGGATATGGAGAAGTTATATGCAGTGACTGTATTGCTGAGTCTTGCTACATGTAAGTTGAGCAATGTTGATTTGTCAGGCTGATTGCTGGGTTCACCAACGTATGCCTTCAGGTACATACTTATGATCTGGCCCCCACATGTATGCTTGCTTGTTTGCTTGGACCAACTACTTACTTTAAATTTCGAGATTGAACATCCACGTGCACTGCTCAACTAGGAGTGAGAGAGTTGACAGACTGTTGTATTGGCGTAAAAGATACTTTTGATAGTTTGGCTAACTAAACATGCTCATTGAATGTTTCTGTAGCTGCTAACATATAGCCGCTACGTACTTACATTGATCATAGTGAGATGTGTTAAGCAGTGGACAGAAACCACCATGCAGTTTCAACATTAGCAAGCCTAGGCTGACTTTTTGCTTCCTCTTTGAGTTGTCTTCCCTTGCTTTCATTGCTTCCTTGTACACTGACTCCAATGAAGGTGAGTAGCTAAAGGGTTGGTGGTGTTTTTGTCTTTGCACTGATTCTGAAGATATATCTCTTGAAGATCCTGCATGCTGACTTCTCCTCCCCACACAACACATGCCTACTGTCATTGGCTTTCAGGCCAAAGTGCCTCCAAATGACACTGTTTGTGTCCTTTTTTATTTACTAAAGCTGATTTTGCTGATCTTTCTGCCATCTTCATATCTTTTAGGCACTATTGTGCATGTCACTGCATGTGTGAGACAATAGTATCAAATTACTTGGGTAGCATGCTGAGCTTTCAGTATTGGTAATGCTAAAACTGTGATAGTACCACAGTACTGGTATATTGCACATATGAGTCTCTATGTATGTGTATGATATGAATCTGTGTCGTGTATTAGACTTTGTGTACGTATGTGAATCTGTGTGCGTATGTGTATGAGTCGTGTACAGTATGTGTATGGGTCTGTGTGTATGTGTATACATTTGACCGTGTAATTGTGTGTGAGTATGTGTGTATGTGTGTATATGAGACTCATGCTGAGGTTTCAGTACAATAATCAGATGGTACTGGTGATGCTAAAGCTGCCACAGTACCGTACATGTATTGCACAAGTCTGTGTATGTGTATAAATCTATGTTGTGTATGAGACTGTATGTATGTATGTGAATCTGTATGATTGTATGTGTTCGAGTCTGTGTTTATATGTATGAATCTGTCTGTATTGTATGAATCCGAGTTTATTGGTATGAGTTTGCATGTGTGTAGGTGCTTATCCTGAGACTGTGTACGTGTATGAGTCTTTGTGTATGAATGAGTCTGCTGTATGTTCTGTGAGCATTTTGGGGGTATGTTAACATACAGATAAAATCATTGACATAGAGTCAGCATATCAGAAAGTTGATCACAGCTAAAAGCAAGCTTTTTATGTATTGTTTCTAAGTGAAAACATTGTCCCTTTTCAGTTTCAGGTGCTCAACTGCAGTCTAGTGTGGAGAGACCATGTCCTGGGGAGCAGATGGTATTTACATGTACAGTGCCCTCTCTTGCACATCAGTGGAAAATTCCATCCCTTAACATCACTCAAACTCTTGCTCTAAGTAGCCAACCACAGTCTGACCATCCCTTTGAGTTTAATGTCACAGAGGTGGTGCCAGGTACATCCATTACATCAACTGCAACAGTCAATGTTACTGCAGACCTCAATGGTACTCTGGTCTTGTGTAAAGATGGTAATCTGGTACTCCTGAACCAGAACACTACCATAAACCTTAGAGGTGAGCATGCAGTGGTTGATGTTATGGTAAAATGTACTGTAGTTACCACTAATGAGGAATTTGAGCACTTTTAGTGATATTGTAGCTGCTGAAGCAGGTTGAATAACTCCGTATGTTTTTATACCATTCCTGGCAATTTTCTAAACTACTATATGCCCCTGGTTCCATGCACGGTTGCCCATATCTAAGATGACTTGCAATACTTTTTGGTTTTACGTACTTAAGTTCAGTAAGAGTACTATTTTTGCATTACTTTTAAAGGAACATTTAGTATAGTGGTAAAACTTAAGTCTCCTAAAGCTTTTTAAAGTGCACCTTCAGCTAGCAGCAAACTCAAGTGGCTGGCGAACTTTGTACTGGAGAGTTTTGCTTAATAGTTAGCTAAGACACTAGCCAGCTTACTACAGCTTTGACTTCATGCAAACTTCATGCAAACTTCATGCAAAATATGCAGTATTTTTCACCATGTAAAAACTTCCACTATATGTGATACACCCTCATGGATGTGCAAAGGAAAAAGTCCTGTCTCAGTATTAACTTGTTGAAAAGTTACTAAGCACAGCTACATAATTATGTATTTTTGCAATCTCATGAGACATTTAATTGTATGAACTGCATGCCCCATCCCACCCAAGTCTCTCTACAGTACATTTACAATAAATTTAGTAATGTCCCATCCCTCCCACTTCTCTCTAGCCTCTCCCCAAGCCCCTATCATCACAAATATCCCCTTTACTACTGGTGGAACTTTCACTGTGGAGTGGAGTGAACCTGCTGAAATGATTGATGGTATTGATTTCAACATCGTTCCCAATAACTTGAACTGTACAAGAGGCACCAATACAATGTATACTTGCCAATACAATGCAAAATCCCTGGGTCAGACTTACACCCTTGCCATATCAGCACTATACTGTGGAACTCAAAGAGGAAACAAAGCTATTGCTACAGTAAATCTTCAAGGTACTGAAATGAACCTTTCATGTTGATACAACAATCATCTCTGTTGAATATACATATAGCAGGGGGAATAGGCCAAGGTATTCTGACTGTAGTTTAAATGTATGCACAAAATTATACTTGACCGTTTATTGAAGTGTCCTTTTCCCAATAGTCCTCCAAAAGATGCATTATACTAGTGTGCATTGGTAGCCAAATGCCAAAGTCTTCACCAATCTATAGCTACACGTTTCTTTCAATTACACAGTACAAATAATGTTGTCCTCAGTTGAGCCCCATATGCACGTATATATTTACGAGGATAACGATGATATTCGCCGTACGTTAGCGTTAGTAGTCCTGGTACTAGCACAAAGCACTTTCATTCTGGTAGTTCTCCCTTTTTCTGATTATCGGTGTCCTCCACCATTTTAAATACGGCAGTCGGCCATGCTCATAGCTTGGATACGGCCGTACATGAGTACAGTATACGACAGAGCATGATTTCACGTCTCAGCAGGGATCTTAGAAGAGAAAGAAAGCGTTCCCTTAAACTTTGGGAAATGGAACAAGCTCAGGAAGAAGACAGGAAGGAAAGACAAAAGAGTAAAAGTGAACTAACGGAAGAGGAGAAAAGGCAACAAAACACTCTGGCTCAAAAATGGTATTAGCTAACCGTGGTTGAATATGAATATGATGTAGCTACATGCTTATGACGTAATGAACATCCACTCGTGTGTGTTTAGGAAAGGTGCTTCAGACCTTCCAGAAGTGGCTGTGAAAGGAGACAGAGATGCCCAGGCCAAAGCAACTAAGCATCAGTCTGACAAGCTATTTCTACGGAAAGAAGCTGAGGCCAGAGTAGCTAAGCGTCAGTCTGATGAGTTACTTTGAAGGAGAGAAGCTGTGGCCAGAGCAGCTAAGCATCAGTCTGATGAGTTACTTCGAAGGAAAGAAGCTGAGGCCAGAGCAGCTAAGCATCAGTCTGATGAGTTACTTCGAAGGATAGAAGCTGAGGCCAGAGCAGCTAAGCATCAGTTATTTCGAAGGAGAGAAGCTGAGGCCAAATCAGCTAAGCATCAGTCTGATGAGTTACTGTCCATGACTGCGCAGGAGAAATTCAGTATTCTCTGTACAACATGCGTGTGTTGGAAAATAATATCCTTCCAGCAGATAATTTAACGAGTTCCATGCCTTTTACTGAAACTTTGTAAACAGTACTCTCTAATTTATAACGTGTGTGCGATTATGCGATCCAGCTTGTCGTCCATTTTACTGTTATTGGTTCCACCTCTTGAGGTCTAATTATAGGCCTGGGTACAAGGTCAATTGCCTCTGTGTCTCTTTCCCAGACCTTTTGCATCGAAGGGTCTGGGGACGAGACCAGCACAGCAGCGCGCGGGGTAAGTATTCTATGAATACACTCTAGTTTAATTGGTAATGATTAAGCTATTACTTTGCTGAACTGTTTTGGATACTTTGCTGAACTGTTTTGGATATGATCACATAAGAAATTTTGGTTCACATTATAGCTAAACTATTGCCCTGTTACATAAATTATATATTCAACAGAGATGAAAATGATGCAGTATGCAAAATTGATTAATTCATTAAAATTTTCTTCTGCAGTACCTCCTGTGCCTGTCCTTACTGTCAACACTGAGTGTGACAGTACTGGTAATCAAGTGAGGAGGATTATAAGTCGGATAAACATATTGGTATGTGTGCACCTATATGTTGGATGTAGTTACACAATATAAGTGACAGGTATACTAAAGTTAGTGTCGTTTAATTGCATACATGGTATATGGTGTGTGCTGCTATTTTAGAATAGCTGCCCGCCTGCATGGTTGAGAATCCCAAAATTGTCTGAGAAACCGGAAATTTAATTATCTTGGGCTTAGCATAGGAAGGACAGTCAAATAATTTGCTAAAACCACAATTTTGTTTTTACAGTGTATGTATATATATATATATACTCCACTTCACCCTTGTTTCTGTGGTAACAGGTGGGTATTATTTTCCATATACTGACAGGAAGTTGTAGATTCTGTAGATTCTGTTCCATATACCACAGGAAGTTGTAAAATGATGTTTCCTATAAGCTACCTTGTTTAGAGTGTAAATTACTTTACATGTTTACTAATAACATACCTTGTTTACAGTGAAAACTACCATGTGTATTTACTAATAACAACAAGGACCAATCAGAGTGGAGAATATAACAGATAAACCACAGTAGACAGGGATTTATGGTCCATAAACAACCCTTGCCCTCGGGCTGCGCCCTCGGGCTCGGGTGGTTTATGGACCATAAATCCCTGTCTACTGTGGTTTATCTATAACATATATATTATATATATATATATATATATAAGAAAGCTCTATGCTAATCAAAATGTGTTCAGTACTTTTTGCAGATAAGAGGTTTGCAGAATTGGACTGTTCCTACAGATGTAGCAGTTACATGTATATACTGCATGCTCAGTAAACAGGGCTCAACTAAAAATGTTTTTGTGGTAAATTATTATGGAGTTTTATTTTTAATGGTATAAAATGCTGTGGAATTTACTGCATGAACTTTTGACATTCTACGGCTTTGAGCTACATGTTGGTTATTAATTTGAGTTGATATGTTACTTGTAACTTAGACAGCAAATTTAAAATTAGTCATTACGTTCAATTGCCAAATCAGTAAGTATGAGCATTTCAGAAATGAACACATGTGCAAGGCAAACACTCTGCACATGCATAGTCAAAGTAAAGTGGCTAGGAGATAGTAGAACAAAAGCATTGACAGTTCCGAGGCTAGTTGTTCAAGTGAACGTATGTAATATTCAATAACGAAAAGTATGAAATCCATTACCAGTGTGTTAATTGTAACTCACAATCTTGCAATTGTTATACCTTTTCCAATTTATGGCACATGTATGACTTCTTTTCTATCTTAGGATCCAGTTGACATTGCAGGAGGGCTTGTGGATGGTTCAGTTATTAAGTACGCATTTATCTACAATGACAATTTTGGATATTCTCCAATATATTTTCTTGTGCCGAGTGCTGACTGCAGTGGTGGAGTGTGTGAGCATGTGTTCAATATTCCAACCAGCAATGTGCCACCATACTACACTGTCACAGCGTTTGCCACTAATGTGGTTGGAGGGGGACCTAGAAACACTTCACAACCCATCCGTGAGCCCAAAGTTGAATGTACCCAGTATACTAGTAACAATATTGTCTGAGAGTCATTAATGATGGAATTGGGTTCAATGTATTTGCTCATAATGGAGAATAGTGTCATCTGGAGTGATCACTAGGTGTCAGCTAGAAATTAACATACATGTTGTAGCTATATTTTTGGGTTTAGAGTTCTAGTGTGGACAATACATTGTGTTGTTTGTGGAAGTAGGACAAGAGTACATGTATATCCATGGATTGCTTTCTTCAAATTGAAGGTGTTGGACTTGACCGACTGGCCTCTAGCATGTTGACTTTAAGGACCATCACTGTGCATGTATGCAGCCAGCGTTTTGTCACTGTTGTTCATGGTTGAACAAGATAGATCCTTCACTCTTTCATGGCGCATATTATTTCATACTACTGGATCAAATGGTGCAGTGTGCCAGGGTGCATAACGAAAATGTTTGTTACATAAAGAAAAAGTACTCAAAATTGTTCAACAGTAGTATATTATCAGCACTTTACATTTGAGTCAGTTGTGTGGCTAATGTACCATAAACTTAGGAGTAAAGCAATACCAGCACTGTACCATGCAAGACTGCATGAACTACAGCAAGCACTAAAAATACCCCCCGGAAGTCCAAGAAGCCTTAAAATTGGTATATTTTATTGTAGGGGGGGGGGGGGGGGGAGGAATGCTTGCAGAGTCCCCTAGATGCTTTTGTGCTATCTGCAGGAGTTTTAGCCTTGGGCCTTAACTGACTACACGAAGTTTGATGGCTCCAGTTTACATTTGTGTCACCTGTCAATGAATCTATTTAATAGACTGCCATTGCATGATTATCATGATTGTTACTATTGTAGACACTGCTACTCTGCTAGTACACTCCTTTCACTGAGTTGTTCACACTATATTGTACATTCTCTATTGTGCGAATTTAAATACCGGTAGTTTGTGCAGAACCTTTAGCCAAGTGCACAAAGTCGAGTAAAAGCTTGTAAATATTTAACACGCTGCCTAAATTTGGGCAGCACATTCTCCGGCCTTTTATCAATAAACACCCATCAATTTCCATCGCACATTCAAGACACAAATTACTAACCCTAAATGTAGGCAGTGCATATTTTGGTGCACACTTTAGACTACCTCCATAGCAGTAAACTCAGCATGGTGGGTTAAGTAGAACTAAACTATGCAGCAGGTGACTAGCATATTAATATAATAGACAGGCACTAACCAATATTGCTCTAAGTTTTATTACAGTTCCCTAGCACCATGTATATGTAGCGCTAACGGTGTAGTGCATTGACTTGTTACATTTACTGTACTGTAGAAGATATTTCTGCTCTGTTCTTACAGCAACTAATGGAACAGGATGTCCTTCTCCAAGTAAGTAACACCTTTCTTATATCAATGAATGGCCTTATAAAACAAGTATGTAGCCTGTTGGAAGTGTATACTACCTGGTTTATTGCAACTACTACACTTGCTCTGTCCACCAACTACACCAGGTTCTGATGACTCTAATCTATCAGCAATTATTGGAGGAGCAGTAGGAGGAATTTGTTTGCTACTTCTCATTGACACCGTACTATGTTTGATTTGGCTGAAGAGGCAATCAGATGGTGAGGATGAATACATAGCTACTCATACTATTTTTATGCATTTAAGTGGAGTGCATGTCACATCACCATACAGTGCATGGATGTATATGTATAGAGTTATGTTAAGTCACAATGTGTCAACCATTATTACATTCAAGTGCTGTATCTGAGACATCGATCATCCTTGTAACAACTGTCAGAGAGATTAGTTGATTAGTTACATCTAATTGCCGAAACACCATATTTTTTTAATATCTCTAGTTAATCCAGACACAGAAATATTGAGATTTTATTCCTCTAAATAGAGTGGATACATGTTTGTTCTTTAACTAGTTGTTCCCGGTGTCTTCTTAGTCTTGTGCAGTTGGTTACAATGCACTTGTGAATTGTCAATACCAAGTTGCAGACATCAGTCATAGCAAATTGCATGACACATTAAAAGTCACCAGAATACAAGAATACCACTACGTAGTAGATTCATCAAGTGGGCAGTTGTCACAGAGATTTTCAGGAAGCTCTGTTTGACATTTCTCTCATATTACAGTAGGCCAATTCACACTTTATTTTATAACCCTCTAAAAATCTCGGACACATTACACATTGATTTTTCAGCTGTCTGCCACTTTAGAGACAACATGGTAGGATCTTTCCATTGTCAGTATGTCAACTTCTAAAGAATGCATATCACAGCACCATGCATACAGAGCATGGATGTATATGTATGGATTTTTATTAAGTCACAATCTGTCAACCATTATTATTACATTTCAAGTGCTGTATCTGAGACATGCATCATCCTTATTACTAGGGCACTTACGTAAATTATACATATGTAGGACACTGCTGATGTATCTCATGTTTACTCCCGCAGATTCTTTTTCTATGCGTATAGTGCTCTTAATATTCCTGTTTCTGACAGTGGTTGGGATCTTAATTGCTACTGCTATGCTAATCTATGAATGTTGCCACAAGACCGAAAAGTGTAACAAAAAGAAAGGTTTGACGTATGTGTAGATGTATATATATTCCCATAGTGGTAATGTTGTACCAATCGACAGGCAGCAATCTGTAAATGAAGAGGGTTATGAGAGATGATCAGGAAGGGTAGCTGTTGTGTATAATGACCAGGCCAATGGCAGGGGCTAAGGGCAGTTTTGTTGACAAGCCAGACTGCTTACAATCGCAGAGAGCAGCAGATTTTAACTCAGCGGCATAACAGAAATGCTTACAGAACAGCAGAGATCCGTTTACCTACCAGCTTCATGCTTTGAAGACAGGCTGCATGCTGACAGCAGAAATTCTTTTGCCATCTTCAGGATGAGAACTATATACTCTGTAAACAAGCTGTGAAAAGAACACTTTGCCCTTTGTTCATGCTTACCCCATGATGATGAAGCATTAATTATGTACCAGCATACTGCACAGCAGTGAAAGCCTTCTTCTGTACGGCAAAGAATATAATATCAGTCTGGTACAAATACTAGTGCACAATTTTAGACAGTGTGCTTTCGATTATCCAATTATCAGATCCTTCAGAAGGAGAAAGTGGTGTTCATACGAAAGTTGCTGCTGATTCAGCTCGAGATATTGAACTATGGTAAGTTGCCTGCCTTTTAAATTTGTTTCTTCAGTTTATTTTGTAAACATGTGCATTGTTTGTGTGAACAGTGTTAGCTCAACGGCTGTTCTCATTTAGCAGACTGAACTGCAGTACTAGACAACACATATGCTCATCTTCTAAGATTCTCTGTATAATTGCAAAAGTACATGAAGAGACATCAGTGCTGGACCATGGCAGGGAACAGGAGCTAGCTACTGATGAAGCAGGCTCTGCACATCCAGATGACACCTGTAGAGGAATGTTTCAACCAGGATGTAGAACTGGGAGTCCCTGGTTGCTAGACCAAAGTGATGAGGAGGCAAAAAGCTAGCTAAAGGAAAAGTAATCCTCATGAACCTTTGACCCTCACTGATGTGTATCCTTAATGTTATTACATGGCTATAAATAAAGTTGCTGTTCACACTTTTTTTCACATTCCCCCCCTAATGACATGTGAAGTATTCAGTTGTAAGTTTTGGCAAAAGTTTTCTGGTACATTTTCTCGATTTACGTAGGAACCAGCTGACAAGCCACTGAAAGGATTACTTCCAGGCCTCTCCCATTAACTGTTTTTTTTTTGTTGGTTTTCAGGTTGCTTGTCAAACTGCACAAGTCCCATATGGAAGTCCACTTGGTTAAATTAACCACTAATTAAATTGTTACGTAAGCAGGCCTTGATGAACAGCATTAAATCTGATTTATGGTTATTTTATACAAGTGAACTTTGCACTTCCTGCTTGTGTACAGTTAACCTGGAAAAAAAGGTGGAATGAGTGGTAAAGAACAGGGAAGCCTGGGAGCTTATTGTATAAGTGATATCAGGTGGATGCAATGTAGATATAGGAAGGGAGGGGCCCTACTGCATTACGTACATACTAGTTAACGTCTAGAGTTTTGAGCAGCAGTGGAGCACTTAAATGAATGATCTAGTGCATTATTTGAAGTTGGCCCCTCTGGAAATGAGAGTCGTGATTAGACTTCTATGATGTTTACTATCTATAGCCTCATTCTCAGGTTTCCCCCATTTCTACACTTCAGTTTGCATTCATGATGCCTGCAAGCAGCAGAGCAGTGTAAATTGGGATGGCTTGGGCTTCACGAATGATGTTAGGTGGACATGAGCACATAGCAGAAGACCACATTTTTCACATTCAGTTGCAAAATTAGCTTGCCTAATTTGAGTTCAAACAGAGTTTTCCTTTTCACGATGTAAAAGTGAGCATTCCAGTTTACATAACTAATAATGTGATTATATCTATAGGTAGCTAGATCACTAGGCTTTCTCTTCCTGCTCAGTGAAAGGCATAGTCTTACAACTGAATTTGCATGTGTTGCATGTGTTGCATGCAACACATGCACCACATAAAACACACAGAACATCATTTAAATCATCTTGATACATGTTTAATTCATTACTTTGTTGCAGTGAGCCAGACAACCCACCTGCTAGCCATGCTGACCCAAATACAATTCTGCCACCACCTGAGGTACCTGATGCACTGGGCAATTCCACACCACATGTTGTGCATGCTGACCCAAATACAACCCAGCAGGAGGAGAATCCTTGGGCAGGAGACGTCTGCATTATGCAGGTGAGGATAATGTACAAGCTGGAGGACCATCTGCCCACATATCTGTGGAAGCCTAGAGTACAAGCATAATGCCAATGAAGTAATTAGACAGTGTTTGCTTAGCTGGCCTAGCTTTGTGTATATACATGTGCAGTGTATGGCTGCAAAACTGTACTGACGTTCATAGCGCCGCTGAGACATACCATGCCAACCTCAAAACAGCATTCTATGGATATGGGTGGTTGTAAGTAGGCAATCAGACTGAATGCACATTATAATAATTGGATATTAAATTTGGCCAAATCACCAAAATAAATGTTTGGGGGGTTTTCATTTGGCATTTTTTTAATGATGCAACTGTCTCACATGGCATAATTTGATCGGCCTGCTGACAATGTGGACACTAAAATCAGCAGGAATTCAATTTAGCAATTTTGTCTCCAGTTGCCAAATCACCAAATTAATCCCCTCCCAAATCTTTATGGTGAATGCTATTATTTACATGTCAGTGTGTGGACAGCCCACTGGAAGACTCGGATATTCAAGCTGAAGGGGGGTTAAAATTGATCACTGTTGTGTGTCATACTATTTTCCATGAGTGCATGGTTTCACCCCTTACAGCCACACATGACGGAATCAGAAGTAATCTGTAAGTTCAAGAGTGTAAATGTACAGATGAAAATAAAAGTATGTAGAGCATTGTAGGGCAAGCCTAAGCAAGTCATCCAGTAAACTAGCTAAAGCTTCATCAGTGCATTACTAAATCATAGACCATGCATGTAGCTATCTGAATTTACCAATCTCCACTAAATGTGAGCAATGCATATGCAAGTTCTAACATGATACAGCTTAGAGAAGTTTTGATGCATAATCTAAGAGCCCGCATTTGTAAACGTCTAGCTCAAACTATAACACCCTAGTCTGAAAATGATGATTTAATATTCATATTTCTGCTGCACTGTATGTTATCCAGGCACCACACCCAATCTACCAGAACTAATATCGTTCACAAGTGCTAATGGAACAGTGCTCAATATTCCATTGCAAATAGGAACCAAGTTTCACCAGTTTGGTCTGTTACTCCTAAAGGACAGAAATGGAACAACAGTTGGCAATATTATCTACAAACACAACAATGATCCTGAGCGAATCAACACAGAAATCCTCAAGGAATGGCTGAATGGAAGTGGCAAGCAGCCCGTGACCTGGGAAATACTTACTGAGACTTTAATTGACTGCAACCTTGTTACCCTGGCTCAAGATATTAAGGCTGTTAAATGTCCAGCAACACAAAGTTAGCTTTTTTTATTTAGCAAATGTGTTTTCTATTTACGGAAACATTGGGATTTTACTGGAACGTTTAGATTTTACTGAAATGTTATATCTAAGTTGTTTGCATTTGCATTTGTTTCAACAGTGACAATATACCAGTGGTCCTGCTATCATAGATATTTTTTGCAACCTGGAAGTGGAAACGTGGGTGTGCAGCAATAAGTGGGCACTACCTGAACAGATTTCACAGTCTTGGTGCTGTTGTTCATTGGTTAGATCTTCTGAAAGCAGAAGATCTAACTCATGGAGTCATTGCACAAGAGTAAAGGTAAAAACTGATATTCTAAAAGCTGCCCAATTCACAATTCCAGGCATTAGTTTGAGTGCATGTAAGCATGCTTTGTAGGGTCTTAATGATGCACTGTCATGTGCTAGGCTCAAAGCTTTCTCCTGTGACATAAACGCTGTATGTAAGTGTAATGTTTGCAACTGATGACTGAATTTAATTAAGTAGTGTAGTTTATTATGTTGCCGGCCTTCATTACCAGTATAGGCTGCATAATGGTACTACAGTTTCTGATACTTGCCCAAACATTACTTTTGAGCACTATGTCGCATTGAAAGTGTCATAACAGATTGCAATGCAACATAGCCAATTGCTCTTGGCATTACCACCATTATGGACTCCTCATTTAAGTTGTTATAACATCACATATGTACCAATCACCACATGTGGTGCAGGTGTACTTCCAGACACCATCCCCACAACATTTCTGCTGACATGAACTGCTACTACACTGTCACAGTGCACTAGCAGTTCATGTCAGCACACATTCAACGACACTAGCTCCCAAGCACAGCAGAATACAGTGTCTGAGGCTGCCAGAAATGCTGTGGGAGTTGGGAATGCCAGTACACCTGTAATTGTTGGTACAGTGGAGGTGAGCCAATTGATGCAGACATTGGCGATTTATTGTAGGAGAAGATGTAGCTACTCAGTTAGTGAGCTGTCAACCCCATCTGTTACAATCACTTGGAGCTGAAGAAGAATCTGAATTCGATAGTGGAAGAAAGTCTTAGGGCCACTGGCAACAACACTTTTAGACATTGGCCAGCGGTGGGGAGGAGGTGCCGATTAAATATGAGTCACTGCCAAATTAATTAATGTTGAAGTTGGAATTCAGTGTGACTGTTGTCTCGACTATAAAGTATATACACTGTAACTTTGCATGCAGGGTATCCTACACTTTCAAATCATGCATGGTGCATTCAATTAGTGATAATTATGGAGAGTTGTGTGCCGAGTGGGGGAGCACCAACACAGGCTGGCACATTGATGTACATGAAGTGTTAAGTTAAAACATAATGGGATATGGGGATGGGGCATTCATGGCTTAAATGGGTGGGGCAGGGTCATGTGAGTTACCGTTTTTGGGAGATATGCAAAAACACTGGTCTTCAGGGGAGTACCCTTCACATGACCACGGGTTTCAGTCCCTTTGAACTCCTGACCCATGGCCTACTAAAGAAAGCTACCCGTAGCGTAACTGTGTCACAGTGGTATATAGCTCAAGTGTGACTGAGCAAGTGAGTTATCGGTTAGTACACAGTGACTTGTCAAGTATACCATACTTCCATGATGGTTAGAAATGATGGCTACCATTCGCATTTCTTCAGTGTGATTTGGTGTGGCTACTGTTCAAGGGTGATGGCTATTGGTTAATGTTCATTTCTCAGAAAAGCCAGGTCTGCATCACGATGCTGTGATTTAGCACTGAAGCAAGCTTCAAGCTTACTGAAATCCATTGCTTTGCTATGAAGTGGTATGTACATGCAGAATGGTAGGCATAAAATATGGTTTACAATACCAACGTACATTAAAATCACGCAGGCTATACCCTCTGACTCTGGTTATTATTTACCATAAATCCCAGTCAATGTACATACACCTGCAAAACTACATGGTCATAGATAAGTTTTGCAGCTGGCAAAAGATTGAGGTTATATTTGCAAATCATCTGCTGTATATATGACTTGTACAGTGGTGTTTCATGGCATACGGTCTATTCAGTTCACCAAAACTCAGCACTTTGATGCATGCAATTCTGGGATGTTTATGACTCCATCACCTGCAATATGAGGTGACAAAAACTAGCTGGATTGAGTTGCATAGGATAAGACTTCATGGTGCTAACAGTTGAGCTAACTGGCCGATTTTAGGAATAGTGGCAACCATGCAGACATCAGTAATATCAGTAACAGTAAACTACGATCAATACGCTAATGACTAAAAGCTGGAGTTTCGTAGCTGACAAAATGCAAAGGTTGTATTTGCAAATCACCTGCTATTTTTAGAGATAGTTAAACATGAGTATGTCATTCCAGTGACTGCATGTACATATGTATCTTGCTAAATGTACCTAGATGTATTCAATTCACCAAACCTCAGCATATTTGTCCGCTTTGATGCATGCAATTCTGTGAGGTTTTTGGCTACATCACTTGCAATATGAGGTAAAAAAGCTGCATTGAGATGCATACAATAAGACTACATTGTACCAACATGTAGGCTGACTGTCCAATTTTAGGAAAAAAGGCAACTATATAGACATTGGTATAAGTAACTGTAAACTACGATCAGTATGTTAATGACTACAAAAATCTAGAACGCTTTGACTATTTTTGCTGGTAGAAATACCATGATTGTGTATGCACTACTGAAAGTCATGCAATGCAGCAATCTAAACTGTCTAGTGTCCCACAGGACCATATGAGGGATTCTGTCTCATCTCCAGTGTGTCCACTGGACCATATGCAACGTTCTCTTTCACCTTCAGCTTCCCTGCTCCCACCTCATCATACACTGGGGCAGGGTGGTGGGCCTCTGAGGGGGAGAAGTGTGGCTGTCCACTGCTCTTCCCTCTCTTCCCCATCACACAGCAACAGTAGGTGATGAGTGCAGCTAGCACGGCTCCAGCAGAGAAGGACACCAGGAAGATGGTGATAGAGATACCCACAACAGTACCAGCACTGAAACCACAAGTGGCAGGTTCTGGGACTGAGCCAGTAGTAACAGGCTGTGGGTCTGTGGGGGGGATGTGTTGCCATGCATAATAGACATAGTTCATAATTAAGGAAAATCTGAGCCTAGGAAGAAAGCTAGCAGTGTAGCCAAGAACCATGCAGAAGATGGTCAGGCACATCACGTCCACGAGTCTGAAATGGAGAAATTTCTTGGAGGTTCTGGGGATGTGCTACCCCATAAAACACATCATGTAAAAATGGAACCTTAAATGTAGAGTCAATCAGGCTGGTCATTGTCATCTGCTTTGTACTCTCCATGGCATCAACTTAGCAAGTTGAGTTCATTCTACTGTACACATGTATACATGTGAAGCACAAATATTTATTAGCATGGTAGTCCCGTTATTCAGACTCAGACTTATTGTCTTTCCCTTTATGGTTCAGCACTCTGGTCACTTTCCTGTCCTGCCCTCTATCACATTGAGGTTGCTTTCAACAAGGTTCTTAGAAGGATTTGGTCTGTGGGGGGATGTGTTGCCATGCATAATAGACAGGTTCTTAGAAGGATTTGGTCTGTGGGGGGATGTGTTGCCATGCATAATAGACAGGTTCTTAGAAGGATTTGGTCTGTGGGGGGATGTGTTGCCATGCATAATAGACAGGTTCTTAGAAGGATTTGGTCTGTGGGGGGATGTGTTGCCATGCATAATAGACAGGTTCTTAGAAGGATTTGGTCTGTGGGGGGATGTGTTGCCATGCATAATAGACAGGTTCTTAGAAGGATTTGGCGCCTACCCGGTCAAAGTCATACTGGTATAGTTCACTGTTGGTCTCCCGCTTTTTGAGACTACACAGCTGAGTGGTACGCTTTTTTGAAGTGTCATAGTATTAAGTTAACAAGTAGATTTTTGCATGACACTGTTCACCTACCAGCAACATGCAGAGACAGGAGAGTAGCAAGTTGATGATAGTTTTGTTGGTACACTGTTGCTGAACATCGTGAATTGCACGAATTGTACACATTACAGCAGCTAAAACCACTCACCAGAGTGTTTGCATTTGAATTGAGATTGAATACTGCTAGAGAGCAATGAAAGAGCTTCCTATACGCAGCAAAATTGCTAATCTTCCCACTCACTACACACGTGAAGGAAGCTATCAACACAATGCTGCTATGCGCAGAGGTAAGACCAACTATGCAGAGATATGCTTGGAATATTCCACCCTCCAGATTACTAATTGTAACACATGTTTGAAGATTACTTACAAAATGATACATGCGAACCGCCAAACTGCAAGAGCGCTTCTAGACAGTTGAGGCTATTTTCCCTTAACTCTTGTGTCAATAATTATAAAATACTGGCTATGCCCCTGGTATATCTACCTTCTAGAGAGTATCTGACTAATTAAGGGTGATGTCTAATGCAGAAATACAGTGGTGTATCTAGGGGGTTTCTGAGGTTTCTGGAAACTACTCAGGTATGTCAGTCCAGCAGCGCACAGTGTATTGCAGCCTCATTCCGAGTCTGCATGCAGTATTTCTATCCACATACATTACACATATGCAATGAATGCATTTCTTACTGTACAAATGTAATCTCATGTTGGCCACACCTTTGCAGAATGGGATGCGGCCACAGAAGACTAGTATAAATGCTGCATGAGAATACTGAGGTGTACTCTATGTCACAGGGTGCAACTTGCGAGACTATAATACATTCTTTCACTTTGTTGAAGGCCAGGACCCAAGTTTTTTACTGGAAAACATACCAGCATTGATGAAACTATGCTATGTACAGAAGGGCTAAATTATTCCAACATTTTCTGGACCAGAGGAACATATTCCCAGATCCCCCATCACATGTTCACTTTCGATTTAGTAGCTAGTCAAAAGTAGTTATTCATTTTTAGGTACGCAACTGAAATGTGATCATTTTGACTATTAGTGTTAATGGGTAGAATACAAAATTAGTAGTACATTGTAGGACCAAAATGAGTTAATGATGTGGTACAAACTGTAGAAAGCAAGCTGAGAAATGCAATTGCACAATCCTCAGATATGATGGACTTACCCCCTCTGTTGCTTGGCTCTCAATCTCCAGGAGACCTCCGGATGAGTCATAAAGAGGTGTGGCAGTCAATGAGGGAGGATTGGGAGCTGCATAGGAAGTCAATAAATATGAACTATGAATTGTGTGTGGATATGGAGGTTTCACTCTTCATGTACTTCATGTAAGGTTTCTATAACTAGTCACTAACAAAATAAATACACTGGAAAGCTATTTTAGGATCTGTCGTATATACCAAGTAGAAGCAGACAGCAGAATTCTCAGTTCAAGAACAGGTACTAGTGTCACTGGCATTTGGCCAATGGGTTTCGGTGTACACACACAAAAAATATAAAAACATTTACCAAGGTATATAAAACTACGTAGGTATGACATGCCAACAAACAAGGTAGGGATGATATAAAAGTGAAGGTAAATATACAAAACTTCATCCATTCCTACATCTTTTCCACAATAGAGTACCGGTAAGTGCAATGACGTAAACTACAGTGCGGTGACACCTAGCAATGAACGTTCTCATTCCAGATTTTGTTTCACAGCTTTGGGAGTGAAAACCTGGAAGGATTTTGCCTGTGACTTGTGGATGGGGGTGGGATGACACTGGAAACTCAGTTCTTAATTTTCTTGGTTTCCCAACTCACATCCTGACATAGTATTGTATGTGATACTGTTTTAAATCATGGTGGCATCATATCACATGTGAAATCCTAGCTCTCCTTCTAATTTTCTCACAAGCATTGAGACAAACTGATCTGAAATGGAAAGCCAGGATTTGAAGTCGTACATACATAAGCACTCCATGGTCATTTACTGATGTTGCAAGAAAGATTCCAATTGCAGAATATAGTTCCACTGCAGCTGCAGCCTTCAGCTCATAGCTAGATCTCACAACAGCTCCTGAGTACTGAGCTGCCAGCAACATTGGTGCAGGAAGCAGTTAGCCCAATAAATTATATAAGCTTGCCTCAGCAGTCCACCTTCTTTACAGTACCAACTTCCCACAGCTTTACCCCTACTCTTCCTGAGTCTTGCAGCACTATAAAGCTGGGGCTACTACTATAAGCAGGGAAACCTGTAAACGAACCTCAGGTTATTGGTCCAAGCTTCAGTTTGACCTGCACTATAAGTTGGAATATTAGGCCTAGGTAAGGAAGCACCTTAAAATGACCTATGTAGTAACCAAAGAACAGTGGGTCCTAGTTCACTTGTGCAAGCTCGTCCTTGCAATAGTCACAGGTAAGACACCATTTTTAAAGGTTGCCAATCTTGTGTGCATGCGTGCAAAATCAGAAAATAGTGTCCTACAGCCAGCTAGCCATGTATGGTTGTGAATAGCAAGTATGGGTTCAGTTAAAGTTATAACGATGCTGAGTAGTCATGGACCTGCACACTGTGATAAGTTTTGTGCTAAAATCACAGTGATTGCTTGAGCCGTTTTCAAGTTATCATTGCTAAACAAAGGGAAAAAAATAATAAATTGGCACTTTTGTGGTTACACACTTTGTGTTTAACTGTCTTCCACGGTCCTTCTGGGTCACTTTATAAGCCTTGGTGGTTATAAAAGTACTGAAAGATGAAGGCTGGCTGCTTAGACAAGTGTTTGTGGTCGAGTTTTTTAAATTTTTTATTAAGTATTGCATACATTGTATGTCCACGCCATCCCTACTTAGAGAGTCTACTGACTTGGATTCACACTGCAAGTAATAAAACAGCTGGTGAGTCAGTATGAGACTAGTCTAGATATCGTCCATAAATTCATTGTGTACGTAATTACAAACAAACGCACCAGTTAGGTCTACTAGTTTCACAAAACAAATATGGGTCATTCCATGTCAAATCAACACAAAAAATACCTGAACCTCTCGGATTTGGATGAAACTTGGTTCTTACATAGTGTCTGTTGAGACATTCACCTACAGTCAGTTTCAGCATTATATGTTGTATGGCTTCAGAGTTAGAGCCAGCCAAAAAGTCAATTTTTCGCCAAATTTTGGCTTACCCCTTTGGACTTAATCAACCATAACTTTAAGCATGATTAACTTTATGACCTACAATTTGCACCACTTGTAGCTCATAAAATTCCCTTTCATTTGGTATAATTATCAAGTATATCCCATAAAGCTCGGGTCAAAGGTTACCACTAGTGTACTTTGACCTTTGCTCTCTCAAAAACGGATGTTTTGATTTGAATCAATTTTTTACTAAATGTTCTTTGGGGCCTTCTCTTTAAGTGCAGTAAAATTGGTTTTGGGACTGCCATGGGATTCGGAGATACTTGACAGAATGTAATGGCAGTTAGGGGAGATGTGCAAGTAATCAACTGTATACTTACCCGATAGGGGTGCATTTTGATCAGTATGACCCTCGTAAACATGACATGACAAGTAGACATAATTATGTGGCCAATGGATGATGACCAAGTGGTAGTTGCCATGGTTACAAGGTAATTTATTGTAGTTAATCTCTAGCAAACAACTGAATGCGGTTCAACATGCAGAAGTGACAGTAAATTTTCATGTTACAGTTCACTTAGGTTCTTCCCACAATGACTACCCTAGTGCAGGAAAATTTTACCATACTAAAATTAGCTCCTTGGTACACAGCTGCAATATTCTAAAATTAAGTTGGTAGATCAAATTATATAGGAGTGCCTCAGTGTGTGATTATGTCATAAACCTACATAATGTTGTATCAAGACTGCAGTAGGAAGGTCCATACTAGTGATAGAAAACTGTGTCATAGGTAAGGCACTTAACAAATTGCATGGACACTGAGTTCATCTGAGGGCAGAATGGGCAAGATGGCAACTGCATGACAGGTGCATGCACTAACTGTTAGCCTTGTACTCAGGGCATACTAACCTGTTCAATGTGAACAACAGTTAAGATTTCTAGAAAAATGGTTGCTTGCCCACTATTTTTTGCTCAAGCTCTTTATTTAGAGGTGATGGGACTTCATTGCATATACTGAGTGCTGTTATGAGTTGTAATTGCACACGTTCCCAAGCCTTCACCACCTTCTTTGATTGCATGCAGTATGCAAATAGAACACAAATGGCCTGGAAAATCTAGTCAGATGAATGACACATCAGGCACACAGAAGATAGCTAGACACATGGGAGGTGGTGCCTGATGAAGGATCTCAAGGTCCTTTCTTCTAGCATCCATCCATGGGTTGGACGCGAGAGCATTCACAACGAAGATAGTATCAATACTGCTTTGTTAGGGATAGATATATATTATTATGGATGGGTACCACCCTAAGTGTGTGTATATCCTCTGCCCACCTGATGTCACAGCATACATATGACCACACTTCATGTTTTGCATAGTGTGTAAGAACCCAGAAACTGAAGGCAGCAAAGGCCTAGGAAGCACTACCTATGCTCATGGAGTTGTGATAACATATACGAAAGGAATTCACTTGTTGGTGTGGTCACACATCCACCATTGTAGTGTGTAAATATGCTACAGGAATATGACTGGGTACTAGGTTTACCTCCTACCTGTAGCATTGAGCTGCATATTAGAGGGAAATCGCAATAAATTACCTTGTAACCATGGCAACTACCACTTGGTCATCATCCATTGGCCACATAATTATGTCTACTTGTCATGTCATGTTTACGAGGGTCATACTGATCAAATGTACCCCTATCGAGTTAAGTATACGGTTGATTACTTGCATATCTCCCCTAACTGCCATTACATTCTGTCAAGTATCTCCGAATCCCATGGCAGTCCCAAAACCAATTTTACTGCACTTAAAGAGAAGGCCCCAAAGAACATTTAGTAAAAAATTGATTCAAATCAAAACATTCGTTTTTGAGAGAGCAAAGGTCAAAGTACACTAGTGGTGACCTTTGACCTGAACTTTATGGGATATACTTGATAATTATACTAAATGAAAGGGAATTTTATGAGCTACAAGTGGTGCAAATTGTAGGTCATAAAGTTAATCATGCTTAAAGTTATGGTTGAGTACAAAGGTGTAAGCCAAAATTTGGCAAAAAATTGACTTTTTGGCTGACTCTAACTCTGAAGCCATACAACATACAACGCTGAAACTGACTGTGGGTGAATGTCTCAACAGACACTATGTAAGAACCAAGTTTCATCCAAATCTGAGAGGGTCAGGTATTTTTTGTGTTGATTTGACATGGAATGACCCATATCAATACCTTCATATCCCAATTCCTTGGTATACTGGTAAGTTTCTAACTAAGTAACTGAAAGTGAACTAGGCTATAAACTTTCAATCAACTCACTAATTTAGATGCTGTTCAACAAGTTGATGGTGTGAGGAGCTTAGCCAGCCCAAGGGGCATGACTGTGAACTTTGCATGCTTTAAATATTTATGCCGTCTGTGGTTTATTGACCTGCAAGCTAGCCATTGTACCTTTCTCATCACCCTAAACTCTCTGCCTAGATATGAAAAGTAGTCATGTGATCTCCATCTATACACAATTGCTGTAAGAGTTCAGCTTGATCAGTGCTAGGCTGAGTGAAAGAAGAATTTTTCCTCTCTTACATACAAGCCAATAAAAAGAAGTTGATTCAGCAATAGCTCAAACACGGACTGGGACTGGCATGTCACCCTACGTAGCAAGCAACACTGCGTGGGTTAAGTCATATCCCAACCAGACATTAATCATTTTTAGCTCAAACACGGACTGGGATGTCTCCATTCCTTGTCACCCTAGTAAGCAACGCTGCGTGGGTTAAGTCATATCCCAACCAGATGTTAACCATTCCTAGTGAGCACCTAGTGAGTAAACATGCACAGGACTGAGTGACACAATGCAGCTATGGCTATAAAAGTGCATTGTGTTATCCTGGAAAACTGCTACAGTGGAAGATACCTTGCAAATTAATAGTGGTTACAGCACTCCTACTGCCAACCACACTTCCACAAACTGCATTCACGCTGAGCTCAAACATGTTTGGCTGACCACTTGCTGACCACATACATAGCGTTGCAGCTGACATCTGGTGGCTCAGTACATGGGTTGGAAGGACTAACAGCAACAGTGTATCCATTGAAGGGAAAAGTAATGTTGTTCCAAGAAATAGTGAAGGACTGTCCTGGGTTATTGAACTGCACAGTAGGTCTTGCAGGAGGTAGTGGTGGGCCTGTGAAAAAAGAGTATTAGATCAGCAATTTGTTTGATACAATAGCTTATTTCTACCGCTTGTTTATTATATCATGTTCAGATGACTCACTGCACAGCAAAAACTGTGGTATGAATTTCATATCAATATAGTATGATCTTAAACTCAGCAAGTTTCACACCTACAGTACATGTATGAATTCAGAGAGTACAACTTTCATACTTTCATTAGGGTATGTAACACTGTAAATGAAAGTAGTTGTCTGGAGTCTGGGAACGAGGCTGCTATGGCCCATCCCAACATTGAATTATTGATAATGTACGTACCTCTAAGATCCAAGGTTATCGTCTGTGCATTCATAACACCAGTGATGTCATAACATCCAATGCGAGTTCCATTAAACTGATCTGATGTCACACTTAGGATGAGTGTGGATGAGATGTTGACAACTGTTGCTCCATTTCTCCCCACACTTGTAACCTGTGCAACTGCTCCAGTTCCAGTATCAGATGCTGATGCACTGTCCATGGGACTGATAAAAGTAATGCCACCAGGCTGGATGCTAAATTGGTCATTAGTCCATCCAAGAAATGCACCATCAACAAAGCATGTACATACAATAGTATGTCCTAGACACAGTGAGCAGGTTTGGCCAGAACTGCATTGTTCAGGTGATCCACAGACTTCAACTGAACATGAGGGTCCCTGGAGGGCTGGGGGTATAGACAGTACATAGACATGTAACTATAAAATCTGTAGCATTATATAGTATACAAAGTTGTGATGGGATTCTACATAAACCTTCTATAATAATACACTTTGTTCTCTAAAATTAAAGCAATACCCTTCAAAATGTAAACAATCAAATCGTGTACCACCCTATGAAAGCTTCCGGTTTCAGTCGTTAGGCCAGCGGTCCATTTCATTCAGATACAGGAAGTGCACGTAGAGCTACATTCCAGTGTGTAATTAACGCAATGAATACTTCCTGACTTTTCTACAAGCTAGCTCCAGCCAGGAATGACAGAAACGAACCGGACTTGCGCCAGTTTACGTAGAGGTACCTTTCTGCTGTTCATAAATGTACTTTGTATCCCGGTTTGATAATGCCTTCCAGCGTTGCGACCGTTTTTCGCGACCTCGTCGCGGGGCGAGACTCGTGATATGCTGCCGCATATTTTAGTACATTTTTTTTTGACTACCCGAACCCTGGTGATATATATATGTACGGATAGCCCATGGATAGCTCTACAAAATATGTAAAAATCAAAAACTTCCGCTCGGGCAGTTAGCAGTTACGCGGGCTCAAAGTTGGGCTGAAATATTATGCTGCGGTTTACATAATTGGCATGTTTACTGGTGCGTTCTAACTGGGAATGCTGTACAGAGAGATGCACTGGCCACTGTGCAGGGTGAACTGAAAGGTAAAGTGATTTGAGTACCAAAAGTAAAGTAACTGACTTGGCTTGTATGCATTCAGGGTCCCCAAGTTGGAAGACAAGCTATGTGATAGCTGATAGCTATAGTATAGCTCAGCTAGCACCCGTTAACACACGTGCTGGGTGGGATAATCAATCAGTCAGTAGTAGCAACCTTATTTTGTATCTGCTGTGCCATAAGAAATGGTACTGCAGATCCTGGGCTGGAGCACACGGAGCCATCGCTACTTGTCAGCCCTACACAACCCCCCACCCCCCCTTTCTAAGGCAAGTTTGGGAAATAGCAATTTTGTGTTACAGTCTAACCCCGTAGGCAGCAGGGCAGTATTAGAGTGAGTACAAAACAGTTATGCAGAGTGCATTATACTGCATAATCCAGGTTGCCTATTGCAGGTGTGTGCTACAAGCATGCTGAAGACTTGAGGGCCAGCGTTCGTATTGGACTGGTCCTCCTTTGTGTACAAGTAACGTTAAAGGCACAGTGTGACTTGCTACATGAGAGTGGGCACTGCTACTGACATTGGAGAAATTCTTTTAAAGTTCCCTCTGGGCACACCATCCAAAGATATACATGTCATCTGAAAGCTCTTCACTACTCATACAAGCCCTCAGTGATGATGTACTGCACTAAAGATGCAGTAGTGCTCTCCAACTTCATTGGCTCTTCAGCTGCTGGCCCAGGGACATTCTAGGATTTAACTTTTTGGCTCCCCCACCTGATAATGCTAAGGCACTAACACAAGTCATTGTCGTCACTATCATTGACAACAAGCCGTTAACGACAGTATGTTAGCATGCATATGCTATACGGTATTTATACCAGCCCTAACCATATAAATCACTGTATAGCATATGGATTCCAACGTACTGTCGTTAATGGAAATCTATTGACACCCTCCTTGTCATCTTCCTCTCTATCACTGTTGTCCTCCTCTTGCTCTTCTATATACTGGGATCTGCACTGAGTACCATTTCTTATGGCACAGCAGATGCTAAGGTTGCTTACCACTGATTGTTTATCCCACCTAGCATGTGTGAAACATTAATGGGTGCTAGCTGAGCTTAACTATCAGCTGCTTAGCCTCATGTTGGAATAGAGTTTAGGCGAACTGGGTGTGTGAGTGAGGCATTTCAGTACCACCCGTGCAGCACATATAGAGGATTGTGGGGGCTGGTGGTTGTCCGTTTGTCGTAGCTCAGTCGCAGAGCACTGGCTGCACAAGCCAGGTGTCCTGGGTTTGATTCCCGGTGGCTGCTGGCCTTTTCACTTTCCTCCGCATTTCGCCTCAAAAACATCTAAACTATCAGCTATCACATAGCCTGTCTTCCAACTTGGGGACCCTGAATGCATACAAGCCAAGTCAGTTACTTTACTTTTGGTACTCAAATCACTTTACCTTTCAGTTCACCCTGCACAGTGGCCAGTGCATCTCTCTGTACAGCATTCCCAGTTAGAACGCACCAGTAAACATGCCAATTATGTAAACCACAGCATAATATTTCAGCCCAACTTTGAGCCCGCGTAACTGCTAACTGCCCAAGCGGAAGTTTTTGATTTTTACATATTTTGTAGAGCTATCCATGGGCTATCCGTACATATATATATCGCCAGGGTTCGGGCAGTCCAAAAAAAATGTACTAAAATATGCGGCAGCATATCACGAGTCTCGCCCCGCGACGAGGTCGCGAAAAACAGTCGCAACGCTGGAAGGCATTATCAAACCGGGATACATAAGTACATTTATGAACAGCAGAGAGGTACATCTACCCAAACTGGTGCAAGTCCGGTTCGTTTCTGCCATTGCTGGCTGGAGCTAGCTTGTAGAAAAGTCAGGAAGTATTCATTGCGTTAATTACATACTGGAATGTAGCTCTACGTGCACTTCCTGTATCTGAATAATTTCTATTGTTCTTGGACCGCTGGCCTAACGACTGGTTTTATCACTGTGATTCCTGTCAAGCACTGACTTCCATATCAACTCAGCTTGATGGTCAAGCTATTGTTTTCCTATGGGCCTCCACTGCTCAATTTGACTGTCATGACATCATGTGACAATATTACACTTTGTGTTTTTGCTGCCATGCCATTGAGTGAAAGTCTGAAAGTACAACAGCAACTTAGCAAAGCAAGGCAGGTATTGAGAGTCTGTGAAAGTAACTACCCACGAGCATATCAGGCCATCATGACGTGATAGGCTTGAGCTCATTATTAGGGCCTCAGTTACTAGAGATTCCATATTCCACTTCAGATTTGTGCCATTGTATTCACATTCACGAAACCACCAATGCAATTATAATTCAGAATCAGAATTGTACAGTACTGTAGCCTACAGTACTGTATATACAATTCTGATTCTGAATTCCAAGGGAATTGAAAAGCTCAGTACCTGTTCACACATATGTTGACCCATTACCCATACTAAATTGTCCCAAACACTCAACCAAGGACCTGTATCAACCAAGGACCTATGGCAATGTCAAATCCAAGAACATTTACATCTGAGTATCTCAAAATACGTCTTCACAATATGTATTCTTCTGTCAAATGTACCTTTAGTTGTAGATGGTGCCAAAAAGTAGAGGTAGATTGTGATCATCAATACTCCCTGCAGAAAATGTATGGTGCATGACTAAATGTGCCCCTAGTCATTAGCCCTCTGTGCATGTATATTGGAAAGGTTGGTGCAAAAGCTGTAGCTACTCTGCACCGATCTATGGACTGCATTATGGACTGAATTTGGACTAAGTTTGGACCGATGTGGCACTTCATGTGCCGTCTTGGCCAAGGCAGGGTTTTTTTTGCACATGCAGTATAGGTAAACTATGCATGTAGCCATAACAGTGACTACTACAATAAATTCTCTTCGAGATTTGCACCATGCTGTCTTCTTTCCTAGAGATATTCCTTGAACACTGACTCAAACATGTTCACTGTGCATGGGTCAGATTCATTCTCTAATAAGTCACATCAACATAATTTTTGCCACTATCCACTATTACCATTCATAAGCTACCGGTACACATCATACCCGTTAGTTTGCGGCTAAAGTCAGGTTAAGCTGTACATATATGGATGATAATGTTCTCTCACTAATGGCATGCCATTTTGTCAACATTATATAAAGAGCACGAGGTATGTAAGAAATCATGTTTTAAGGATTTCATGACAACATGTAACATTCTAGAAATAAAAAATTCTTGCAGCCTTTGTTTTAAATAGCTAGTTAATGGTAATACAACCTTGGATCATGAATCTCCAAATCATGTGGAGAGCTAAAATTATGTGGGTTCTTTCTAACTTTTTGAACTCCAATGATGTGGCACTGGCAGTGCATGGCTATAAATAGTAGTGTTTGTTCACACTTGTTCACTTTCACCGACTGAAGCACTCAGTCAAAATGTCGGCAAAAGTTTTCTGATTTCAAGTTGGTAACAGAGAACCTTCCTTTCATCATGAAAAGTGTTTAGGGCTACATAGAGTTGTGCTAGGGTTGGGCAATATCAGGTGGAAAACTGTTACTGCGAGTCTGAGTCCTGAGGGAATCGGAGAAAGAAAAAAGCTGAATGCTACTTCCCTTCTGGGTGAAATGATTTCCCAGGACACTGTGATGTGACCAACAGTTAGCTAAAGGACATGTAGACTGTACTACGCTGTATTTAGATGTTCGGTAGGCAGGTGTCACTCTATTCTACTGATCCCTAAGGTAGAGTGACTGGGGGACATTGTCCCCCTACAGATGAATGACTGGGGGTCACTGGAAGGGAGAGTTATCTTTTCATCCTCATGACACTGGTCGCGTTGTTTAAAAAAAAACTGTGGTAGTGAACTAAGGTTCCCGAGGTATCGCTATACTCTACTACCGAATGGCATCCAGACTAGTACTCTACAATATTAAATATTACTCACCTTCCGCATGACTCTAAATGTGAGCGATCATCAACGAGCAGCAGCACAGGTCACAGCTATGCCTACAAAATAGTACCCCCAGTAAGTTCTTTCTTCACTCGAGGGAATTCGGGTAAAGTAGGCGTGCCAACACGTATTACGGTGGCGGGGTGAATAATGTCCCCCCGTGAATAAGTCTCCCCGTGAAAATGTCTCCCCGGACATTATTCACCGGTGAATAATGTCCCCTCTGGTGAATAATGTCCCCTCTAGTGAATAGAGTTCCTCCTCGTGCATGCGCTGCATGGTCTGGCATTTTTATTTAAATCATTACAACTGACAGTCGGGATCATGGACATGAAATACAGCTGGCAAGGATATGGACCAGGGCACCACCTACTTCAGGGGCCCACTTACTTTGAGACAGGTCAATAATTGGCATGGTAATGTGATCCGGTTAAAGCATTCGCTGTGCACACTTGTACGCTATGACCAATTTAAAAAGGGTAATTCTGTTCAGCAAGAGACTACTCTCTCATTTGGTGCTAGAACCAAGTTACTACGTCGTCCTTGACTGAGATATGAAGACAGGCACAAATTAACTGTAATTGATGATTGGCACTGTACGCTACCACACAGCCAACCGCATGGATGGGTTACAGCCAACCACACATGACTGAGTACAGCCAATCACATATATACATGAACAGTTATAAGTACGTAGCTGGTTGTAACATCTATGAGTGACAAGATAGCTTGGGCCAGTGGTGTGACAAGCTCAATGGAATTCTTAGAGAATCCTCCTTACATTGCCATAAACCAACTTTGGGTGTTTGTTGGCTTGTAGCTTTACTGAAGGATCAATGATTGCTAATGCTAGTAGCCCAATTAATACCAACCTGTATTTGAGGGGAAAAACATGGTACAACCTTATATAGGTTGTCCCCTGTCACCACTGATGATACCTCTTGGCTTAGTACCAACACAGACACTGCTGATTTCCCATAGTGCACCTCCAGCAATGCTGCCATTCCTCCAGAAAAGCTCTGGCCGTCATTATGAATGAATTGTTGACCTAATGCATAACATCATGTTGACCTGGAGGGAATATGTGTATTATCGAGACTAATTGAATATTTGAGTAAACACCCCTTCGATCCTCACTTTAGACTCAAAGTAGTGTACATAAAGGCAGGCATGTTATCACTAGCTTATGGTATATTTCCTGTTATACATGTAGCTATATATACCAGACAAATAGCCAAGCTGATGACTGCTGCTTGCGTTATCCCCAATACGTATTTGTACCATGCTACCAGACCCTTCTTTTTATTTTTACACAACCACCGCACTCCAGCATTTAGACACATGGAAGAAGTCCCTTCAGAAATTACTAGTGTATAGGGTTGGCTTTGTTTGAAGAGAGAGAGAGAAAAAAAGACTTCAGACCTTTAGGGATGCCTTGCTTAGAAAGGCACCTTCCATACAGACTGACACCCACAGACAGGTGAAGTTGTGCATGAGTGTGTGTAGGTGTTTGTGAATTTCAGCTGATAAGTGTGACTTCACCGTTAATCCTTAATTTACATAGTTCATGAACTTTATAAATGATGTCATGAACATGTCACTGGCAAATGTTCATGAAATTGCTAAACGAACATAATTTGTGAACTATATGCCCACTAAAATTGCTCATGAACTACTTCACAAACATTTTGAACTTTCTGTTACCTATATAGGTTTCATATGACATGGTGGGGGAAAAGCTCCTCAAAAGCCCCCCCTATTTTCTGCCCAAAATCTTAGCAATAATGTATCTCAAGACCATAAATTTTACTTCAAAAATGGCTTCAAAATCAACTACAGAGAAGGTAGTGTGTGCTTGTGTTTTGCCCCCCTAACATAAAATCCTGTATGGAAACCATGCATGCAGTGTACATGCATGTAGGCACTTGTACTTGTACTATATGCATCCTCAGTCTACAAGGCTTTCATTCCAGTTCTCAAATTTTACTTGGCAACAACTATGCTATGCACTATTGCCCTGATTTATACTATGGTATGCTTAATCCGTAGTAAAGCAAATTGCTCAACAGTATGGATTACAGGCTTCATACACAAATATTTTTGTAGCCCATTCATTCCTTCTTTATGAATTTTTTTACACAAGGAACACATACTACTATTGATTATACCAACAACTACAGATACCCAACTAAGCTAATAACCGCATTACGATAGACAATTTACTCGCTTTTTGCTTCTTGTCACAGAGAACACTGATGAACGATGTGTAACCACACGTATGCCAACTCCAAGTAAGTAAGCATTGCGAGTGACCAAGTGCCTGAAGTATGTGTGGGTACAAGTGCTTCAGTTTGTGATGTCAATTTATAATGTCAAACCAAAGGATGGTCTGCCCAAGAGATCCTTATGTGATTGCTCTTGCACACACTGTTACTCTCTCCAAGTTCTCCTAACAGCATCTGAATCTGTCACATGTGCTTCAAGTCTTAGCTGCTTGAATACATGTAACACTTCACACGAAAATATCTTTGCAGCCCATTCATTCCTAGAGAAAATTTTTAAATGAAATTTTCAACTCAAATATTTTCTGAGTTACGGTGTTATATGATTTCGTATTGTAAAGGTTTAAATTTTACTTTTACACAATGAACACACACTAACTATTGAGTATACCAACTCAAACTAAGCTAATAACCACATTATGATGAAAATTTTACTCACTGTTTGCCAGAGAACACTGACAAACGATGTGTAGCAACTACTCCTACTCCTACACCAACTCCCACACCTACCCCATCTAGTGAGTTAGTTGTGCATATCCGTTTGTTGTCATCAAGTGACAAATACTAACAAGTAATCAAGGATTTCAATAGAGTCAGTATATATTCTGCTGTGTAAATGTATGTTGTATAGTCCACAAGCAGCTAATGACTACCTACAGTACCATTCATGGCGGCCACACTTACTACTGTCAAGGAAGGCTGCTACTAAGGTTGTGAGAGCTAGGAGTGACCGAGGATCGAGGTGCACAGACAAAGATCAAAGCGAAGAGACTGAGCATTGAACACTGATATACTTTTGTCCATGACAACATCCGTCTCACAAAGCCAGACTCTTGCTTTTTGCATGAGAGTCTGACTTTGCAAGCTAGACTACCATAACTAAGCACCTGATGATGAGCTAGCTACAGTATCATGCACGAAGATAAAAGCAGAAAATGCCAACTTGCTCGAGATAGCAGCCATAGAGATACACTAGACAGTTTAACCTAGATTCAGCAGCACCATGTTACACAAGTTAGCCACAACTGTGTACATTCACTGTTCACTGTTCAATTTTCCATTCCAATGTTCCATTCCATATTCCAGTGCAGCGATTAGACGAAATATCATTATAAAAACAGCACATGCAGCTTGTGCTGAATCAACTAATGCATCTGCTGAAGAAGGCAGTAGGGAGATTTCCAAGGGTTTCCCCCATCCTTATTTGAATTAACCCTGAGCATCCTGTTATGACTGAGCATGTCAAGGAGAGGAAATAATGGGAAAAGCTCTGGTTAAAATTTTAGTGAATATAAATACTTCCAGAATAATTGAACATCAAAGCTTCTAGTTCATTAATTATTCATAAGCAGCCTAAGCATGAATAAATAATGAACCCAGAAATCAAGCCCTAAAATACTCCAAAGCAACTTAAACACCTCTCTTTGGTGGTCTAAGTCACTTAGACACCTCATGCAGGTTTCCCTCAGTTTTGACAACAGTAGCAGTTAACATAATTACCTCCGCTTCAGTAATTATGTTAACTGCTGCAGTTGTCAAAACCTCGTAAAGCCTGTACTCGGTGTCTAACCGGAAAAGACATGGCCATATATGGCAACATTTTTTTATAGGTCAACTGACCTCTAAAAATAGCACAAGTATATCACTCACCTTGTTTAGCAAAGCAAAACAATGCCAGGGTAGATATACTTCTAAGATAAACACTACCTTGTGTAATCTGTCAAATAATCTACACATAGTTATGTCAGGGCTATACACATATACTAAACAAGTTACTCAGTGAGAGCACATCAGTAACTTGATCTCACACAAGTGTATTTTCTTGAAAGTGATACTTTCTTCGTTATCCTGTAGACCTGTAGCTGTTTAGAAAAAAGACAGTATGGTATACATATGTACCACCCTCTCATTGACTTTGATCTGCCCACACAACAGGCTACAACTTAAAAAAAAACAAACATTGCGTACTTTCACAACTGTTGGCAAACAAGGCACCCAGCCTTATTAGTGGTGTGAAGCCATTTTCCTTCTTACCAAACATCTGATATTCTCCCCAAGTCCATTGCATTGAACAGGGGTTCAAACAGGTTTGGATGTGTTAATTAATTAAACACTGAACTCATTAGAACTCTCCCCAAGGCTTCTCTGCATTGAACAGGGGTTCAACAGGGGTTCATACAGGTTTGGATGTGTTAAACACTGAACTCATTAGAACTCTCCCCAAGGCCTGGTTCTCTGCATTGAACAGGGGTTCAACAGGGGTTCAACAGGGGTTCATACAGGTTCCCTACGTTGAAAAATGGGCTCTCACTAGTTGCAACTCCTCTCCACAAGAATGTGTAGGCTCATTCCTAGGCCTTCCCACAGTGCATGGTTACATTTAAATTAAGGCTAAATTAAGTAGGGGTTTACCATACCACAAAGTTTGCACAGTTGTTACTAGGCAACTCTTGTGGGTCATAGTGTGTTTTGGAGATCTGTGGTTTTAGAAATGTAAACTTTGTATTACGGGACTGGGATCTTGTGCAAGCTTTAGCTAGAGTACTTAGTAGGAAAATTGCTAGCCTTATTCCCAGGCTTTCATTGCAATAAGGTACATGGAGGGGAATGCTGGGGACATTTATCACGTGTGACATAAACTGTGGATGCAATTTCATCACATGGGGGGTGGACATACTTGCCGCCCATTCAAGTGAATGCAGTGAGGACAACTGCAGTCTTCTTTACAGGTTGATATGACTGCTGTAGTTTATTAACTTTGATTTTGGAGAACGCAAACTTACACGACTGTAGCAACAACAAAATACTGTATTTTCTCCAAAAATACAGAGCAAAATTAGTCTTAAGGAAATATTCAGCCACAAATACGTACAGTTGCATAGATGGTCCGATTTCATTTACTTTGAACGAGATCAGTTTCTTATTGGAAACATGCTTCGATCAGCATCAAGTCCTAGTTATTGACAAAATGTCAGGTAGCTACTAGGATAACAAAATGGTATGAGATACATGGTAGTATTTAACTCCTTTCAAGCTGAATCTTATTACTGGCCGATAATGGAAAATGTATGGGCAGTTGATAATTGGTATCGATCGTTGAAAACTGACATGATAAAAGGATGTGGGGATGCATTGGGCATGCACCGTGTGTGTACCGTAACCTATTTAAAGTCATGAACTGTCATACAGAGGTAACAACAGGTCGCATTCAGTATAACACAACTTGTACTGTGGTTAACACCACACAATTAGTGGTACCTAGCTAGTGGGCCTCATTTGGAGACAGTCACAAGTAAGAGAAACTGTGAAGAGAGAAAACTAAAGTATTGAGAAACATCCAGTGCCTGACTAAAAGATAAGTTTAGAAATATCCTTCTGACTTTAGTAGAATTGTCACTTTTATTAAAAGAATCTTCAATCGACACCCATGTCAACGCTGGACTCGTTGTACTCAGTGAGTGGCCCGCCACTCTCCACAGCTAGCGTGTGGGTCAGGAAATTAAAGGGGTCAAACCCCACAGCTTAGTCTAATATCAACGAAAATTTGTGGCTAGTGCCCCTTATGACCAGCATGCTAAAAAATTACAGCTGTAGCATCCAAGCTTACTGGGACCCAAAAAAGGTTCCTTGTGTAGGGAAGAGGAGTGGATCATTTGCCAATAGGAGGGGGTCTAAGCATAACAACAAAAATAATTTTTGGTCTGACACACCTGTGGGAGGAGGACAAATACCCTACTGAACCTTTATTTATTTTCCTCTTTTCCCCCTCCCCTTTTCTCACCCCCCCCCCCCCCCCCCCCCTCCCCACACACACACACACACATGCACAGCTCAAATATGCTGAGGTTGGCTTCTCCAAACCTCCTGATACAAGTGGCAAGGCTCCCGAAGCAGAAGCTCCAGTGGTCTATTCCACTGTCAACACTGACTGAGAACAGCCACTTCTCAAATTCTTGTGATCTTACAACACTTTACAAATAGCAAAGCCTTAATGAATATAACCAGGTTTGTTAGTAGGCTGAAAGGATTTGAGGTGATAGTGTTCATTTTAATATGATATGGCTAAGACAACACGTGTAACTAGAAACTCTATTAGTGTATTATTGCTTGCTGCATGATACTGTGTGTTGGATTGACTTTTAGGTAGATGAATTGTAATACAATTTCAATTAGAATCCCCCCTTTCAGAATTTGATTTAAAATTTTTGGTTACTTTGAGGATTCACGTAATGAGTGTCGTAAGTGTACTTTCATGGGGTTGATCAAGATAATGCAAGTACGGAACACTGCTTAACACTTTCAGTGATGCACAAAAATTATATGGTGCGTTCGTACAATATATGCCAGATTCCTTTTCATCTGCAGTTCATGTGCAGACACCTCCAAGGTGAGTGCTTGTATGTAGCATCAATCATCGACTTTGTAGTTGCACATTCATGCAGCAATAAAACAGAATACATGCAACAATAAAACACGATAGTGACATTCATACAACAATAAAACACGATAGTGACATTCATGCAACAATAAAACACGATAGTGACATTCATGCAGCTCTGTTTAACATAGACTGCAACAACAATGAAGGCAAATGATACAACTAACCTATGCTTAATTTTCCTTGATATCATGTGACAACACATTAGCAATATGAGCCTCTATTCCATCACAGAATGGTAATCCTGAAATTGGTTTTAGCTACCAGCACTATTCATGCAGGCTATACCCTCTGATTCTCTGACTCTGATTACAAGTCTACCATGCCTGCAAAAATGCATGGTCATAGAGTAGGTGAACCAGAATGATAATCTGTGTGTACAGCAGTCGGTTTGTAGCCTCAACCTTTTGTCAGCTACCAACAAAACTATGTTTAGGCTACCAAGAAGTGATTGCATGTACATATGTATCTTGCTACATGTACATATTCAATTCACCAAACCTACTTTGTCTGCTTTGAACTTTTGAACCTTTCATGCATGCAATTCTGGGATATTTTACGGCTGTTACAGCTCCATCAGGTTGACAAAAGGTCCAGGAGGGTGACAAAAGCTGCATTGAGATGCACACAATACAACTGCATGGTGCCAACAGTTAGACTAACTAGTCAATTTAGGAATAATATCAGTATAAGCAACTGTGAAACTACGATCAGTATGTTAATGACTAAAAATCAAAAGGCTAAAACTAGAAAGCTATGACTATTCTTGCTGATAAAAATGTTCCCGACTACATGCTCTACTGAGAGCCAATGCAGCAATCTAGTGTCTCACAGAACAGATCTAATTTCTAACTGAGAGTCAATGCAGCAATCTAAACTAACTAGCGTCTCACAGGACCATATGAGGGATTCTGTTTCATCTCCAGTGTGTCCACTGGACCATACTCAACATTCTCTTTCACCTCCAGTTTGCCTGCTCCCACCTCATCATACACTGGAGCAGGGTGGGGGACCTCTGAGGGGGAGAGGTGTGGCTTTCCACTGCTCTTCTGCCTCCTCCTCACGCAGGCGATGAGTATAGCCAGCAGGGCTCCAGCAGAGAAGGACACAATGAAGATGCTGATGGAGATACCCACAACAGTGCCAGTACTGAGACCACCAGTGGCAGGTTGTGGGTCAGTGGGAGTATCTATAGGCATGTATAATATACAAGATACATATCTGGTTTTGGTCACCCTTGATCCCAGGCCCCACCCAGCTTCCATCACTTGCAGTGAGAAAGAACCCAGCCAGCGTCATAGCCAAGAACCATTCAGAAGATAGTCAGGCACATTGTGTCAATGAGTCTGGAGTGGAGAAGTTTTCTAGTGAGTCTGGGGATGTGCAATATACCTCAAGAAGATGTACAGCCTCTCAAGTTGGTCATTGTCATCTGCCGTATACTCCCCATGGCATCACCTTAGCACTGTGAATTCTTTCCACTGTGCACATCCATGTGAACCACTATAAACTACATATAATCATAGTTTGGCCAACCAGGCTAGTCCCATTTTCAGGTAGTACATAGTTGTAAGGTTTGTGATATCACACATAGCAAGCAAGTAAGTATAACCATGAAGCAACTTATGAATGCCACAAATCTTTGCAGAGGGTATGCAAATCTGCATGGAGACTGCATGGAGACTACCTGTTGAACTCCCTTTTAATAATTATACCTCAGGTTATCGCATGTTGTGTGTGTACACAAGAAAATAAAATCATGCACAACTATTCAACTAACCAGCAACAAATCACTAACCAGCAACACACTGTGGAACAGTACCACTCCAGTTTCCACTACTCTGGCATTCTCTCAAACTAGGGCCTTCCAAACGATGGGTGGAGTTGCAGACATAGACAGCAAGGGAACCAGGGATGATACCACTGTAGCACACAACACCACCAGTGAATTGAGCACTGTTCTGCAGCAGTCCAATACATCTCTCATCTGGAAATCTGCTCACAACACCAAGGTCTGCAAGTGCACAACCTGCAAAGATAGCAAACAAATGTCTCCTCTTGTGAAGGAGCACCTGTATAGTCTGGACCTTTCTTTATAAAGATCCAAAATATGACCCACATGTAGTTTACCTCAGTCACCATAGGCGCACCAATTGTGCACCACTCTAACTTTGCCGTGCAATTTGAAAATGCAGTAGTCCCCAACGAGATGCAATTGTGTTTTATTTCTGGTGTTTGAAGTCACCTTCACACATAATTAATAAATGAATGTACGATTTCACATTTGAAGATCTCAGTCATGCTGGAACAACAACCTAAGGCTTTTGATTTTCCCTACAATGTTTAGTGACACTTCATGGGTCAGCTATGCAAGGTAGCTAGACACATCGGATAGACTTTATAGCTGAAGTGACTACCTGGAGAGTGATGCTGTCAGGCTGCGAATTTTAGAACCTGTGTCATAGTATTCTTGTTCCCACTGACATGAGATGAAATAGAACTTCACTATTAGCCTCAATCAAGTACAGACTATAGGTGCTTCCATCAGTGTAGTTACAAGCAAATCAGTAACTCATACCTGAACGAAAGGTGCCCTGCATTCGTACTCCCATGGAGGACACAACATAGTAGTAGAGAGTGTCCGCCTGGAGTGGTGTACTGAGTGGTACTGTCACACTGTTAACATTGGTGCCAGTGGATGAGTCAGTGTTTGGTAGATTTCCATATGTTGGATCAGTCCCATACTGAATAGTGCAAGTGGCAGAGGTAACCGGGCCATTAAGAAACTGGCATGTGACTTCACGAACTCCAAAATCAACAGTCACATTGAAAACTGTGTTTGTTGAATCTTTTGGAACAAAGAAATGGTACTGTAACACAGAACGATGTACTAAATAGTATAATTAGTGGATGTTTCTCAAATTTGAGAATGGTCTGACCAGAATCGTGATCTTATGTGCTTCATAATATTATAGCATTTGATCAGTTAATTTATACAACAGAGCATGTGGCTACAGTCTCACAGTCATCGTGTTAATATGTATACTCTTTGTCCCTACCCTACATTACCATTTACCACTGATGAAAGCAGTGCAAGATGCTGAAACGTCTGGTAACTAACTACGGTTACTATGAGCAACATTAAGTCTCTTCAACCAAATTAGATAGCTACTAATGGTGTAGATTTGTTGCACTTGGAGCTTATAGCAATACTTACATACCAATCATCACAGGTGTACTGGCAGTCCCCATCCCCACAATATTTCTGGCAGCCACAGTCACTGTATACTGCTGCACTTGGGAGCTAGTGACTCTGAATGTGTGCTGACATGAACTGTTAGTGCACTGTGGAGTTGAGCCAGTTGACACAGGTACTGGAGCTCCATTGTATGAGAAGATGTATTCAGTTGGAGAACCGTCCACCCTATCTGCTATAGTCACTGGAGACTGAGCGAAAGACGAAAAAGCACATAGCAATGCTATACTTGTAAGTTAGTAAATAATTACAGAGGACTTAGCTGAAAAAGAATAGTACTTATTTTATGGTAGCTTCAGAGGACTTAGATGAAGAGGACTTAGATGAAGATGGACTATGGATCTTATGGTAGCTTCATTTCCATGCAGGCTTTCTTCTTTGAGATTCTTTTATCAGGTCTTTGTTATGAGATTTTTTTTTAAGTAGGAACAATTTGCTGTACACTTCATGTGCAAATTCTCTCATTTTCATTTTTCAGCCTTTTGTATGCTGTATGAGCTAAAGGTAGCTTAATGCTGAGACCTTCCCACCATCTAATTCTTTTAGAATGCAAAAACAGTATGTTATCATTTGCACCCAGGCTCATATTCCCTTACAACATGCATTTACAAGTTCCTGTGACTTCACCTGCAAGAGCGTCAACCATGTAAGCCAATCAGAGCATAGAATTAATGGAATTTGATTAGATGGCATGGTTTTTGCTTTTGCAACTGCAAGTTACAAGAACTTGAAACATTGCAAGGAGAAACATTGGGCCATTAACTTTCAGTGCCTGAAATCAATCAGATTGCAGAACAAAATTATGTGTGCTGTGACATACGTATATTACTGAGGCTTAGCCAAAAAATGGCTACATACATAAATCTTCACGCACAATCTGCTCACCCCCTCTGTTGCCATTGCTTGGCTCTCAATCTCCAGGAGACCTCCAGATGAGTCATACAGAGGTATGGCAGTCAGTGTGGGAGGATTAGGAACTGCAAAAGAAGGCAGTTGAGATACATAAGCTAGCTCATAAGTTCCTACTGGGGAATAAAATTTTGAAAAGTAAGTAAAAACTTTTAGAATTTTCAATCATATGTGTGGTGATTCACAGTGCTCTCTTTCATCTGCTTCTCTTTTAACTATGCACTGTTGTTCCACTTTAGTGACTACTTTTCTTGTACTGTAGTCTCGCAAAACAGCGCTCTCCCATAGCTTTTTGGCAACTTCCTGCATAGGGTACAAATGAACTGCCCACCCTTGCACTAGCCTTGTGTGGCCACATGCATAAGAAGCTTTGTATTATACTTTCCTTTGCCAAAGCAAGCATCAAGGTTCCTAGTGTTGAGTGTAGCAACTTGATTTGAGGGGTTGGCAGCTCCATTCCACAGCTATGTGCCCAATGCACTTGCTGGGTGACAGATTCAGGCAAAGACATCTTGCTCTTCATAGTTCAGAGCGATATCACTGGAAGCAAAAGCCGAGATAGCATGAAAACCTTATGATACTTATGCTGCTACGTGCTACGTGGGCTGCCTATGTATCAAGAGTCTTGCAACAAGTGCTTGATGCCAACAAAGGTGGGCACTCTTTCATTGATGAATATGTAAACACTTGCAAAGAGTGCCCACTCCCCTCTGTAAAATGCTCTGCCCACATGGGCGCTCTTCCACAAGACTGCAGTACTTCTGAAAGAATGACTGTTCTTAATTGTTGCAGCATGCACCTAGTCCACCTTGCTAGCAGGTGCTAGATAAAGTCTAAAGGTGTTGTAATTTTGAGTACATCACACAGTTCAAGTTGCAGATATAAGAGCTCAATTTAATTGAAAATACTTCATGAAGCAGTGATATATACAGTTTCTGAAAGCCAGCGGTTAGCTACCCATTGCTAAACTTCCAATGGCAAGGTATACTTCCAATCCAAGTTAGCTACTAGTATTATGTAGTATACTTAAATTCATGCAGATTGCTGCTTCTGACATGACCACACGCTGTATTGTACACAAATATTAATTCACACCATTTCTTCTCATCCAGTTCTAGCTCCACAAGTGTACATGGCATGTGCCTGATGTTAATACACCTGAAAGCATGGTATTCTGCTTTTGTATCTGTTCAGAACAAAATACTGGTTCCAATAATTTGTACATTTGTCCATTAACTCAATACCAAACTTAGCTATGTACATTCAGCAAGTGGTCAAAGACATACCTTGCAGATCTAATGTCCTAGTAGCTTCATCCCCTCTCTGTGTATCACAGTTGAGTGCGGCTACAGAGAATGTGTACATTTGACCCAGGTGTGTTTCATTGTATGAGCAGGTGACAGTTGTCATGCTGCTTCTTGTGCAGCTCAAATCATTGGGAGTAATGTTGACACTGAAACCATCAACTGTCTCACAGCTACCAGGGCTTTCACTCCACTCCACAGTAAAGCTTACACCAGCAGTAAAGCTGACATCTGTGATGGTAGGGGCCGGGGGATGGCCTGGAGAAAAGAGAAACCCTGATACAGATTCAATTTGACAACATAACTCTATCATAAAATTTCACTGGTAGCATGGCGAACAGCCAGAGGAAAATGTAGTATTATCTTTATGTTCTAACTTGAGAGGATATATTATATGCACAGAGATATTCATTTCCTACTGAAGGAAAATGGTCTTCAAAACCCCCCAAAGCATCATTCTAACCACCTACTGTGTTACCAACCTTGAAACCCTGTGGTGATTAACTAGCCATCTTTATAAGTCAATCACCACAGGTATATACTTCTGATTTGCACAAATACATATTTAGTTTTAGCTATACATAAATCGCATTTTATCTGGTCTTGTACCTAGTACAATAACTGTTTATATTCCATGCCTTAGTTTGCCTGAGTGGAACACCTGACTGTTTTGCTTGCACAAGAGGGTGTGGGCACAAGGGAATGTAGGAAGGGTGCAACTGAATGTGCACGAACAGCATGCTTCCATGCACATACATTACGCTGGTTGGTATTGAGTGTAAATCCCTTTTTTTGTGTAAGTTTGAAGTGAGCTCAAGCGGTGACAGTGAACATGAAGAGCAGTAGTTGAGTACAACAACCTTCTAGCTACAATGATGATGCCAAGCTTCCAGTGTTTTCTAATGTGATATCTGGGTACCCTGCAGAGCAGGTGGTACGGATTTTGATGGACCCAGAGCTAGATTCAGACAAAGTGTGTCACATACAACCAATGGGTGTTACGAAGAATGCATAATTTATCATCAATATAGATAATGTACACTTTGCAGATCTGAAAGCTGATGACTTAGGGACTTGGAAGCCAAATGGAACAAAGGCAACCTACTTTCGGATTTTGCCTAGTGGTACTATGCGGATCTTGTCAGGCAGACCAAAAGTGGGGCACAATCAACAAGCTGTACTATGTGCACAGCACATATCACCTTTTTCGGCACACAATCATTGATATTCAAGGTGAGGTTTCTGGTCTATTGCAACATTGATTTTAAACATGATTTTAAGCGTTGTAGGAACTGTCTGCTCTATAGTTTGTCACACTGACTTCATGTGCTACTGCACTTTCGGTGTATATGGAGCTGGCTTCAGCTACTCTTACATGATATCAGTCATCAGCTTCAATGACTGCTTTGAAATAGAGCTTGTTACTTAAACAAGTAAGTTTTACTGGATTTTGCAAGTCAGTTGACAGATCACAAGGTTGAAGTTGATAATAGTTTTGCGGTTAGAGGCTTGATTAAAATTATGTAAACTGGCACGTGCGTATATTTTTGCAGGAGTGCTGGATGCTAGTCAAGAGCAGAGAGTCAAGAGTGGCTAGCGTGTGATTGTGCATCTGTGTGAGGCTGCAAAGCTGACGGAGAATGCCGAAAAGCTACAGCGAGGACCTGCGATGGCGCGCTGTATGGCAGCGCCACCTGCAAAACAAGTAAGTATAGTGTACAGGTTCTTGCCATGCCTCACCCTCTACGTACATATACACTTAGAGTGTTGTACGCATGTGGCCGAGAATTTGTACCCTCTGTATATTTCCTTCCAATTACATGGAATGGTATCCCCCCCCGCCCCCCTGTGGGGGCCATAGCAAGGGACTTGTACGTATCACCCAGAAGTGTGGAGCGTTGGGTGAAGTTGTTCGATATGACCGGAAACGTTAGCCCTAAGGAGTCTAGGCATGGACCCTCTCGCAAACTCAACGAATTTGAAGAGCTAACCGTTTTACAGATGTTGCTCACTAGCTCTGGCATCTATCTGCACGAAGTGCAGATAGATGCCAGAGCTAGGATAGACTGTTCAACTATTTGCCGTTATGCTCGTTATGCTCGTTGATGTCATTAAGTCAATTATAGCACTCAGGCTGAGTGCTATAATTGACTTAATGATATCCCAGTGCATCTGTCTGGAGAGATATAACTATTACATAGACCTCCAACTTGCTCTACCAGATAAATAATAAGCATTTTACACCTGTATACATGAACCTACCATAGATCAACATTGTCTGTTCCATTCCTCCAGGAGGACCAGAAACATCTTGACACCTGATGGCAGTGTTGTTGAACTCTATTGCATTGACTGTAGTAGTAGTGGTTACATTGAGAGTCAAATCAGTTGTGATGTTTTCCCGTGCATTTACAGCAGTCACTACTGCTGAGGCTCCCGTGTTAGGATCTGTGTCTTGAGCACCAACCATTGTATCACCAGTATTGGCAATGACAATGTTGCTTGAGAATAAAGCATTCCGCCACTCAACAACAATTCCTTCTCCAAAACAGGAGCACAATATCCCTTCACCTGTGCATAGTTGTGTGTTACTGTCTGCACACTGTGGTTGACCAGTAACAGGTAGACTTATGGTCCTCTGAACTTGACATGAAAGGTCAACAGTGGCTGCAGGTAATAAGAACACAATCCCACACTCAGTGGGTAAGGTAGAAGGTCAGACATACCCAGGCTTCCATGCACCCAGCTTTCAGTTATATACAATACTAAGAATTAGTTTTGTCAGAAGTCATGGAGATCTTACTGCATTTGGTCGCCAGAGTGTCAATGACATCAAACTGCTTCCCATTCTGTTTGCTGGTTGTTTTACGAAGCTGACACTAGAAGGAAAAGGGTCTAGCTAGCCAGTCTAAAATACCTATCTAAACCAGCTGACACCCAGCATGTACGTTACTGGCATGCACTTCGCATGTGCTGAGTTAATTGTTCAAAAATGGACGAAGTAGAAGTGTTCCGTACAGAGAACTTATCTCATGTCAAACTGCACCCCATAGTAGTCTACACAATACCTGAAATTGGATCGATGATCATGACTCACAGTCTCTTTTCCACATGGAGATTTGGTGGTCTAAGTTCCAAAAAAACCTTAGACTTTATAGAATGCTTAAGCCTGTGTGTATTTGCGTATGGTGTAATAATGATAGTGGTTGATCCACAATCTACACTACCATTAGGGCAAACAACAAAACCACAGAATTTTATATGAATTGACTAGTTGGAAGTGCCATTTGTCATTGATGCACATGCGGACCTATTGCTTGCTGTTGCTCATTGTCTGTGACTAAAGCTGCTGTGCAGTAGACACAGTGTAGAAGAGAACAGACATAAGACACAAATTGTGGTGTGTTCAAGAATACAGGTACTGGCCTGCGTTTGGCTTAGTCATGGCTATAGCTTTGCACAGACACCATGCTCCCTCCACTGTGCTACTCTAACCTGGGTGCCAATCAAATGCCTCATTTTCATTCTAAAAGTTGTCAGGGTCCTTGAGGCTGTTAGTTATAGCTGTTCAGTTTGTTTGGGCTGTGGCTAATTCACTGGACTGAGTTTCATCCAGGATATTGAGTTGGGGGGGGTACTGTATAATGCGTTGTCTAGGGAATCAGAGGGTACGCCCTCCAGGAAAATATGGGATTTTAGGTCCTCCAAGATTGTATCCAAGGCAATATGAGAGGTAAAATCACATTTCTGGAACTGTATTTTCCACTTGCTTTTTCCAGAAATATTTCAGAGGTACTTTATAAGAATCTTATACTCTGAACACACCAACTTATAAGAAATGGGAATACAATCTGTTAGGCTGAGGCATCCTTAGTATCACTGAAAAGGTAATCTGTGCTCCTTTGCTTTCTCGTAATGATCTACCACTGTCTCTGGAGAATCATTGGACAGGTGGTCAGGGCTTTCGATGCAGATGTGTATGGTATGTTCAAGTGTGTCTTCACTGAGCCTTGTTTATAGTAGCTTCATACCGTATAGGGCCAAATTTTTGAGGGACAAAATTTTTGTGTAAATTTTCACAGAAATAATGATGCGGATCAAAGATTCTGGCTGACCATGCCCATTTGTAGCCACTGCGCACACCAATTTATTAGCCTTGCCTGATTGTTGTTGGCACGTGTTGACAGTCAAGAGTTGATGAGTGAGATGGCTACTAGTACTACTGATACTGAAACGTTGAGGCGATGGTGTGCAATGGTTCATGGGTACAATGTGTCTTGTTCTCATACCAGGGACCAAGCACTCATGGTCTGGGAACCAGACTAGGCATGGTATAGAAGTTTCACGAAGTTTAATTTTTGCGGTTCAAAACGAATCTGTGAAAACCGCAAAACCTTTAATAATTATCCATTTAAACCCAAAATTTTTTCCACTTAAGACTACGTTTACACCATACATGCCTTTAACGCACCATATATCCATTTCTGTCCAAGCTCTGACTCCAAAACTGAACCCAACTCCACTTCTAGCCTTAATAAGTAGACTTGTGAACTTAACCATGCCCACTCATTAACGAGCACGCAATAGTCAGCACTTTCGGTTGTCAAACACTCACTCAGAGCCCAAGCAGCCTTCGCTGCCAGAAATGAACTCCCTACAAGGTGAGAGTGGTATTTCTTAAGCCTGTCCATGCAGCCAGGGCAAGAATTGGCTACCCGGTCCCAACCATGGTGCGTTTACAGCCAAGTCTAGCAGCCACCATGTGCATGTCACCCTGTGGGTACCACAACTATATCATACTTAATACACAGAATTTAACGACATTATTTTTGCTGCAATCGGCAAATATTTTTGGGGAAGAAGCCCCCCTCCAAGTAGATTGAACCGTTCTGGCAATACCTGAGAAGTTAGTTGCCTTTTGAAAGTATCATGACTACACATCAACCACTTCTTTGGCAAGCAACTTCAAGTGATTAATCAGTTTATCATTTGTTGTGGGCTGCAGTTAAGGCCACTATAACTTACAAAGATACAAAATACTTAAGGACTTGGGGCATAACCTTAGCTTTAGCTCATTGTAACTGTACCAGGTACTGTACCACAGGTAGCCAATATTTTTGGTACTGCTTATATGTACCAGGTCATAAGTTATTCAAACCTATACACATACCATTCACTGCTTCATGAAGAAAGGCGAACATTACTGTCAGTAAGGCTAAAATCTGGAAATGCATCTGCAAAAAAGATGAGAAGGCATACTATAAGAATTGTTACTGAAACTACTCATACTTATGTCTGTCAGTGGGTGGAACTTTCGGTGTAGTGCCATTAACACAGAGCTCAACTGCTGTTGACTGTGACACTACCAGCATTTTGTGCTTGATTGTGCTGGTGACTGCCACAGTTTCAGAAGCTTCTCCAGTTACAAAAATATGATTTACTATAACTATTTTAACAAGACTTAAAAAACGTAAAAAGATGTAGGGATGGCATGCCAAAAAGTATGCAAACAAGGTAGGGATAATGCATGAAAGCAAAGGTCAACATATTGGCAAAGCCCCATCCCTACATCTTTTTCACACTGCAGTTAGACAGTGCATGCATGGGGGGGGGGGGGTCTCCTCCCACATGGACGGGGAACGAGGCTAGTATGATCCAGCATTTAATATGTCTCGTAGCTGTCATAGGTACCTATCAGATAGCTACTAAGTAGCTTTACTGCCATCATACTACTTGTAGTGACAGTGGCACCCTTTCTGATCGTACAACCTAGACACTGAGCTTGAGTGGGCTGCAGACTAGTCATAGTAATCAGTGTGTAAACTCAGGTACTCATGCTAACTGCATGGATGGGTACAGATTCAGCTCTCAAGCACGCTGTCTAACTGCAGTGTGAAAAAGATGTAGGGATGGGGCTTTGCCAATATGTTGACCTTTGCTTTCATGCATTATCCCTACCTTGTTTGCATACTTTTTGGCATGCCATCCCTACATCTTTTTACATTTTTAATGTTTTTTAAGTCTTGTTTCTGTACTTTTTTGATGTTAATCTCAGTTACAGTTAGACCTAAGCCTAAGAAGAATATTTCAAGTGTAACCACAACACGGCCAGAACTTGAAACGGCGTTGACAGTTTAGTAGTAGTTCCAGGCATGTAATAATAATGTGTAATATAGCCAGCTAGAACCTGATGAAGGGCCAACCGCTCTCCCTACCAAACTTTGTGAAACCAATTTCATGATTCAGTTGTCATGACGACTGACCAGCTGCAGGACAGAAAACTATCATACTGACAACTGACCATCCTAGCTTCACTAAAGCGGTGAGTAGGCTATTTTTAGTGTAGCTACAAGTAGGTAGCGCCTTACCTACGTGGTGTTCATAAGCCTTGTCCAATGCCGCGGGGGGAAAAGTCCGTGCTAGCCGTGCGTCCTGCCCGCTGGCCATTTCGCCTGTGTACTAGTCTCACTTCCAGACCAATGACCGTGGTCTTTGGTCTGGGAACGAGACTTCGTGTGCGCATGCGTACAAAATTATAAAATGGCGTCCTAAGCAACGGACAGCAGCCTCTGAGTGTTGTGAATGGCTTTTGTTGACCAGGGTGAATTTGAAGCTATGAAGACGCTGAGTGGTTGGGAAGCTGAGCGCTGTGATGAGCATCCGTTTCGTGATAAAATCAAGGTGAGTACTTGAGCCGTTTTCGAGTTATCGTAATTTACAAAGTGGTCGGAACAAAGAAAGAAAGAAAGAAAGAAAGAATAACAAAAATGGCACTTTTGCTACCGCACACTTTTACGTTTAGCTGTCTTCCGCGTGGCTTTTGGCCACTTATATGAGTCTTGCTGATCACAAAGGCACTCAAAGAGGAAGCCTGTGCGCTTAAATAAGCTTTTAGCGTGTTTGTGGTGAAGTTATACGGCTTTTGCTTAAGTATTGCATATATTGCACGTCGGCGCCATCCCTACATAGAGAGTCTACCGACTCTCTGATAAGCAGTTAACAGTTCATGGTGCAAATTTGGATAAAATGATTTTCCGTCAGCAAAAGATGCTGTTTGGGGAAGATTTTCAGTCCTCCCTCATGAGCAATGTGGAGAAAGACACTCCCCTCTCCAAGGTGGTTGCCATCACAAAAAGGATCAAGCTAGAGAAGGGAGTGTTCACTTTTCCCAGCAAGAAGAAAGGGCAAAAAAAGTGTCTCTTTTTCGAGTGGACTCGCAGGGCAAGAGCTACTTCCGTACAATTCACAACCTTATCAGAACAGAGGAGATTTCACTCAATGAAGACAGTTCACCAACTTCCACAGGCAAGGTTAGAAGCCTTTTTACCATGAGCCAAAGCTACCACCAGACTCAAATCAGAAAAAAAACCTCTCAGAGGAAGTACTAGACTTCTGAATTCCTTACCAAAAAGCAGCCTGGAGGGCTTAGGATTTAAACAGTGTAAAAAGGGAGTCTCAGCTAACAGTTGGCAGCTGCTTAGCCCACTTTGCCACAAACTGGGAGAAAATCTCCAACGACCTGTGGGTTCGAGCAGTGCTCAATACACCTTCACAAAACTCATAAAGACAGTTGTGTCCACACTGAGGAATCTGGGAATCAGATCGATCCACTACCTTGATGATATGTGGATAATGACTAGAAGCAAGGAGGAAGTAAGAAGACACTTAGCATCAGCAATGGAGCTACTGGTAGCTGTAGGGTTTATAATCAACCTGAAGAAGAGCACCCTCACACCAACGAAGGAGTTAGAATTTATTGGTTTCCTGTTGAATTCCCACAACATGACCATTGCGCTACTAACACACGAGTTTCACACCCTGAAGAAGATAGCGAAACGAATATGGCAGACCAGAAAAGGACAACACTGCGGGAGGTAACCTCCCTTCTGGGGATATGGTAGCGGCTCAATTGGCAATCCTACCAGCTCCTCTCCACTACAGATACCTAGAGAGTGCCGGGTCAAGGGCACTCTGGAGTAGCTGTACATACGAGTTGGATTTGGAGATGGATCCCAACATGGAGTCAGATCTGGAATGGTGGCTAAGCAACTCCAGCCGGCACAATGGGAGACCCTTGCAGATCATGCAGTGGGATCTGACGATTGATCAGATGCATCCAAAAAGGACTGGGGAGCCAGTTCCCAAGGAGTAAATACTGGAAGCCCCTGGTCAAGGTAGTGGCTGTCTTCCTTGCTCTGAAGTCATTTACCTCCAAACAAGAGCAAATTCGATCCTTCTTCTTCTGGACACTACAGCGATCACTTTCCTAAACAGAATGGGGGGTACCCATTCACCTTTACCCTCAAGACTGGCTGTGGAGATTTGGAATTGGTGCATCCAAAGGAACTCGACTATCCATGCAGAGCACCTTCCAGGAGTAGAAAATGTGCGAGCAGACTGGGAGTTACGATACAGGACTGACCCCAGCGACTTAATGATCAATTCAGATGTTCCTGCAGTTGGAGAACAAGTTAGACATGTTTGCTTCCACGACGAATGCCCGTCTTCTGCTGTATTGCAGCTGGAAACCCGACTCAGCAGCTGTGACAGTAGATGCTCTCTCAATCTCGTGGAAGGTCATACATGTTCCCACCATTGGTCCTCATCCTCACTGCCAGTGTTGTTTTAGTTTATTGTTCAGACTAGTAGTTTAGTTTAGGCTACAGATTTAAATTTGTTAGTTAGTTTTAGTTTTAATTACTAAATCTAAAAAGGGTTAGTATCGGTACTTTTAGTTGTAGTGGTCATTTCAAATTAGTTTAGTTTTTAATTAATGGAGTAAGGCAGCATCAATTTTAGTTTTAGTTTTAATTACTAAAAGGTTTCATGTCTTACTAAATTGCATTTTAGTTTTGGTTTTAGTTAACTAAAACAACACTGCTCACTGCTTGTGCAAGCTCCAGGAGGAGAAGGTGACAGCAACTTTGATAGCCCCAATGTGGCCCAATCAGATTTGGTTCCCACAGCTATCAGGAAGTTGATAGACCTTCCAATCCTTCTCCCTCCTACTCAGAATATTGTGACCAACTCAGAGGGACTAAGCCACCCAATGGTAATGGAGGGTCACCAGGGAGCTTGGCCTGTCTCGGGAGATCCTACCACACAGAAGGATCAAGTTATCAGCATCATCAGGAAGTCATGGCGAGGGTCAACTGAGTCAGCATATTCCAGTGCCTGGCAACAATGTGATAGCTGGTGTTTGTGACGGGGCATTGATCCACTTTCAGCTTCTGTAAAAGACATACTGGAGTTCCTGTTTGAGCAGTTGGAAATGGGGAAGCAGTATCGCACTATAAACACCTTGAGGTCATTTCTATGACGCATGAGGAAGTGGATGGCACACGAGTGGGACAGCATCCATTGGTCTCACATTTCTTGAAGGGAGTGTTCAACTGTTGACCACCGGCCCCCAGATACTCAACAAAAGGCCTCAATTGGTTGCCCTTTTCTTCTGGTCTTAATAAGTCCTGGAATTATAAATTTTGTGCCATCTCTATGATCGAAAACACAAGTCCAATGCTGCCAAGTCTGAGCACCTATCTGCATTGGCCTTCGGGCATAAACAGAAACCCACTGCTTATTTCGGTTTGTAAGCCTCACAAACCAGTCAAAGCAGCTACAGTAGGCCACTGGCTAAAGAGTGTGATGCACTCGGCAGGCATTGACACTAACATTTCCTCAGCACATTCAACACGTGCATGGTGCTACCACTTCCAAAGCTAACTCAGCAGGGGTGTCAGCTGCAGACATTCTCCAGGCTGCCAGCTGGAGTTCTACTTCCACATTCAGTCGCTTCTACCACAGACCAATAGACTCAGGGGAGTTTGATCGTGGAGTGCGGAAGCAACAACTTCCCAACACGGGTGAGCTTCAAACGATACCATGTAGTAAACTGATTATGTTGCGGTAGTATATCCGGAGCCTCCGAAATACAATTACAGATTTCTGAAGGATTGTAGCAACCTTGTTAATTAATAGAATGCAATTTTTTGACAGGTTCATTGTTGTGCTATGAAAAAGAACCAATCCTGTGTACTTTTCTGTAAAGCAAACAAAGGTTGTTCCATAAACCACAAAACATAACGGTTCAACTTTCACACTAGCTTGACATGAAAACAACAGATAAAGGGTGAGGTAGCCTCGGCTAAAGAACTACAGCTATACACACTTTAACCATTGATACTGGCATGGTGTCCACCAAGTACTCACCAGACACTCTTATGCAACATACAAACATGTGTACTAAGAAGCAGTGGTAGTAACGTAAATAGCTTTTTTCATCACGTGAGCATACTTCCATATACTAAACAGAAACTTAAGTGAGCCACCGTCTTGGTGTAGCTAGCTACAGCTTGTACAGTATGTCATTGGGAATTGCTCAGTGCCTGTTCACACATATGTTGACCCATTAAACTATGCATGTAGTGACTACTACAATCAGTGATTATGACAATAAGTTCTCTTCGAGATTTGCACTATGCTGTCTTCATTCCTAGGGATATTCCTTGAACACTGACTCAGACATGTGCATGGGTTAGAATCGTTCTCTAACAAGTCACATAATCTTGCCACTATCCACTAGTGACAGAACATTGCCATTCATAAGCTACCAGTATACCGTTAGTTTGTTGCTAAAGTTAGGTTAAACTGTATAAATATACAGAGTATAGCCTGTGGACAATAATTTTCTGTCACTAATGGCATGCCATTTTGTCAACCCTATATAAAGAGCACGAGGCATTGCTTTAGAGTAACAAACCATGTTTTAATAATAAAACCTCTGCTTTAAATGTGTATACTAGAGTAATACTGACTTGAGTAGCTCTTTGACAGACAGTGTGGCCATTCATTCTTCTTAACTACACTGGTAAAGTCTGAAATATTTTACCCATAAGCTAGCATACGAACCACACAAAGCTTCTTTTGTTCTGGGTGATGATTTGCATTATACAGCTCAGTATCATTCCAAAACTCAGACCCAAAATCAGTCCATAGTCCAGTCCAGAGTCCAGGTTTTGCATTGACCCATATTAGATATCATGGTCATACATATTATTTAGTGTAGACCATTGCAGAGAACCCACAAATATACAATACATTGATGTTAAGGTTTGGGTTAATATTATGCATGATGAAACCAAGAGAGGTCAACGGGAATGAAAAGTACATTACCAACATACCGTAAATGAGGAAATTCTTGTGAGGGTAATAATATCACAGTGAAATTGCAAATTCTCTCTGCATTCGCAAAATTAAACTACAATTTATTATATGGTATAGTGACTATATTTCTTCGATCAGATGCCATTGCTACTGTTCATTTTTTTTCACTGTATTTTTTGTGAGGCTACTACTATTCGAGGGTGGCGTCTATTCCTTTAGAAAGCCTGCAGCTCAATGCGGCTGAATAAAGTATCTATGGACAATACAGCTAAGCTTAGGGCTATGAAGCCATTGCATTGTTGGGCAGACACTTGACTCTCTGCAGCTAACCACAATGTGATGACTGATAGATGCTGGCAGTAGTATGTGCAGCTTCTCAGTCCTGTTGTCGGGTGTGGAAACCAGTTGTAGAACACAAACAGTTCACCCCTTTATGGTAAAACATTTCAGTGGCTTCTCAGTTCCATAAACGAAAGGATGGTTCTCTGTTACCAACCTGAAATCAGAAAACTTATGCCAACATTTCAACTGAATGCTTCAGTCGTCATCAGGACATATCAACTCTCAAAGCACTTTACATCATTTATATCCCCCCTGGAAGGACAGACTAGTTCCAATGTCAGCAACTCCAGGAACTTTAATGAGATGATGAGCAGTGTGCATGTGGAAAGTGATGAGATTCTGGTGAGATTTAATGTCTCCTCTTCACCAATGTTCCTGTGAAGCTGTCTCCGTCATCCATGACAGATTCGGTAGGATGAGACACTGAGGGACAGGATCTTTCTCTCCCTGGAATAAATCCCAGAGCTGCTGGAGATCTGCCTGAGGTCCACCTACTTCAGCTATGAAGGAAACTTCTACGAGGAAGTTGCAGCGATGGGCTCTCCAGTCTCTTCTGTGGTGGCCAACCTCTACATGAAGTTCTTTGAGGAGCTGGCACTGGAGACTGCACTGACCAGACCCAGGCTGTGGAAAAGGTATGCTGATGACACCTATTGTATCTTCATTGAGGAACTCTTCCACCATCTCAACAGGTCAGGTTAGCTGACCATCAAATTTACTGTGGAGCAAGAAAATCCTCCATTTCAACAGGTCAGGTTGACCATCAAATTTACTGTGGAGCAAGAAAATCCTCCATTTCAACAGGTCAGGTTGACCATCAAATTTCCTGTGGAGCAAGAAAAAGACGGAGCACTCCCCTTTCTCGACACGCTGCTCAGAAAATGAAAGTATGGCAGCCTGTACATCTCTGTCTACGGAAAGGCCATGCACACAGACCAATACCTCCTCTTCTAGTATCACCATGTGAAGAGAGGTGTGGTGAAATGTCTTCACAACAGAACCAGAGGGATCTTCAGCACACAGGACAACCTTCAGGAGAAAGTAGACCACCTAGTCCTTAAGGGGAATAGTAATCCTGCCAATCAAGTTCATTTGCGATGCCTCTGTCCCACCCACCCAGGAGACAACAGGTAAGTAAGAGAAGCCATGATGAGGAGTAGGAGGAAGAGAAGGGACCACTGGTGGTGATCCCCTAGGTGGCTGGAATGAGTGAGGACATCAGGCAGTTTGTAGGAAGTTCATCATCAGAGTAGTCTTTTAAATCTGGGTTGACTGTCCACTCATTGTTGACTAGGGTCAAGGATACACTACCTCTTGGTAAACAATCCAATGTGATATATTGTATCCCCTGCAGCGGTGGCCAGGTTTGCATAGGAGAGACCAAATGAAATGAGACCGAAGGAAAACCATGACGTCTGCGAGAAGGGAAGTTGGCTGTAGTGGAGCATATGTGGGTTAATTCTGAACTCCAATGATGTGGCACTGGCAGTGCATGGCTATAAATAGTTGTGTTTGTTCACATTTGTTCACTTTCACCCTGATGACGACTGAAGCACTCAGTCAAAATATCGGCAAAAGTTTTCTGATTTCAAGTTGGTTACAGAGAACCGTCCTTTCATTATGAAAAGTGTTTAGGGCTACATGGAGATGGCAAAAGGAGGGAAAGGAGCTTGTTGTGAGTAGTGCGAGTGTTCGCATGATGTGGAGGTATTTAATCCCAGCCCACTAATATTAGCTTTTACAACAACTATGCCAGCTGCTGCTACCTGCAGTATGAAGTGACATCCACAAACTCATCCTATGAACTGTAAACTTCCAGCTCTGTTGTTTGATAGCTTTTTCCCTCAACCGCTGCAAGTCTGAGTCCTGAGGGAATCGGGGGGGGGGGGGGAAAAAGCTGAACGCTACTTCCCTTCACTCCACTTTTGGTATGCCAGTAGATTTTACACACTTTTATTATCCAGAAGTAAATAACAATAATCCCTATTAAAGGTTGGAGTGTGATTCTAAGTCACAAGTTTCACGAAAGGGCTCAGTGACATGATTCCTAGCCTCGCCCCTGGGTGAAATGATTTCCCAAGACACTGTGATGTGACCAACAGTTAGCTAAAGGACATGTAGTACGCTGTATTTAAAATAATCGGTAGCCGGGTGTCACTCTATTCTATATACTGATCCCCATGCAAGGTAGAGTGACTGGGGGACATTGTCCCCTACAGATGAATGACTGGGGGGTCACTGGAATGGAGATTTATTCATCCTCATAACACTGGTCGCGTTGTTTAAAAACAAAAAACAAAACTGTGGTAGTGAACTTGAGGTTCCCGAGGTACTCTACTACTAATCCAAACTAGTACTCTACATAAGGGGGAGAGGTGGGGCTACAATAATATTATTCACCTTCCGCATGACTCTAAATGTGAGCGATCAGCAACGAGCAGCAGCACAGGTCACAGCTATGCCTACAAGATAGTAAGTTTTTTCTTCACTCGAGGGAATTCGGGTAAATAAAAGTAGGCGTGCCATTAAGTTGCAGCAATATTACGGTGTCGGAATGAATAATGTCCCCCCGTAAAAATGTCTCCCCGGACAGAATGAAGTCCCCCCTCGTGCATGCTGGTTTGGCAATTCTATTTTGCTAAATTCATAGTCATTACAACTGACAGTCGGGATCATGCATGGACCTGAAATACAGCTCGCAAGGATATGGACCAGGGGGGCCGTCTATACAATCACTGGACTGGACTGGTGGACTGGACTGGTGGACTGACATTTTTATGCTTTCCAATGACACTCACTTACCTGTGGAGTTGTGTGGAAGCCCTGCAGCTTTGTTTCTAGCTACATACATGGTCCCAGAGCAAATAACTCACTAGGCCCACAGTGTTCGTGAGAGCATTCATGAGGGTCTTTGTAACCGGTTTGTAATGGCTTTCTCCTCTCATATGATGTAGTGTAGACAATCTGACTTCAGTTCCTAGTACTTCATATGAGGTTTGTAGTCTGGTAGATGTTTTAGTTGTCATTACACCGTATTTAGCATACTGTACATTGTAACACTTAAGTCTATATGTACTAGCGAGCAATCTGATCACATGCTCGGTGCAATACTTTTCCTTCGTACAAGCATCACTAGACTGCGAAATGTCCTGTGAGGACCAATAACATAGGATGTTGCTCCCTCAAATCTTTAACTAATCATTAGTTTACTTTTGCTCCTCCCCTACCCTGACAATGAAGCCCAGATTATGGAGTGGTTATTGCCATCGAAAAATTACTAGTCTGGCATCAAATCAGTCTGTGCAAGAAGAAAGCTGTTTTGGGGTTAATATGATGCATCATGCAACCCTATAGGCGAGCAAGTCCTGTCAGAAGGCATAAAAATAATTTTTAATGTCAGCCTACCAGTCCAGTCCACCAGTCTAGTCCACCAGTCCAGTCCAGCGATTGTAGACGGCCGATCAGGGGACCACCTACTTCAAGGGCCCACTTACTTTGAGGCAGGTCAATAATTGGCATGGTAATGTGATCCGGTTAAAGTGCCGCTGACATATATATGCTATAACCAATTTAAAAAGGGTAATTCTGTTCAGACTACTCTCCCATTTGGTGCTAGAACCAATTAAGTTCCTAGGTCATCCTTGACTGAGATATGAAGGTGGGCACAAATTAACTGTAATTGATGATTGGCACTGTACACTACCACACAGCCAACCACATCCATGTGTTACACCCAACCACACATGACTGAGTAGACCCAACCACACATATGCATGAACAGTTATAAGCACGTACTAGCTGGTTGTAACATCTAAGATGGCTTTGCATGTAGACACTTGTACTTGTACTATATACATGCTCAGTCTACAGGGCTTTCATTCCAGTTCTCAGATTTCACTTAGCAACAACTATGCATTTGACCTGTGCATTATTGCCCTGATTTATATATACTATGGTATGCTTAATCAGCAAATTGCTCAACAGTATGGATTACACATATTTGCCATCCATTTGTTCCTAGAAAAAATTTTTTTTATGAAATTTTCAACTCGAATATTTTCTGATTTACTGTATTATAATTTTTATTGTGGAAGTTTACTTTCTACACAAGGAACACAATAGTTAGTATGTCATACTAACTATATTGATTATACCAACAGACTTACAGAGACCCAACTAAGCTTATAACCACTATACGATGGACATTTTACTCGCTGTTTGCTTCTTGTCACAGAGAACACTGATGGACGATGTGTAACCGCACCTATGCCAACTCCTACACCAACTCCAAGTAAGTAAGTATTGCGACCAAGTGCCTGAAGTATGTGTGGGTACAAGTGCTTCCGTTTGTAATGTCAATTTATAGTCTCCAAGTTCTCCATACATGCTAACAGCATATGAATCTCTCACATGTACTTCAAGTCTTAGCTGCTTGAATACATGTAACACTTCACACGAAATTATCTTTGCAGCCCTTCATTCCTAGAAAATCTTTTGAATTAAATTTTCAACTCAAATATTTTCTGATTTACGGTAGTATATGATTTTGTATTGTGAAGGTTTAAGTTTTACTTTTACACAATGAACACACACTAACTATTGGGTATACCAACTTCGACTAAGCTAATTATGATGAACATTTTACTCGACGACCAACGTGTAACTACACCTACCAACTCCCACACCTACCCCATCTAGTGAGTTAGTTGTGCATATCCGTTTGTTGTCGTCAAGTTACAAATACTAACAAGTAATCAAGGATTTCAATAGAGTCTGTATATATTCTGCTGTGTAAATGTATGTGGTATAGTCCACAAGCAGCTAATGACTACCTATAGTAGCATGCATGGGGGCCACACTTACTACTGTCAAGGAAGGCTGCTACTAAGGTTGTGTGACCTAGGAGTGACCGAGGATCGAGGTGCACAGACAAAGATCAAAGCAAAGAGACTGAGGATTGAACACTGATATACTTTTGTCCATGACAACATCCGTCTCACAAAGCCAGACTCTTGCTTTTTGCATGAGTCTGGCTTTGCAAACTACCATAACTAAGCACCTGATGATGAGCTAGCTACAGTATCATGCACAAAGATAAAAGCAGAAAATGCCAACTTGCTCGAGATAGCAGCCATAGAGATACACTAGACAGTTTAACCTAGATTCAGCAGCACCAGTTACACAAGTTAGCCACAACTGTGTACACTCACTGTTCCATTCCATTTCCATTCCAATGTTCCAGTCCATATTCCAGTGCAGCGATTAGACGAAATATCATTATAAAAACAGCACATGCAGCTTGTGCTGAATCAACTAATGCATCTGCTGAAGAAGACAGTAGGGAGATTTCCAAGGGTTTCCCCCATCCTTATTTGAATTAACCCTCCTGTTATGACTGAGCATGTCAAGGAGAGGAAATAATGGGAAAAGCTCTGGCTTCAGATGGTTGTTGAAAGCCAGTGGCTTTTTGATACACAATAATAAGTCCCTCCTTACTCTCATTCACACAACCTCATCTAGTGTGTAGATGAAAGTGATCCACCTGGAGTTGGTTTGGGGCTGGTAACAAGATTAAAGCCAATACCAACTGCACCCAACTTTGTTAGTCTTGGAAAAGTGGTTGTACTCAAAAAGTGTTTTTCAACTTTGCTTTTGATCACTTCTCAAGTAACCAACTTTTCACAGTCATACCGTGACTTCAACTGGGAAAACTGTATGGTCTATGTCCAATCGTGCTGGGGCATTTGCATAATAGTACACTTTACAGGCAAGGGAGTCTCATCATTGTAAGATCTAGCTTACCAACCACTCCAGTACACCTGTCCAGTAAAGTCCAGTATCTTGCTCGATAGTGGCCCACCTGGAGGACCCACCACAATCACCATTTCTGGTCTGAAGTGCTGCACAGTTACTAACAAATTACCATGACATGGTGTGTGTTTGCCAATTGTTCAAGCTTCATTATGTTTGTTTGCAACCTGCTTTTTGGGGGGTATGCTTGAAACATAGCAATAGTCAAATTCTAGCTGTAATTGCTTAATCGCTAGTATCAAATTTCCTGGGCAGTTACTTGCCTTGCAGATCACCTTACATGCAATCAGATTAATATCTCACACATTTAGAGGCCTTCCCTTTTTCTTTGGCGGTTGGGTAATTTGCTGCATCAGTGGCGACAGGTTGTGCAGCAGTCTAGAAATGGAATGGAATGGGTCCCAAACGCTGTGCATGGGAGGAATTACAAGCCACAATTAATGAATCTTCTGACACCCACTTCAAACCTGAATGGCAGTTGGCCACTTTGGTCCAACAGCACATTTTGCAATTCTGAATGGCAGTTGGCCACTTTGGTCCAACAGCACATTTTGCAATTCTGAATGGCAGTTGGCCACTTTGGTCCAACAGCACATTTTGCAATTCTGAATGGCAGTTGGCCACTTTGGTCCAACAGCACGTTTTGCAATTCTGAATGGCTATTTTGCTGCTTTGGCCAAGTGCAGACCGTAGGGGTCTTCGAGTTCTATACTACTGAAATTCAGAATTCAGTTGGCCACTTTGGTCTAATGGTGCATTTTGAATTTCTGAGTAGCAGATATCTAGAAATTGGTTGGCCACTTTGGTCCAACACTGCCGTTTTGATCTCTTAGTGACTAAAATTTAGGATTCAGTTGGCCACTTTGGTCCAACTGAGGGTCTTGGAAATGTTAATGGCTGAATTTCAGGTGAACAGCTAGTCATGCTTGTTCAGTGGGACATTTTAAAGAGTGTGAACAACAAAAACCCAAATTTCTGTTGGCCACTTTGGTCCAATGCAGTAAATCTGAAATTCTAAATTCCGAATTGCTGAATTTCGTTGATTTCATGCCAAAAATCAATTGGCCACTTTGGTCCACTGACCTTTTAACGTGTTTGTGGTGAAGTTATACGGCTTTTAAGTATTGCGTATATTGCGCGTCGGCGTCTACCGACTCTTAGCCTCGTTCCCAGGCTCAAGAGCCTGGGAACGAGGCTAACCGACACTCTGATTTTTGCGTAGCGCACGCGTCAGAGTGTGCAAGAGAAAGGCAAAATGGCGTCTCGGTTGTGGTGGTTTTAAAGAAGAGAAAATATTGACTACTGTGGTGGAAAACGTTCAGCGAAGACATTGGATGACTGCAAGAACTCATCGAGCTCCTTTTGGTATCGTAAACGATGCGGATAAATGTCATGGATTGTTGATCGAAATGCATTTTTTCAGACTACTCTTGGAGGTCTTCAGCAAGGTGTGCCACGAGGAAAGCGCGGAATCCATTTTAACACAGAGAAACTTACCGGCGATGACTGCAAGGTAGAGTATATATGTTGATTGTGTATATATGTTGAAATCGTGTCTGTCCCCGATTGCAAAGTAGTACAGCAAGTTGTTCTAAGACTGCTGAAGTAGGCATTATTTGGAATTATAGCGTTGCCAGAAATTTGAATAGCGTGGCGGTCACGGCGTTATTTCCGTAGCGTACGGAGTTATAAGTAAAACGCGGAAGTTTACGTTGTACCGTATTTGCAATTATCCGTAATTGTATATGCTAGCGTACATTTTGTAGCTATTTTGTACCGATTTGGCAAATTCTGTGAACAAAATCTGCAAAAACTTTACGGCCAGTCGGGCAGAGGACATCAAAAATAAATGAATTATATCGTTAACCAATCAAAAATGAACGGCAAAAGTGTATATTTTTATTTAAGAAAATTTGAAATGGCTGTTTTTTCACACTTCAACGTGTGAAAAGACGGTAGAAATACTATCACGAATGGCAAATTCTGTGACCTTCAGGAGCCAGCACTGTAGATATCTGTGGCTAGTAGAGAGAAAGCAGAAGGTGAATATATCGTTAACAACACATTTACGGACAAGGTAAGCTCGTTACTAAAGTTAGAGTTTGAACTGCCATAGGCTCCCGTAGTAAAACATGAAGTACGTGTAACGGAAATGTAACTGACGTTTCCAAAGAGTGCGAAGTCCGTGTCATTGCATTTCTGGCAATGAGCTGCAGCTCTTAGCAACAAATTTTGATTGACATAGCATGAAAACATGAATGAGGGATCTTTAATTATAAAATTTTATAATTGAAGATCCCTCAGTTATGTTTTAATAATTTATACAGAGGTCAAGAACAAATCTGCGTACATAACGTTGAGTTTTCAGGTCCTCACTATTTTCCTTTTGTGTCTCCTCAGGTAGTGTTGGTCCTCTTGCATGTCCATGTCTACCCATATAGAAAAAACTAGGTTGTAACAACCTTGTAACAACCTTGTAACAACCATGGCACAACCTTACATGCATGTTACAACCTTGTTGTGAGATTGTGTATAGGTTGTGAGCAGACTGTTGAATAATTACAAGTTAGACACAACCTTGTGGAGAGGTTGTGTATAGGTTGTGAGCAGACTGTTGAATAATTACAAGTTAGACACAACCTTGTGGAGAGGTTGTGTATAGGTTGTGAGCAGACTGTTGAATAATTACAAGTTAGACACAACCTTGTGGAGAGATTGTAGTCTACATGCACATGTTCATTACAAGGTTGTAAATGGATTGTGGTTATGTGCACAACTTTGTGAATAGATTGTTCTATAGTTTGAAATAATCACATGACATTGTGTATCATCACAACATTGCACCATACCGTAAAATATCAATACAGGACAATACTGTTATAGTCATTTGTAGGCAGACGCCAGTTGTTTCTTATGCTAGCAGCAGCACTACTTGTTTCCATTGCAGTCTTCACAATCTTGCCAGTTGTGGTTGCAAATGCAAGTTTGATAAAGGACATGATATGATTAATCTGTTCTCGATGTTTAAAAGCTGTTAGCTTTTTCTAAACAAGCTCACATCGATAAGCATCTAACATGAGCCTTTTCCTAAACTCAAGCAAAGAGTTAGCTATATGCACTGTCAGGATTGGCAAAAGTCATCTCAACAACATCCAAATCAACCTCAAGTTCTTCATCAGTGTTCTTTGCCATTTCATTTCTGCATCAGGTGATGATGGGACACTTCCTACATATGTGATTGCAGGTTTAGCATTTAGTGTAAATTTCAGCTTGTGTTTAGCTTTCTGATGCTTCCTCTTCTATTTTCATCTGCTTTCCCAACTTGATGCAGACAACAGCTCTGTAATAGGGGAATTTAGAGGAAATAATAATAACTACAGCAACAATTATATTCTCTCCTCCCAATTTCAGGTGTACTTCATCTTAAGTTGCACCTTCTAAGCCACTTCAAGTACTGTAAGGTGAAGCACAAAGCATGAGTGCAACGCATCAGACTGACAGTTGTACCACCACAAAGTCTAACACATCAGTCACAAGACCACAAAGTTCGACCCATCAGACTGATGGTCACATGACCACAAAGTCTGACACATCAGACGGACGGTCACATGACCACAAAGTCCAACACAGCAGATCGACTGACAGTCACATGACCACACAAAGTCCAACACATCAGACTGACAGTCACAAGACCAAGAAGTTCAACACATCGGACTGACAGTCACAAGACCAAAAAGTCCAATGCATCAGGGGGACTGACCAAATTTTAATGCCACCCGAATGTATGCTGAAACCCCACTAGCCAACCAACCTCAACATGGATGGCTTTTAGTATCAGAGACAGTATCACGAAGCATTTCCCGTACGTATTCAAATTATCAAATGCAATCCCATACTACTGTTGGTTGCATCTAGCTTGTCACACAAGGTAGCTAGCTACATATACTAAACCAGTGTAAAGTTTATTAAACAAGAATGTAACCTACAGTGCACATTAATCCGCCTTACAACAAAATAGGTGGCAGATGATAACCCACTGGGATATCTTACCTTCAAGCTGGTTCCGTTCTTTCCAGAAAGTTTGCCTATGAGCATGACAGGCTAAGGCTGTAGCCTGCTGCGCGGCGCCGGTGCGCTTAGACCACACCCACTCCGGGCTGTTAAAGGCAGCACGCATGCGCAAATTTGGCAGCACGCGCTTGCGACAGCTGCTTGCAGTGAAGCTGACAGCTGCGGCTGCCTTCAGTAAGAGCCACACGTCGGACACGATCGACGTGCTGCCATATCATCGAAGGCTAAGCGATCGTGAATACAGCGCAGAAGACGCCTACTAAGTTTGTTCTTATCCGTTGATTGTCCGAGTAGGTGTGATTCCCCTCTCCGCCACAAAAGGCGCTGCGCATATTAGGAACAGGACGTTGTACAAAGCTGTACTCCGAAGGATCCAGGAGTAAAGGTAATAGAATGTATCTATAATTACATAAGGGGAAGATAAAATTTGCTTCTCCATGGCCGACTTGCACGATAGGATCACGTTGGCACGCCCCTAGCCCTCTGGGGGTCAGGTTCTTCTCGTTCTCCATACAAAATGTATGGAAAATGACCGCCGTGGTTGATAAAATAGCTTGCTGCTCATACACAGCGTGTCCTTCAGCCATCATTTTGAGATTATCGTGGAGACTAAAAGCTTTGCCACAGTATATAGCTAATGTGTTAAAGCGCTTCGTACGCGGCACAAATATGGCAAATTCTGTTGACAGGATGCTGGAACATCAGCTAAATCGGCAAAAAACTAACTTAAACAGCTTCTGCTTTGACAGCTAGAGAAAATGTTCCCTTTATTGCATAGCAGAACACTCAAGTTCCTGAGATGAAAATACTGTCACGGAGCCATGGCCACCATAGACCTACCCTCAAATTTTAATGACTCACACATATGAAATACACATGCCCACACAACTATAAGCACTGTGCCTACAAGTACTTTTTCTTGCAGTGGTCCACAGAAGCTAGAACGTTCAATCATAACTCAGGTCTGTGATCTTTGTCAACCTGCTCATGGATGGTCAGTTGCTGCACTCTGTCCACTGTGATGATAACTCTGTTTCATCAGGAAATGAGTATACCTACATAGACACAATGACATCTTTAAAGTAGCATGCATGCAGTGGGTATTATCATTTTTATTGCGGATGACTCCACACAGAAACTTTAATGCCAACAGTAACTAGCTAGATTTAAGTGCTGTTTGTACAGCAGCTGGAACTAGCTTTATCCCCCTACGCCCGCCCATTAATATTGTGCACACAAAGCTAGTAGCCAAGTTTTTCATGGCTTTTGGCTCACCTGAGTTGGCTGGCATTCCATGATTGGCTCAAATAGTGTTCATGGTCACAGACAATCCCCAACAGAACAGCCACAAATAGGTTCCATCCATCGTCTTTGTACCGTGTTGTTCGCACTCTCCATTCATTTTCTATGGCAATTTCACAGACCCTGATCCCCAGCTGTATCACGTGATTTTCTATCATGCAAGTCGGCCATTCCTCTATACGTTTGGTTGTATACTTTACTTAATTAACTACCGTATTTCCTTGATTACTTCCCGTGGGTACTAGACCGTACTTACCCGCGGGTACAATACCAGGGCGGGAACAAAACGAGGGCGGGTTCAATTAACTTCAGCCAAGTCCGGCGTGCACTCCAGTCGCGCACGTGCGCCATCGAAATGCACACGACTTGACATCTTTGTACAGCACAAATACTAGGTACGTACAGTGCAGTAAAGTACGTGAGTACAGACCGGCTAGACAAGTGATCTGAGTCATCCAAGTTGTCCTCGTTGCCAGCAATGAGTGTGGCTGCGTAACCGTGTGGGAACTAATCAAGGGCTTTCTTCAGCTCAAGCGTGCTCTCGGGTGCGCGGGGTTAATTCAAGGGCGGGAAAAAAATCAAGGAAATACGGTAACTCTGATCTGTTTACAGCTTCATCAAAATCAGCCAATTTACAATCTATTACCGTAGTTTCGTGAAAGAGCGTCCACCCCCTACTTTTGGCCCAATTTCCTGTATAGGGTCAAAGTTTGTTCGAATGAGCGCCCACCCTGGAGCGAGTATCGCGTGGCTAATGAGTGCACATGTGGAGTTTGAGAAGCACATCCCCAAGCGCTATGCGTATCTGAGGTAAGAAACTTCGTGTGTTATACTTCACTGAAGGTTACTACAAAGCAGCTTTGCGTAGACGAACATAGCTAACGTGGTGCGCACCGCGAGGTAAACTATGCTTACATCAGTGGTGCCGTTCAGAGTGTTATGTGCCGTCAGGACGTAACTTCAAAGCTGCTGGTGGTTCCGATGTATGTTACTGCTTGTCCAATTATTTGCTTCAAGCCGAATTCAAGGGCATCGAGTCACTGTAAACACGAAAGGGCGCTCTTTTGTGATTAAATCCGAAAGCATTCGAAAGAGCACACACCCCCCTCTCTGGTGGACTTGTAAGGTGCTTCACCCATGGGTGCTCTTTCATGAGACTACGGTACTTTTAGCTACCTGAAATGCTGTTTACTCCCTGCATGCGTTTAAGGAAAAGCTTCATGTTTGGCAAGCTACCTCTTAATTGGCCCATTGACAATCCATGCAGGGAGGCTTTAAGTAGGAATTATACACTGCATGGCAGCATTTTAAAATTCTAATTTTGCTTGTTCTAAACAGGGCATGTGTGCAGTCATCCCACCCTGTTGCCAAGAGCTTCCTTGTCAACACTATCAATGACAAGTGTGCCAACTGTTGCAGAAAGTAGCTTTAAGCTATAACATGTGTATAAGTACAGACAGTGATGAATAATATCCCTTTACCCTTTGATGTGCCCACATGCGCCCAAAGTTTTAAAGTATACATGTACAGCTACAGTGGTAGTAAAGAGCCAGAAGCTAATTAACTTGGAAGTGCATACAGGCACTCTCTTTAAACGTTTGTGATAGATACACTTAACCCATTACACCCCATAGCGGCCAAATGCGCCCGCGAAATTTCTTGACCATTACACCCGATAGCGGCCAAATGCGCCCGCACTTCGCTTCCGCTATTTATCGTGATCGCTGCGCCTTTTTGGACTTGGAGTTAGTTATTACGTGTAACAGGAAGTCAATCGAAGCATAATTTGCTGCCGCATCCTATAGGGACTTCCCCTGAAAATCGCGTTCGAAGTTTGCCTGCCGATCGTAGTTGGCCACAGTACAGCTTATATCCACACGCTACATGTTCTATCGTCTATATACTATCTAATCGTGTCAACGACAGTTGAAACGTACCTTCGCTGGAAATCTCTGCCAACTTTTGCCGTGTATTATCGGTCATTTTCAGGTACACAGCGGGTACCTACGTTTCCACCGTTGTAGCTTCTTCGGCCTTCACTAGCAGGTCTTCTGACTACATTCTGAGTAAAGCAGGTTTGTTTTCAACTAAGCTAAGCCTAACTATCATTGCCTGAACTCAGCTATTTTAAAAGATATAACGCAATGAATCAACACTACACTAAATCGCCATTTTTTATTAGCTTCTCTCGTAACCACGCGATCAATTTCTGCGCATGCGCGTCGGGCTAAAAGGGTTAAGCAGGTTTGTTTTCAACCAAGTTAATACGAATGTCTGAACTCAGCTAGTTTATAAGTTTCTCTCGTGAGCATGTGATTGATTTCTGATCATGCATGCGCATAAGAGGTAAAGGGTAAAGGGTATGTCATGTGCTGTATCCATACATCGTAGATATACATGTATATTTATGTACATACTATGTGATTATTTTACCATCTGGTTGTTTTGCATGTGAAGTATACTGATCGATACACCTATGTTTACAAGCATGTAGCAAGGTTGTACCAACCCTGCAGGAATCACCTGCTTATTTACAACCTTGTGACTACCTTGTTACAACCTTGTTACAACCTTGAAACCAGCTAGCGGGCGTGACAAATCCAGGGTTTGGACAACCTTCTGGCAAGGTTGTCACAACCTTGTCGCAACCTTGTACCAACCATGCGACAACCTTGTTCCAACCTTGCCACTACCTTGTAGCCAGGTTGTTACAAGGTTGGTACAAGCTGGCTGTACTACCTTGTGACAAGGTTGTCACAACCTAGTTTTTTCTATATGGGTACAACTGCAGGTCAGGTTAAATGATTTATGTTTTGTATGGTTGTCTTGGTCATTGTTACAGGGCCGTAGCAAGCTATTTGAAGGAGAGGAGGACAATGAGTGGAAAATCCTGGAGCCTTGTGTAGACTAGGCTACAGTAGCCTTCGAAAGGAGCATGAGTAGACTGTCCTCTGGTCCCATCCCCAGACTAAATTTTTTGGTGTGTGCCCTGCGGCCTTGTTGAAAATAGGGTCTGGACACTTCCAGTAGGAAAACTGGGGCCATTTCACATATGGCAATCAGCAATTGTAGGTATTTTGGGGAGAGCCTGAGCAAGCCCCACAATAGCATGACTGCATTGTGCAGTGCGTGTGTATACTTGTTTGTTTGACTGGACCGACCACTTAGTAACCCTTTGAAAAAATTCAGTCTCCACACTGTGTGAAGGGCTACCACCAGACTGTAGCGTGAAAGAGAATGGGAGTAGGGATGACTCAACTTGAATGTGTTCGACTGCTGCGCAACAACGCAGGCTGCGAGTCACAGACGGGTGCCATGGTTTGCTTCAGGTAAGCTCCATGCATGAACGACAAGCTAGACGGCTTATACATAACAGGGATTCCTCCTGCCAGCTAATGGTTTGAGTGTGAAGCTTAGTCCAAGCCCGTGTAGACTTAGTATTACTCCTACAATGCAACTGGACGAATAGCTGCATTGTCATCATGTGTGGTCACCTACATGTGTACATATGGGCCTATTAGCTATGATATTTGCTTAACCTTCCATTCGCTCAGGCTCGCCCCAGGATGATGCAGCATCTCACTAGTAATTGCATTATCAGTTGCTAGCAGCGAAGGTTTTGGCACCCAAAAATCAGCAAGTTAGTTATCTGTGATGACAAATGCACACGATTGGTGTGACAACATGCTGATACAATTAGTTCCCAGTTTTCCAATCTATTTTTCAACAAGATGCAGGGCATGTACGAAAAATTTGGTCTGGGGATGAGACTAACACGCAGACTTTGAAATTTATTCCACCCGTGTAACTGCGTAATCTGGTATGAATAATTAATGAGCTCAACACATGGTGAACTTTCAAGCACTACATCTCCCAGTTAGCAAGCTTAATTGAGATGATACGCGGCGTGTTGAGAGATCTGTCTACTGTAAGTTCATATTTCCGCGGGCTGCTTCGTATGGTGGTAGAGGTAGCGCTTCCTCACAAGATTCACTCAGGTTCAGATGTGGGCCATCTTTGGTTTGTGGTACAAATATGGGCAAAGTGGAGGTACAAGACGATTGTCACAGCGTGAATACAGTACAATCAGCAGTATAACATACTCGAGCTAGAAGAAAAAGCTCAGATTCCACGGAAATATGAAGCGTAAAATTTTTGGGAAAATGGCCTCGCGGGATCAGACATACAAACGGTAGAGAACACGCTATAAACACACAGCCAACGCTGCCTAGCTCTCCTGGCCATTTACTAAGGTCAGATTTTCATACCTATTATACTTGCCGAGATACGAACACTTTTGTGAGTGCCCTTGGGACTGCTTTCAGCGGTGAGCGATTTTCACTAATATGGGCAGAACGTTGAAAAACTCTGTAAATTTCTGTACAGTTTCTTTACCACTTTGACTGCACACTATTCGTATAGCTAAGTGCTACTAGCAGTACAAAGCAAGTTATGGCTGAGTTTGGAGGTAGAATAAACTGTATGAGAAGGCTGAGGTCTGCCTGTAGACTGTAACTGTCCTTGGTTTCAAATGCAACCAATGCTCTGCAAGTTGGGCTGTCATGTAAAATGGATTACACATTCGAAGATGCCTTTTCTAACTTACCACTACACGATTTACATACTCAGCTTGATGTTGCTATGTCTGTAGCTTGCGGTGAACCTCATTCACAGGCTCTTCTCGCTAGGTACATTTCGTCATATGTGTAGACATGATTTAATTGTTGTGGGTTTAGAAGTCCACCCAAGTGAAAGCACTTATGTTTGAATGTACAGTCGAACCTCCCATAACGGACCCTCCGAGAAGCGGACAACCTCTCTACAGCGGACAAACACTGTGTTACGGATTTAAATTACTATAGTACTAATACATAAACAACCTCCGAGAGGCGGACGCTTCTTGATTCCGGACAGCGGACAAGATTCAAACTCCCAACGTGACTTTTCAATACAAAGTTGCCTCTAAATAACGGACACCCAGGAAACCATACCTACTAGTAGCATGCACAGCATGTTTGGGGCGAGCGTGAGCGAGGTATATAAGATTATAAGGTGTCAGTTTGACTTGAAGATTGATAATTTGTTGGAAACAAGGTGGGGAAGGCCATACTAAAGTATCCTTCAGTGGTGAATTCATTGATCGGTGCTCCTCCAATGGTGGGCCACATAAGGGTGTGAGATGATCCACTCTGTAGGTCTTGAATGGACTGCTGCACAGTCTCTTGCTCTGTCCTCTGCTGTGTAGCATTAGGAACAAATGAAGTGGAAAGGTGGGCTCCATATAGATCTTCAGATGGCTCACACTCATATGTAGATGATTCACCTAGCTGTAGAGATCTCATATCTGTCAAATTGCCATCTTGGGGTAGCCGATGAAGAGCCTCCTCATTGAGACGTATGGCATTGGCTCTGTAGTATCTGTTGTTCTCTAGTAGCCATGTCAGAGCTTCTTGCACAACAGATCTACGTACACGAAAATCACGGTGGGATTGTTCACTGTCCTTTCGTATAACTAAAACATCCAACTCTGACGGCACTCTTGGAAGGCTATTTGCAAATGACACCACATCCTGAGGTAGGTTGATCACATGGCCTGTGTACCCATACTGACCGAGTGGTAGTCGATAAATGGACATTATTGGCATGACAGCAGACACAAGCATTTCTTCAACTTGTGTAAGCCCCTATATTGTACAAGAGATGTAAGAATGTAATAACTAAGCTAACGCTAAATAATGCATACTTTGTGAGTAATTTTCAGGGGGTATTACCTGTAATTGTGGTGGAACTGGTCCAGGAATCATATTGTTGGCTGCTGAATACAGCTTAGGGATTCGCTTGTCCCGACCACAGCGAGCACACTCTGTGCTGTTTGCTGACATTGCCAGATTAGGGAACCGCTCTAAGCATGAAGTGCATATGTAGAATTCCAAAGATGCTAGCTTAGAGTGAAAGTTTAACATCTTGGAGTGAACTACAGGTTGTTCAAAGAGAGGTACATCAAGGTTCACGTCTCTCTGCTGACGATGCCCTTGTCTATCTAGTTGCAGGCATGAATGTCTGGCCTCAGGAGTCTCTGCATAATTTGTACAATCACATGCACTCATAAATTTTTAGCTAATTTACTATACAATCTACATATATCACTTACCACAGGCTCTGTTGCTTTGGTGAGCAGCAGCATCCTGCTGGCGACGTGCCTGTCTGACCTCAGGAGTCTCTGTGTGGTAAATATTTAGCTGTAATTTGAAACAAACCTGACTTGAAACAGTCTGTTACTTACCAGAGGCTCTACTGCTTTGGTGGTAAGCAGCATCCCACTGGAGGCGTGTCTGTGTGATCTCAGGAGTCTCACTGTCTCTTCTGAGCTGCTGGGCTGCCCTATTGGCATCCATTTGTGCCTGTCTACTTTCCCGACTTCCTACACGAATAAAAAGGGTAAACGTTATCTATTAAAAGCGCATGCTAGCCACGCCATCAGAGTATGTTACCTGCTCTTTTGCGTGCCCTGTATCTTTCTCTGCGTCTGTTCAGCCTGGCTTCGCTCTCTTCAACTGTTTCTCGAGCTCTCGATCGCGCCTTCTTTGGAGCCTGACTTCTCTCTCTTCAGCTGTTTCTCGAGCTCTTGCTTGTCGCTCTCGCTCGCGCCTTCTTTGAAGCCTTTCCTGCTTGCGTTGATTCTCTTCACTATCCATTTAGAATGTCGATGGATCACAAATACTCACTTGGAGATAGGCTTTCTAAGTACCTCTGAGATGAGTACTGTATTATTATCTATGGTATTATCTATGCTCTGACGAAAGAGAGTAACCATAGTAACATACACTGCCACGTGGCAAAAATGAAACGCATGCGCCGTTGCCACGCCGTACGCCGGTCCATGACAGACAGACAGACAGACAGACAAAGTCCACGTTGACATCACTAGGTAGGGGCTCGCTCACGCTCGCCCCAATAAAATTGTACCACACCCATACATTTTGAGGACAATCAGGAATTTAACCACATGCGATTATAGATGAACATGCACGCATACGCATGAACGCATGTAGACAGCTAAACTTCCATATTAAATTTTCGCACACAGTAAATAATACGTTAACAACTGTTGTTGACAATTGTCAAGAAGTTTTTAAGATTTAGTCTAGATGTAGGGCCTTTACAAGTCCAGATGCTGTTAAGGAGTCCACCAATTCCTTCATTTTATGTATGTTAGGCTTGGGTCTATACGACGCCGTACGGCGTCATGGCCACACAAGGTCCTTTTCAGTCTTCCCGTTCACGTTAGCGGTGTAGTACGAACTTTCTGCGTTAGTAACTGTATTCATTACACCCACCGGAAGCTAATATCGCATAGATAAATTGAAAATTAACTACTTCCGGACCGGAAGTTAACGTAGCGTAGCGTGTATTTTATCGCACGGGCGACGTTGACGTGTAAGTCACGACCGATCTCGAAAAGTATACAAGCGACGAAGATGCAACAAAAAGCTACATGAAGCTAAATGAAAGCGCTAACTACGCTGCAGATTTCAAGAAGAACAAAAACAAAACAGCCAAGCTATAAGCTTGAGAATATACCGAAGGTAGCGATTTCCGGTCTGAAAACTTACGTTTGTCTTACAGCCTGTACTTTTTGTGGTAAGCTTCAAAACTCCACTGATGCTAAGCGAACTATAAGGCTCTATAATATTTTTAACAGAAGTCTGTAGCTGTTTCCCAATTGGCGATATGATACGCAATACGCAACACGTTCTTCCTTCGCAATATTGCCATTCGTGCTATGGGCTGGAAAGGATTAAGGAGTCCACCAATTCCTTCATTTTATGTATGTTAGGCTTGGGTCTATAAAACACTATTTGAGGATTATACGATTGAACCTCCGAGATAGGGACAACCTCCAGACAAAAGACCCGTTCCCAAAGTGTCCTTTGTTCAGAGGTTCGACTGTACACTTGTGTTCTGATGTGTATTGGTGTCCTGCTTACATATGATTAAGTCATGTCTGTCGTTGACATCATGCACTCACATGATAAAATGTGCCACGCTCCCTCCCTTCTTTGCAGCAAGAGTCAGGGAATGAAGCTAGCTTGTTGGAACATTTGCATCAATTTACGTTTTTTCCATTCTGCAGGGTGTGATTAGGTGTCTTTTGCACACATCACATAGCCTGTGCGAATCCTTTGATGCAGGCTGTCTTGGCATGGAAACTTTCCTCCCCCTTATCACTTATATTATTTCCTCCTTACCACCGTTCTCTCCTTTGCTTCCACCCCCCTTCCCCAACTTCTCATGTTCTATCCTCCCTTCCACATTATTCCTCCATGTCTTCCCATTTGTTTCTTCTCTCAGTAGCACATAATTAACCTATATGAATAATTCATTAATAATTCAAAGCCACACCTTGCTTGTTGCTCCAGGTGCTGTGTACAGTAAGAATGACCTGAAGAACTGTTGAATGCGCGGAATTTTTTTTTAACACAGTCACTTGATTCATGTTACCTGTAGTTGTAGTGCCGAGGCAATGATGTATTAATTACCGAAGTTTGGCTTCTGTCCGAGCTGCTGAGGCGGGTAAGGGGGCGTGGCAGGCAGCGTTGTCGTAGACGCGAGAGTTGCTACCACAGTTCGTTCGCCTGCTGGTGGAGCTATCTTGAAGACAGGCTGGATAATTCCACTGGTTTTGTGAAAAACAAACAGTGCTATTTTGTTTCTGCGCGTTCACTACCAGCTACTTTACCGAGGGACAGGTGAATGTATTGGTCGGTCGAAAAGCGCGAACGGTCCGATTTTTAGCGTTCCTATTTTCCCGCCAAAAAATTGAATTCACGTGATCGTGTACGCTGGCGAAGGTTGTGCAGCAATGGACTTAAAATGACAAAAAATCCCATGGGTTACCCATGGGACTGATTTAAGTCACCCTTCCCATGGGTGTCTCATGGGACTGATTTAAGTCACCAAAATCCATGGGACACCCATGGGAATGTTTTAAGTCACTACCGTTGACTTAAGTTGCCTTGATATACTATTCCATCCTACCTCTCATGGGACCATTTTAAGTCAAGTCATTAAAGAGTATGCCCCTGTCATCTCACATCATCAGAGTAAGTCCCTACTAATTACTAAGTCTCTGGCAGACAGTGACTTAAAATGGTCCCATGAGTAATAGTGCTCAATACACTATTTCATGGGACGATTTTAAGTCCAGTCATTAAAGAGTATGCCCCTGTCATCTCACATCATCAGAGTAAGTCCCTACTAATTACCAAGTCTCTGGCAGACAGTGACTTAAAATGGTCCCATGAGTAATAGTGCTCAATACACTACTTCATGGGACAATTTAAAGTCCAGTCATTAAATCATTAGAGTATGCCCCTGTCATCTCACATCATCAGAGTAAGTCCCTAATGATTACCAAGTTTCAGGAAGACAGTGACTTAAAATGGTCCCATGAGTAATACTATCCACACTATTTCTGGTGGGACAATTTTAAGTCAAGTTATTGAAGGGTATGCTCTTGTCATTCCACCTCATCCAAGTATAAGTCCCTGTCAATTACCAAGTCTCTTGCATCATACTGTCATTGACTAGAATAGTATGTTGCAACACAGCAGCCTTGCATCAAGAATATTGTAGCTAGTACTGCAGTCCCATAATGTAGTGCTAAAGCCCCACCTCCAGAGAATTGTTGTACTTGTACAGTACCACCTGAGTATTGCAGTGCTGCAGCCCCGCCTCCATAATACTGAATCAGAATGCAGAATGTAAACATAAACAACTCATCCCACTTAAGATGGCAATGCTTAACGTTTATAAATTGGACAAGCAGTTTGTGCTAAGCACATTGCTACAGAAAGTGCGTGGTGTAAGTATTTCCCATAGGAACAGGAGTGAGACAGCAAGGCGTTCTGTGGCTCAAACGAGGCAAAGGCAACTTCTGGCTAAGATTTATCCTGATGATTTGAAAGCACAAAAAGGACCTCCAGAGCGAGCATGTCACTTTGGCCAAGGATGTAAGATGTATGATTTGCGATTTGTTAAGTTGCCTCATACTTTCCAACTTCTTCTTGGAATATATTGGCAATAGTAAGAGTGTGTGAGCATTTCAACAATGTGGCTGATCAGCATGAGAAATGTAATGCATACGTTTTGTAACTAAGAACATGCAATCAGCAGTCATGCTGCTTTTTCTTAATTCAATAGGCCATCACATAGCAAAGAAACTTCTAAGGCTAAAAAAAAACACATGTATTAACCAATGATGACAGTGACAGTGACTTTGAGGTATTGTCTGGGCCAAGTGAGAACTGTACAAACCTCCAGACACAGCACTCTTTGAAAAGGAAATGAAATTCAAAGTTTCTGGAAAGATACAGTGGTTTAAAGGTCAGATAACTATGTATGATGGAAATACGGAATTTACTTCCCATGTGATGGTGAAACAGTTTATGTGTATCCCAACGATAAGGACTTGAGGTATACTTGCTAGCACTCCACCAGACTCTAGTTCACACATCAATATTTAGTGTGTCAGGAAGAACTATATCAACAATCATATTCTTGTTTGAGTTATGATTGAATTTGGAATTCACTACATCTTCATTTTGATTTTCAGCATTGCACTAATTGGGGCGAGCCTGAGCGAGCCCCACATAGACGGTACAACTGGGCGATTTCATATATTATGTATTATCATCATTATCGTACGACCGTCACCCGCGCGCCGCGCTTGGTCGCACGAAGTATGTAGGGCTTCGCATTCGCATACATGGCTTCCGTGACCGCAAGAGAATCACCCGCGCGCCGCGCTTGGTCGCATGAAGTATGTAGGGCTTCCAATAGCGCATTAGCGTACATGGCTTCCGTGACCGCAAGAGAAGCCGACGTCAAGGAGGAAAAGGACGCCATCCGTCAGGTGATCTTTAACAACAAAGAATTCAAGCAATAGCCAGCACGACGTTCAGCAACCTGGAGTAGAAACTCTCAGAGAAAATGATGTCATAGAAAAAATGGAAAACTTTTGTGGCTACCGACAATGGTGTTGAGATAGCAATGACACAGCCCTAATGGAAAAACTGAACCAACCAACATCCACTAACTCACTGGCAATGTGTAAAAAACTACCATTTGAAGCTCTCATGCAAACAGGAAATATTATGTCATCACTTTTATATCGTTATTAGTGCAAAAATTGATAAACCATAACGGTGATTGTGTACACAAAAAATTGCATGTTAGCCTCTTCCAAACCAATTCATTGTTTCTCACCCCTAAGCAGAAAACTAGATGTGGGTTGGCCAAGAATTGAAGACTTTCAATTACGAGGTCATTCCTGTGTGAATAATGTACAATGCTGCCTTTGTCATTTCTACACTTGGATGAGGCACAGTAAGCAAACAGCAACTTTACTTCTTACTAAACGCCACGCCAACTTCGACACCTCGACAAGTGCGAAAGGGTACGCGCGCGTGTGTATGAACTGCGCATGCGCAATTGTAGCCCTTGGCATACTGCTTGCTCAGGCTCGCCCCACAATGCCCTGCATTCGTCTAGTTAACTTCATTCCAGTTAGGTGTATGCTGTCTACATATTATCCTTTTGCTACTTTACTGTCACAACAGTGACTTGTAATCCAGGAAGACAGTTACTCAGATGATGTGAGATGACAGGGGCATACTCTTTGATCACTTCACTTAAAATGGTCCCATCAGAAATTGTGTGGATACTATTACTCATGGGACCATTTTAAGTCACTGTTTGTCAGAGACTTGGTAATTAGTAGGGACTTACTCTGATGATGTGAGATGACAGGGGCATATGACTTGACTTAAAACGGTCCCATGAAAGTATATGGAATACTATTACTCATGGGACCATTTTAAGTCACTGTCTGCCAGAGACTTGGTAATTAGTAGGGACTTACTCTGATGATGTGAGATGACAGGGGCATACTCTTTAATGACTGGACTTAAAATCGTCCCATGAAATAGTGTATTGAGCACTATTACTCATGGGACCATTTTAAGTCACTGTCTGCCAGAGACTTGGTAATTAGTAGGGACTTACTCTGATGATGTGAGATGACAGGGGCATACTCTTTAATGACTGGACTTAAAATCGTCCCATGAAATAGTGTATTGAGCACTATTACTCATGGGACCATTTTAAGTCACTGTCTGCCAGAGACTTAGTAATTAGTAGGGACTTACTCTGATGATGTGAGATGACAGGGGCATACTCTTTAATGACTTGACTTAAAATGGTCCCATGAGAGGTAGGATGGAATAGTATATCAAGGCAACTTAAGTCAACGGTAGTGACTTAAAACATTCCCATGGGTGTCCCATGGATTTTGGTGACTTAAATCAGTCCCATGAGACACCCATGGGAAGGGTGACTTAAATCAGTCCCATGGGTAACCCATGGAAATTTTCTCTATTTTAAGTCAATTGCTGGGCGACCCAAGTTTGCTTTCACAAGCAAGCATTACGCACTACTCACAGCTACTGACACTACAGCACTCTACTAGACTCCTTTTTTTTTATTTATTTATTTTTTTAAAGTCGATCTAAGCTTATCTTCAAAGTTCCAACCACCACATGAGGGGTCCGCCAGGCCACATCTTAACTATCTTAATTATAAACTGATTATTGGATGTCAATGCTGGCAGGAAATGGGGAAAATCCCCAATTTTACGGACAGTGAACGGATGAAGACTCCCAAAACTGACTATTCGCTACAATTTTAACAAGACAAAGAAATCTATCAGCTTGGATTCCAGGTTTGTTGACCTTGAAAACACAGGGTTCCCTGCCACCTTAAAACATATACACTTGAACATAGTTACTGGGGGAACAAGGTGAGTGACTGGCTGTAAAAATTATGTAGCCGGAATACAGGTATCAAACAAGCACTGGTGTGGCAGGATGAACTTGGTGGTGATATAAGGAATGACAGTTCTCTCCAGTCTCCTTCACAGATTGACTTGAAGGACCTAGCCCAGTCACGTTGCTAAATAAGACTGTGGTAGCTAATGAACTCAGGTAGTGAGGTTCCCAATTAAATCCCAAGGGTATAGCTACTCTAGTCTCAGATCTATTCACCATGACTCTGAATGTGAGCGATCAGTAACAAACAGCAGTACAAAACAGGGTAGCTAATGCCTGCAACATAGTACCATAGATAACAAGACTTAAAAAACATTAAAAATGTAAAAAGATGTAGTGATGGCATGCCAAAAAGTATGCAAACAAGGTAGGGATAATGCATGAAAGGGTTAGTTAGACAGTGCATGGGAGTCTTCTTAAAATGTTCACAACCTTTACTGGCAGTTCATGGCTGTAGCCTTGTTCTCAGGCCACTTCCTTCTCCCACGTGGCCTGGGAACAAGGCTAGTATGACCCTATTGGTAGCATTATGTTATATGGAACCTCTTCAACAACTTAAGCAGTGAGTTAGAGTAGACTGCAGATTTATGGATATAAGTGTCGTTAAAGTACATGGCATGGTTTTAGCCTCGTCCCCAGGCCACTTTCCTTCTCCCACATGCCGGCTCAGGAACGAGGCTATAAATATGATCTAGCAGCATTGCATCAGCTGTAGTGTGAAAAAGATGTAGGGATGGGGCTTTGCCAATATGTTGACCTTTGCTTTCCTGCATTATCCCTACCTTGTTTGCATACTTTTTGGCATGCCATCACTACATCTTTTTACATTTTTAATGTTTTTTAAGTCTTGTTTCTGTACTTTTTTGATGTTAATCTCAGTTACAGTTAGACCTAAGCCAAAGAAGAATATTTCAAGTGTAACCACAACACCAGAACTTGAAACGGCGTTGACAGTTATAATAGTAGTGGTTACAGGCATGTAACAATATAGCCAGCTAGAACCTGCTGAAGGGCCAACCACTCTCCGTACCAAACTTTGTGAAACCAATTTCATGATTCAGTTGTCAATCACATGACGACTAACCAGCTGCAGCACAGAAAACTATCATACTGACAACTCGGACCATCCTAGCTTTACAGTTCACTAAAGCTGTGAGTAGGCTATTTTTAGTGTAGCTGCAAGTAGGCAGCTGAATGCAGCGCCTTACCTACGTGGTGTTCATAAGCCTTGCCCAATGCCGCGGGGGGAAAAGACCGTGCCAGTCATGCCCGCTCGCTTGTGTACTCTCGCTTCCAGACCAATGACCGTGGTCTTTGGTCTGGGAACGAGACTTCGTGTGCGCATGCGTACAAAATTAGAAAATGGCGTCCTAAGCAACGGACAGCAGCCTCAGAGTGTTGTGAATGGCTTTTATTGACCAGGGTGAATTTGAAGCTATGAAGACGCTGAGTGGTCATAGAGCTCCGCGTTGTAACAAGCATCAGTTTCGTGCTAAAATGACGGTGAGTACTTAAACAGTTTGCGAGATATCGTTGTTTGAACAAAAGTTGTAACAAGAAAGAAAGAAAGAATACGAAAAATGGCACTTTTGCTATCGCACACTTTTGAGTTTAGCTGTCTTCCGCGTGGCTTTTGGCCACTTACATGAGTCTTGCTGATCACAAAGGCACTCAAAGAGGAGGCCTGGGTGCTTAAACAAGCTTTTAGCGTGTTTGTGGTGAAGTTGTACGGCTTTTGCTTATTAAGTAGTGCATATATTGCGCGTCGGCGCCATCCCTACATAGAGAGTCTACTGACTCTCTGATATACCTCCCTATATAGTATACTAGGAGAATGTAGAACATTGTTGGGCGAGCGTGAGCAAGCAATACACAGCTTTAACTTATATCAAAGGCTTTTCAGTGAAGTGTCAGATCACAGCACACAGGTGGCGTGGCATGTAGCTGAACAAAGCTTGTCACTCTACTCTCTACAAAAGTGCTTAACAGCTTAGAGGAGATGGTTGCAGAGACTAGCTTGTCATGGGGTGGTACCATACAATGCAGCCATTAGTGCAACCTAAGCACCTACTCTGGCTAACTGTAGGCTAAGTCTAAACACAGCCTGGCTTGTCGCGCATAGTCCTTACTTGAGTCTCAAGTAAGGACTATGCTAAGAAGCCTCAAGTTGAGGCATCTTAGAGATATAGCAGAAAGGGTTCGCCATCCATCAGTCATGGATAGAAGGAGGGTCTCTGCCGATTTCTGCTTTAAACCTCTCTACACAACTGTTTACATACAGTAGACACTCACGCTCAATCCAGCTACCTATATATCCTGGGTGTCGCTGCAAACACAACTTCTATAGGCTATCCTTTCTTCAATAAGTGCGCACGCTCCGCCTGCAATCCCTGGCTATCTTTCATAAGCGCCATCTTTCTCAAAGTCACCTTGGAGCTAGCTGGCTGCTAAGTTGTACGAAAATCTTACTTAAGGTCCGCACGCGGCCCGCGGCTATCGCGTTAAATTACAGCGTAAAGGATATACGGAACGACGTACGACAGATAATAATAATAATAATAATAATAACTAGGAGAATGTAGAACACTGTTGGGCGAGCGTGAGCAAGCAATACACAGCTTTAACTTATACTAGGAGAATGTAGAACATTGTTGGGCGAGCGTGAGCAAGCAATACACAGCTTTAACTTATATCAAAGGCTTTTCAGTGAAGTGTCAGATCACAGCACACAGGTGGCGTGGCATGTAGCTGAACAAAGCTTGTCACTCTACTCTCTACAAAAGTGCTTAACAGCTTAGAGGAGAGATGGTTGCAGAGACTAGCTTGTCATGGGGTGGTACCATACAATGCAGCCATTAGTGCAACCTAAGCTTCTACTCTGGCTAACTGTAGGCTAAGTCTAAACACAGCCTGGCTTGTCGCGCATAGTCCTTACTTGAGTCTCAAGTAAGGACTATGCTAAGAAGCCTCAAGTTGAGGCATCTTAGAGATGTAGCAGAAAGGGTTCGCCATCCATCAGTCATGGATAGAAGGAGGGTCTCTGCCGATTTCTGCTTTAAACCTCTCTACACACCTGTTTACATACAGTAGACACTCACGCTCGATCCAGCTACCTATATATCCTGGGTGTCGCTGCAAACACAACTTCTATAGGCTATCCTTTCTTCAATAAGTGCGCACGCTCCGCCTGCAATCCCTGGCTATCTTTCATAAGCGTCATCTTTCTCAAAGTCACCTTGGAGCTAGCTGGCTGCTAAGTTGTACGAAAATCTTACTTAAGGTCCGCACGCGGCCCGCGGCTATCGCGTTAAATTACAGCGTCAAGGATATACGGAACGACGTACGACAGATAATAATAATAATAATAATAATAATGTTCGATGAAAAATCTCGATTCAACTCACTAGTGTGGGGCTCGCTCACGCTCGCCCAATCAAAGGCTTTTCAGTGAAGTGTCAGAGCACAGCACACACAGGTGGCGTGGCATGTAGCTGAACAAAGCTTGTGACTCTACTCTCTATAAAAGTGCTTAACAGCTTAGAGGAGACGGCTGCAGAGACTAGCTTCTCATGGTGTGGTACCATACAATGCCATTAGTGCAACCTAAGCATCTACTCTGGCTAACTGTAGGCTAAGTCTAAACACAGCCTGGCTTGTCGCACATAGTCCTTACTTGAGTCTCAAGTAAGGACTATGCTAAGAAGCCTCAAGTTGAGGCATCTTAGAGATATAGCAGAGAGGGTTCGCCATCCATCAGCCATGGATAGAAGGAGGGTCTCTGCCGCTTTCTGCTTTAAACCTCTCTACACAACTGTTTACATACAGTAGACACTCACGCTCGATCCAGCTACCTATCCTGGGTGTCGCTGCAAACACAACTTCTATAGGCTATCCTTCCTTCAATAAGTGCGCACGCTCCGCCTGCAATCCCTGGCTATCTTTCATAAGCGTCATCTTTCCAAGTCACCTTAGAGCTAGCTGGCTGCCAAGTTGTACGAAAATCTTACTTAAGGTCCGCACGCGGCCCGCGGCTATCGCGTTAAATTACAGCGTCAAGAATATACGGAACGACGTACGACAGATAATAATAATAATAACTAGGAGAATGTAGAACATTGTTGGGCGAGCGTGAGCAAACAATACACAGCTTTAACTTATATCGAAGGCTTTTCAGTGAAGTGTCAGAGCACAGCACACACAGGTGGCGTGGCATGTAGCTGAACAAAGCTTGTGACTCTACTCTCTATAAAAGTGCTTAACAGCTTAGAGGAGACGGCTGCAGAGACTAGCTTCTCATGGTGTGGTACCATACAATGCCATTAGTGCAACCTAAGCATCTACTCTGGTTAACTGTAGGCTAAGTCTAAACACAGCCTGGCTTGTCGCACATAGTCCTTACTTGAGTCTCAAGTAAGGACTATGCTAAGAAGCCTCAAGTTGAGGCATCTTAGAGATATAGCAGAGAGGGTTCGCCATCCATCAGCCATGGATAGAAGGAGGGTCTCTGCCGCTTTCTGCTTTAAACCTCTCTACACAACTGTTTACATACAGTAGACACTCACGCTCGATCCAGCTACCTATCCTGGGTGTCGCTGCAAACACAACTTCTATAGGCTATCCTTCCTTCAATAAGTGCGCACGCTCCGCCTGCAATCCCTGGCTATCTTTCATAAGCGTCATCTTTCCAAGTCACCTTAGAGCTAGCTGGCTGCCAAGTTGTACGAAAATCTTACTTAAGGTCCGCACGCGGCCCGCGGCTATCGCGTTAAATTACAGCGTCAAGAATATACGGAACGACGTACGACAGATAATAATAATAATAACTAGGAGAATGTAGAACATTGTTGGGCGAGCATGATCAAGCAATACACAGCTTTAACTTATATCAAAGGCTTTTCAGTGAAGTGTTAGATCACAGCACACAGGTGGCGTGGCATGTAGCTGAACAAAGCTTGTCACTCTACTCTCTACAAAAGTGCTTAACAGCTTAGAGGAGATGGTTGCAGAGACTAGCTTGTCATGGGGTGGTACCATACAATGCAGCCATTAGTGCAACCTAAGCATCTACTCTGGCTAACTGTAGGCTAAGTCTAAACACAGCCTGGCTTGTCGCGCATAGTCCTTACTTGAGTCTCAAGTAAGGACTATGCTAAGAAGCCTCAAGTTGAGGCATCTTAGAGATATAGCAGAAAGGGTTCGCCATCCATCAGTCATGGATAGAAGGAGGGTCTCTGCCGATTTCTGCTTTAAACCTCTCTACACAACTGTTTACATACAGTAGACACTCACGCTCGATCCAGCTACCTATATATCCTGGGTGTTGCTGCAAACACAACTTCTATAGGCTATCCTTTCTTCAATAAGTGCGCACGCTCCGCCTGCAATCCCTGGCTATCTTTCATAAGCGTCATCTTTCTCAAAGTCACCTTGGAGCCGGAGCTAGCTGGCTGCTTAGTTGTACGAAAATCTTACTTAAGGTCCGCACGCGGCCCGCGGCTATCGCGTTAAATTACAGCGTCAAGGATATACGGAACGACGTACGACAGATAATATTCGATGAAAAATCTCGATTCAACTCACTAGTGTGGGGCTCGCTCACGCTCGCCCAACTAGGGGAATGCAGTGCATTGTGGGGCGAGCGTGAATGAGTTACATGATGCATTAGAGTTTCATAACACTACATTTACCCACTTGCATACACTAAGTCTCACATAACAATAGGCTCGTTCCCAGGTCTTCTCCACCTCCAGCTGTATAGCCTGTAACAGTAGAGGCAGGAAATGCCCAGGGGTGAGGCTAGGGTATCAAATGTATGCCGGTGTTCATGGAGCAATATAGCTTGGGTATAGCTATGTGCTCATGTGGGTAGCTATGTGGTTGGGTTCATTGTACACACTCTATGTCGTTACAGTGGGGTAGTAGCTACAGCTGTAGGCAACAAATTAGTCTCCAAGCAATTGGCCTGAAGGGTTGCAAGTCAAGGGTGAGGGTTCAACAGCTTAGTACGAACAAGTATATTCCATTGGTTTCCTGTGACTCCACATTTCGGCACTGTCTCCTCAAGTGCATGTCTGTATAGTGGATATTTGCTGAGCCCATAGAGCTGTGGGATCAGGATTCTCTCAGCTATGGAGTATGGAGCCAGGTCTTTTTTGATGTAGTCTATATTGTCAGCTCATTTCCTGAGCACAATTACTGGAGTTGTGGTATGGAAGTTTCACAAGCTCTTCTCTAGCTGTTGCTCATATTTGATCGAGTCACGCAGGCCTCTGTGATCCGAATTCTCACAAGCTGATCGCTCTGTACACTGAGCACTCCCCGCTGGTGGCAGAGTCACGAAGCATGCCATCAATAATCAGTCTCGGTCTTGCTAGTAGTGCTTCACTTTCCACACCGTTTTCAAATCCCTGTTGCGTTGATTCCCACTGTTCAGCCTTTCTAGTCTTGTCTCTTGAGCAAGCAGTAATACATGAACCCAATATGCAATGCGGAAATATTGCATCGCGCACAAATAGGGCAGAATGCATATACGGAATACGCACGTACCATATATATGTATACAAGACTTAAAAAACATTAAAAATGTAAAAAGATGTAGGGATGGCATGCCAAAAAGTATGCAAACAAGGTAGGAATAATCGAAATGCATGAAAGCAAAGGTCAACATATTGGCAAAGCCCCATCCCTACATCTTTTTCACACTGCAGTTAGACAGTGCATGGGGGTCTTCAGGGGCGTAGCTAGCAATGAGGCAGAGGAGGCAGTTGCCTCCTCACTTTTCTGCGTAAGAACGCGCGCACGCATTGGCGATGTATCCAGCGCATGCGCAAAGTAAATTACATCGGAACTCACTCGCTCCTGGTTGGGAAAAGACCAGCAGCATTGACAACGACTTTCTTTACAAAGCGTGGAAGGGAAGGTAACTTCGATATTTTGTACATTTACGTACTTTTAACGTTGGTTAATTGAATTAGTTAAGTTATGAATAATTGATTAGTTAAATTTTCGCCGCGCGGAGCGGTAAGGTATTGCCTCCTCACTCAATAAATCCTAGCTACGCCCTTGGTCTTCCAAAAACGTACCACAAGTACACCCCAACTTTTCATGGCTATAGCCTCGTTCTCAGGCCACTTCCTAGCTCCTCCCACATGGACTGGGAATGAGGCTAGTATGATCCAGCATTATGTCTCGTAGCTGTTGTAGGTACATATCAGATAGCTACTAAGTAGCTTTACTGCCATCATACTACTTGTAGTGACAGTGGCACCCTTTCTGATACAACCTAGACACTGAGCTTGAGTGGGCTGCAGACTAGTCATAGTAATCAGTGTGTAAACTCAGGTACTCATGCTAACTGCATGGATGGGTACAGATTCAGCTCTCAAGCACGCTGTCTAACTGCAGTGTGAAAAAGATGTAGGGATGGGGCTTTGCCAATATGTTGACCTTTGCTTTCATGCATTATCCCTACCTTGTTTGCATACTTTTTGGCATGCCATCCCTACATCTTTTTACATTTTTAATGTTTTTTTTAAGTCTTGTTTCTGTACTTTTTTGATGTTAATCTCAGTTACAGTTAGACCTAAGCCTAAGAAGAATATTTCAAGTGTAACCACAACACGGCCAGAACTTGAAACGGCGTTGACAGTTTAGTAGTAGTTCCAGGCATGTAATAATAATGTGTAATATAGCCAGCTAGAACCTGATGAAGGGCCAACCGCTCTCCCTACCAAACTTTGTGAAACCAATTTCATGATTCAGTTGTCATGACGACTGACCAGCTGCAGAACAGAAAACTATCATACTGACAACTGACCATCCTAGCTTCACTAAAGCGGTGAGTAGGCTATTTTTAGTGTAGCTACAAGTAGGTAGCGCCTTACCTACGTGGTGTTCATAAGCCTTGTCCAATGCCGCGGGGGGAAAAGTCCGTGCTAGCCGTGCGTCCTGCCCGCTGGCCATTTCGCCTGTGTACTAGTCTCACTTCCAGACCAATGACCGTGGTCTTTGGTCTGGGAACGAGACTTCGTGTGCGCATGCGTACAAAATTATAAAATGGCGTCCTAAGCAACGGACAGCAGCCTCTGAGTGTTGTGAATGGCTTTTGTTGACCAGGGTGAATTTGAAGCTATGAAGACGCTGAGTGGTTGGGAAGCTGAGCGCTGTGATGAGCATCCGTTTCGTGATAAAATCAAGGTGAGTACTTGAGCCGTTTTCGAGTTATCGTAATTTACAAAGTGGTCGGAACAAAGAAAGAAAGAAAGAAAGAAAGAATAACAAAAATGGCACTTTTGCTACCGCACACTTATACGTTTAGCTGTCTTCCGCGTGGCTTTTGGCCACTTATATGAGTCTTGCTGATCACAAAGGCACTCAAAGAGGAAGCCTGTGCGCTTAAATAAGCTTTTAGCGTGTTTGTGGTGAAGTTATACGGCTTTTGCTAGTATTGCATATATTGCGCGTCGGCGACATCCCTACATAGAGAGTCTACCGACTCTCTGATATATATATATATATATATAACTAAATAAATATATAGACAATTTTCCGTTTTTCACCACAAGTGTGGGGCTCGCTGCGCTCGCCCCAATTATCTATGCTGCACTATACGTATTTTATAGACGTTACGTGCGTTAGGATAAGTTTAGGATATGCGGCACGACGTACGACACATAATATATAGGGATCGTCTAAGTTCACATAGCTCCATGAGGTTACGTCACTAGGGGAATGCAGTGCATTGTGGGGCGAGCGTGAATGAGTTACATGATGCATTAGAGTTTCATAGCACTACATTTACCCACTTGCATACACTAAGTCTCACATAACAATAAGCTCGTTCCCAGGTCTTCTCCACCTCCAGCTGTAGCCTGTAACAGTAGAGGCGGGAAATGCCCAGGGGTGAGGCTAGGGTATCAAATGTATGCAGGTGTTCATGGAGCAATATAGCTTGGGTATAGCTATGTGCTCATCTGGGTAGCTATGTGGTTGGGTTCATTGTACACACTCTGTGTCGTTACAGTGGGGTAGTAGCTACAGCTGTAGGCAACAAATTTAGTCTCCAAGCAATTGGCCTGAGAAGGGTTGCAAGTCAAGGGTGAGGGTTCAACAGCTTAGTACGAACAAGTATATTCCATTGGTTTCCTGTGACTCCACATTTTGGCACTGTCTCCTCAAGTGCATGTCTATATAGTGGATATTTGCTGAGCCCATAGAGCTGTGGGATCAGGATTCTCAGCTATGGAGTATGGAGCCAGGTCTTTTTTGATGTAGTCTATATTGTCAGCTCATTTCCTGAGCACATGCAGTTACTGGAGATGTGGTATGGAAGTTTCACAAGCTCTTCTCTAGCTGTTGCTCATATTTGGTCGAGTCACGCAGGCCTCCGTGATTCGAATTCTCACAAGCTGATCCCTCTGTACACTGCCAGCACTCCCCGCTGGTGACAGAGTCACGAAGCATGCCGTCAATAATTAGTCTCGGTCTCGCTAGTAGTGCCTCTCTTTCCTCGCCGTTTTCAAATCCCTGCTGCGTTGATTCCCACTGTTCAGCCTTTCTAGTCTTGTCTCTTGAGCAAGCAGTAATACATGAACCCTATATGCAATGCGGAAATATTGCATCGCGCACAAATAGGGCAGAATGCATATACGGAATACGCACGTACCATATATATATATATATATATATATATATATATATATATAAATAAATAAATATATAGACAATTTTCCGTTTTCACCACAAGTGTGGGGCTCGCTGCGCTCGCCCCAATAATAATAATATTCTATGAAAAATCTCGATTCAACTCACTAGTGTGGGGCTCGCTCACGCTCGCCCAATTATCTATGGTAGTACCCCCAAATATAGTCTCGTGCCCAGACCCCGCCCTCTCACGAGGAAAAAAAGGGTCTGGTGACCTTCAGCCGATTTCTCGGCTTCATTAAGTTGATTGCTTTTCGACGAGGAATTTTGCTCGTGCCAATCACGTTGCAGAAAACACAATCTGTGGTTGCAACACCGGAAATTCTTGACTACTTCAACACGATGACATGACATGCACAGCACTGTTTTGGCGCGTAAATTAGTTATCGGTTCACAACTATGCATACAATAAGCTATGAATTTTTAATGAAGCCCGAGGAACCAGCCGGATGTCACCAGACCCTCTCCTCGCGGGTGGGGTCTGGGCTCGAGACTACCCCAAATAGTCCTTTCTTAATAACAAGTGGGCGTGTCAATCATCTATGATCAAGTATAGTCTCGTGCCAAGACTACTTTTCGCGAATCTCGTTATGTACAGACTTGCTCATGAGCAAAAAATGATGGGTTTACCCCAAATTTAGATTTTAACCCTCTCTTTACGAGATTTAACTTCACCGAATTTCTGCATACAAGCATCCATTCAGAGAGTATACAGCACGTCAAGGGAAAAGAGAACAAGTAAGCATGGTATCATTATAGTATTAAAACTAGTCAGTATTGAATATCAGAGAAGGGATGCATTTCTGGCAGCTGTGTAGGGGAAACAGACTAATATCTCAGAGCAGACTCACAGCCTATTAATCAAGGTGATCAGTATGGATGCCTAAGTTTTGTGTACTCTGTGCAGAAAAAAATCTTGAATTGTATTTTCTATTTCTATCTATGACTGATCAACACTCTTGTGTTTGGTGCATAATTAGCAAACCTGCTGTGCAATGCTGTAGTGTGCATTTGTGCACTACGTTGCTGTACACTACAATCTAACTATGCACCAAAGGTCAAACGTTGAAATTGTCGATGATGTGTGTTGAAATCAGGTTTAAAAATGAAGCTATTTTATGTCTGTTAAATGTGTTCATGTTCCTACGCTAGAGGCAAAAATTTATTCTCGGACTGATATATTTTTGTACCTCAGACTTCAAAGGTCTAAGCACGGTAGCAACTGTGCCAGATCATCAGACCAACAAGACATGCTGGGGCTGGGATAGTTTTCAATACCCGAAACTATTGTAGTACGCGGGGATAGAAAATCACGTCTGAAAATACAATGCATAACTTCTTTGCCGCCTCCTCCGAAAAAGAAAGACTAAAATACTTGTGTAACGTACCTGTCCTGAACTCTATAGACTTTGAACTCTGAACTGAATTTATTGGTGCATGTTCTATTCATACATTCTAAGTTAGTGATGTGTCAATATAATGAGAGCCCGTTACAGAGGAGGTCCCGCCGAGACAAAGAATCCGGGTGAATCGTCCGCTCCTTGACCTACAGACGTCGCTAGACTCGACTGGAGAGTCCCTACTGCTGTCATTTTCGTGAAGATCGGGAGGCATCGCTCTCGGAGTGAGAAGCAGCGAGAGGGAAACGGTCCAGTTCTGAGCACGTGGTCGAAGGTGAGAGCTAGGACTAGAGGGCCTGTGAGTTGATACCTCGAATTGTGGAGCTGCACTAACTGTTTGTTGTTTGAAAGTGTGAGCGAGAGCGAGGAGAGATGCACGAGGCCAGTGAAGACGAGCGAGAGACCAGCGAACGGTCCCGAATGAGGCTCCTGATCCCTTTGAACTCTAAGTGACTGACAGCAGGGCACTTGAGGAGGCTGGCGAGGGCCCTGGAGGTGCACACCACGGCTGCCGGCGACGAGATTTGACAGATGGTAGAAGGAAAACTTGTGGACAAGGGCTGAGAACCTCGGAACGTACAGGTGGTACTCCGTGATGCCACACCCCGGTCTGCCTTCATCCTCCAGGACGAAGAAGGAGAGTTCCTCATTGTCGAAGCAGAAGAGGAGACAGTGGAGGAACCAGCAGCTGAATCTCCTGAACCTGATCCCCATGAGGATGGAGGGGAAGTGGAGACGTTACGAATAGAGCTCGAAGAAGCAAGGGTGAAGAACCTTGAACTGCGCCAGCAAGTGGAGCGGCAGAAGACCCGTCTTAAGGAGCTGTGGCGCACCAACTGCCAGTGTTTGGCAGAGTACGATGAAGTCCTGACACAGAAGGACGCCGAGATAGAACGGCTGAAGCAGCTTCTCTCTGAGGCAGGCCATAGACCAGGGTCTCCAGTGAGTGACAGTGATCCCCATGAGTCTGTGAGTGTTACTACTAGGCCTGGGGGAGGGCCAGCCCACACTACAGGGCGTAGGCCACGAAGGGGGAAAGCCCCACCCGTAGATCCCTTCACAGGAGAGGAGCCAGAAACACACCTAGATGACTGGCTACCCTCTTTGAAGCGTGCCGCCACCTGGAATGAGTGGACAGAGGAAGAGCTCCTCCTGCAGTTAGCGGGACACCTTCGGGGGCGTGCCCTCCAAGAGTGGAGTTTGCTAGATGAGGCTAGGCGGAAGACCTACGAAACAGCAGTGGAGAGTCTTCGCGTACGTGTTGACCCTGGTAGCCGCACCTTGGCGGCACAGGACTTTCGTCACACCTCTCAGGGTGAGAAGGAATTAGTCACTGATTTTATCCGCCGCTTGGAGCGTACCTTTCAGGTAGCATACGGGCATGATCGTATGTTGGCGGAGACCAGAGCCACTCTCCTGCATGGACAGTTGCAGGAAGGACTGAGGCAAGAGTTGATGCGTGCTCCAGCAGTGTCCGGGGCTCAGACGTATCAGGAACTGTGTCTGGCTGCCCGCAATGAAGAGAAGAGATTGACAGAGCTGAGGAAGAGGCAACAATACCAGAAGGCCTCACCTAGCCCGGGGTCACTGCGGCCGAACCAGAGGCCAGCTGATTCCAGGAGCACGGAATTGACCCCATCCAGACCTAAACCTCCAGAGCCACGGAGATGCTACTTGTGCCACAAGACTGGCCACCTGGCCTGCGAGTGCACCCTCAATCAGGCAGAGAGTAGGGGACGGAGGGACCCAAAGGACCCCCGAGCGTCAACCAAGCAGGTGACCTTTAAGCAGGAGTCCTCTACTGCTGCAGAGCAATCCGCCCTTTTAGATTTTCTGTTCTCATCAGATGAGGAGTCTGACGCAGGAGTCAGCACTGTCTGGGTCCAGGACAAAGGGAGCCAGCCACAACGTGCAAGGGTCGAGATCCAAGGTGTACCGGTCTATGGCGTGATAGACAGCGGAGCTGACATTACCATCCTGGGTGGTAACCTCCTGCGTAAAGTGGTGACCACTGTGAAGCTCCGAAAGAAGGATCTCAAACCTCCTGACAAAGTGCCCAGGAATTACGACCAGCGGCCTTTCAAGCTACATGGCCGGATGGACCTTGATATCACGTTTGCTGGGAAGATGATGACCACACCCATCTATATCAAGATGGATGCGGGGGAACAATTGCTGCTTTTGGAAGGAGTGTGCCGCCAGCTTGGCATCATTCAGTACCATCCTGAGGTTCAGCCCTGGCGACACCGGAAGAAGAATCCTGCTGCTGCCGTCCCAGCAGAGGGAGGCACACCAACTGACTCGACACCAGGCGATGCCCTAGTGCCTACCATATCTATCAAGCTTGTGCAATCACTTCGTCTTCCCGCTGGACAGTGTGCAGTTGTTCCAGTGCAAGTCGAAGGAGCGAGGGATGGAACACCCCTGCTGCTGGAACCAGACCAAGCCTTTGAGCGAGAGTTGGGACTGGAAGTCCCAGACACCCTCCTGCGATCCTCAGTTGATGGCCTAGCCCAAGCCGTTGTAGTGAATACGTCCGGGTTCACTCAGCGAGTGGCCCCTGGAACCGTGATGGGACAGGCTGAGGAAGTAACGGGTATTTCCTCCCCCTCCCTAACATTAATTGGCATATAAAATTCATAAAGACAAATTTTGTTCTTGTCTTCAGCACTCCATTCTCACTGTCATGAGCTCTTCTTGTCTTGCTTGCCCTGGCTAGAGGAGGAAAATGATTATATGTAACAGCAACAGCAATCATATCAAGAATTTTGTGATCATTTGCTGAAGATTAGCACCTATTAGCACCTTTACACCATGGGGGCAGTACAGGAATTACTGTATAATTCGTAATTTTAGCTGTACGATTTGATTAGAGGACGAAAATTACCGAATATTCCGAGAAACGGGGGTGTACGAATAAATAGAGCATTTGTACAAAGTGAATAGAAGAAAAACACGTGTAAGTTTTTGACTCCTAGCTGACATTGAAGAATGAACTTATAGCATGCTGTACAGCATTCGCTTAACATTTAATAGCGAATAAACCTGCAGGAACACACGGACTGGCCCTTACCCCGGCTTATTTCAACATCATCCCTGCTTGTATGATCAGAACCAATAGCCAAAAGAACTTGTTCATTCGCGTTGGAAACACTCTCACCATAGTTGCGTAAACTCAGTGTTTGTGCTCAAATGCGTTTCCGCTGTACGAATAGAATAATAATTTCATTTTTACGTGTACGAATAAATTAGAGTACGTAAATTACCACCCGGAAAAGGGGGGTGTACAAATTATTAGAAATTTCACAGTAATACTGTGGCAAGATATTTAATGAAGCTGTGACAAGATATCAATTTTCCAAGTAACTACTAAATTCTTCGCACTAAAAGCTTTAATTCCATGCAAGTTTCATGCTACTGCTTTGCTCTATCTTTGGGCTGTTAACATCACAATACAATTGACTGTCACATACCGTAAAATCGTACAATCGGGATAATAGGCACCCATAGAAAATAAAGCACCCCTGAATACGGCCACACATTTTGATTACAACAACCAGATCATGTTTATAAGCACCCATACAAAAACAGGCACCCCATATGAAAAGATACTCGTTACTGTGCAAACGGAAGTGAATTTGCTGATTCGGCTTTTTGAACGTAGTAGCTAATTTTCGCCAGTGTCTATCTCCGATTGTAAGCAAGCTATCAACACAGGATATGAGCCAAAATTTAGGCAAGGCCTCTTGATAAAACATATATAGAAATTAACAAAAACCTTTCACAGATTCGTTAGTTCCAAGCGCTTTAGGTTGGTGGGCGGGGTTGGCAACAATTGATTGCTGAATGTATCTCTGGTTCTAAAAAAAGCTATAAACATTGGACAGAAATTAGCACAAGAAGAACCGCTAGCGTAAAATACATCATAGCTATAACTATAATCCGTTCCCACACAATGTTTCTGATTGTGGCCAGCTTCCGTGAAGTAGCATCTGACCATTGTTGCCTGAGCCCCAGTATTACTGCTGCTGCTTCTGGGACGGCTAAAGTTAGGCCCCAATTCGTTGATTATTAGCTTCTCATCAGCTGCCCACATGAATTTTCTGTGATTGAATTTTATCACCATTATTTTATTTTTGCATACTAACGATGTATGGACAAGCCAGATAAGCATAGCAATGAACGTAATGCTACCAAACGTGTCTGTCTACTGCACAGCATCCAAAAGAACACTTTAATAATGGAGCCCTGATCCTCCTGGCATCATGTTTGTGGAGTTCTTTGATGAGAAATAGCTGCCGGCTATGGATAAATACATAATGGTAATACCCGCCCGCCCGCATTGCGTGCAGGTAAAGCACCTGATGAGAAACTAAAAATCAACGAATTGGGACCTTAGCTACTGCTATCTTTGGAGTAACTCTGCCCCCAGACTCCGGTTAAGGGCTGATGGTACTAATATTCATAGGGTACTTGTAATTGATGGGTACTTATACTCCTGAGTTTACGGTATACCGGCAAAAATAAATCACTTGTTTGTTGCCGTTGGCATTGTTATTCATGCTGCACACTCGTAACAATACAGATGACAACCTTGTGCAGCTGGATAAGCGAGGGTCCACTGTATGGCATGCACAAGTTGGCTACAAGACACAGTTATCAAACACACCCAGGGGCTTCTGTAGTCTTGGAGTTGCACCCACCAGTAGGGTTATGTACCTTCTACATGGCTGATAGCTGTAATATGATTACGTCATCTCCCTTGGTCCTCATCCAGGTCTATCATGAGACGATGACAGCAAACTCATATACTGCGGAGAAATGGAGAGTGAAAGTGAAGATTAAACACTGTAAGTTACAGTGGTTGAGCTACCTAACTCTATTGTTCACGATAGATCAAAGCTAAAGTGATACTTGCACTCTTTTCTTTTACCTCACAGGTACTGAAACATTATGCTAAAAATATAAACGAAAAATGAACATCTTGGCATCTATTATGTGGTTAAGTGAATTGGATGTTGTGTGACCATTTTTGACACTACTACAATCAAGTTTACCTGAGCTGGATAACTTTGTTACATTTCATTCCGCCTGCTCCAGTAGCAAAATGTCTTCAACAGTTGGACGAAGGAGGCATCACTACACCTCCGAAAAGTGGAAATCAAACTGGCGTGGCTGATCTGTACACGGTATACACGATAACACTCGGACGATGCAAAAATCAGATAGTAGTTTTTCTCCATAAACAGCCAGTACATTTGAACGGTCTTAGCTCAATTTTTTCTTTGATCAGCTAAAATCACTCTTTGATCCCTACTGCAACTCCCTGATACTAGTGATTCCGGAAGTTCAGTATTCGTATGTAATTTCCGCTGGCAAAATTTAAACTACGGAAATGGGATCGCGTGCATGTTTACATTTTCACCTCGGCGCTTCTCACGGCAGCTACATACCCCGACAAAGTATATATTTCTCGAATCCTCTTTGATCGGAGAATCAAGTGGTTGGTCTTTCGTTCACTTTACTGTAACTTTGAAGTGCTTCGTTGTGAAAACCGGAGAAAACTTCCGTGTACCAGCTGATCGGTGAGATGCACGACTTCGAAAGTGACATAATCGCGTTCCTTGCACAAAGAAACCCCTTCTACCACTCCTGCTGAAACTAAATATTTCACAGTACAGGAGCGGTAATACAGTGTATGTGAACTGTAATGCTTGCAAATCCAATTATACAGTAATTAGTGACAATAATGTTCTGTTCTTACACAATCAAGCTTTCAGAAAATTAAGGCATGCAATGTGAATACATCCATTGAAAAGCAACAACTTTACATAGGTGCAAGATGACCATCACCTGTGAGGAAGGATAAACACACAACGTAATGTGAATAGCTACCCATTTTCATTCCTATACAAATATCAACGGCTTCCAACACAGATTTCTAGTGCCATTTTCAGCTTCAATGAAGAGGAGGTAAAAAGTGTTGTGGACCACATCATTCGTTATTGCTAAGCAGGAATAGCCTTGTGGTGTGCTTTGTAAAAAGCCTGATTGTGCCCTTTGTGGCTACCTCATTCGCAAAAGGCAACTTGCACATGTAGGGTTCGACTCTTCTGAGTTAGAGTATTCCCGTCTTGTATATACATAATTATAGGTTTGAATTGCTAAACAAAGCAGTAAATAGCGGAACAACACAATACTGTCTACTATATATGACTCACAGAAATGACAGACACTAGGCCAGAGGCTGCATGAAATCCTATCATAATCAATCCCTCTCAAACATGCACACATGCCTAATTCCCAGGCTGTCCTGCTATACACATGGTCAATTTTCAGCAGTCAAATTTAGTGGTTGGCAAGCGCTGTGTTACTGCTTTCGGCTTGTGCTTGCATTCAGGTTTTATCATAACACTGTTTGCCGAACCACTAAGGTTAGTAGGTGCTACAGACGGCAAACGCTAGGGTGAGAAAGCCTGGTTACGAGGCTAATAACTTTCGAGTGTCTAACAATTTCCTTAAAAAATTATAAGAAAATGCAGACTTACGATCAGCGAAGGGACATTAGTTCAGACTTCAAAACCATCCAGAGTACCTCACACTAATATGCAAGTACAAAAGAGACCTCGTACACACACAAAATAAATGTGCACCTGAGGCCTCTTCTCTCCAGCTACAAAACCCTGAGAATGAGGCTCATTTACGGTATCCTGTCATACAGTTGCAGGTTAGTGTAGGTTTTTTGGATTCATTGAACTATGCCATCCAAATAGACCCGGGGGGAGACAGGCAACTATACTTCATTGTTGCCTACCCTACCCGGGTACATTGGTGACAACAGTTTGCAATAACATACCTATACTCCGTTGCTGATCACTGCTGTTGCTTCAGACTGATTGATACATTCTCAGGCTCTTTTTGGATCTCATATCTTCAGATTTCTGCATGTTGTTCCTGAAGGCCATAGAGCTCTGTACACGATGACACTCTTATGAGATAGACCACTCCATGCGCAACAGTTTGGTGAAAGTTTCATCTTCGTACGCCTAACCGTTTCCGAGATACATGTATGTACAAGTTTATATTTCCGTGCACGCACGTGATGATTACCGAATGTACCATTTTCTCTATTTAATTTAAAAGTAACCCAAAATTTTGTACCGACCACTTTGCAATAATAATGCACATCTCGGCTTCTACTGCACCGATTCGCGTGAAACAAAAACCGTTGTACTCAAAATTGAATGCTGAATCTGATACGTATTACTACAATAGTTTATGTAAAAGTTTGGAAAACCCTCCAGAATCACTATCACTGATAAAGCCAATAACCAATATCTTGGTACTTCACTGAGATCTTGCTGGACAAACCAACGGCGGCTGCTCTGCTTACACGTGGACAATTTGTACTTCCGGTAGGCGTGGCCGTTGCAAAAGAAAACGCATATTTGGAACGCTGGCAGAGGAGGTAGTGCAAGTATACGGATTTTGTATACGTACATTACATCTTCCGGTGATATCCGTTATGATAATCGGAGTTATGCGGTTGTCGTACAACGAAAGAGCTGTTCCAGACGGCAGGTTTCGGCACCATCTGTTCCAAGCTGTGTTCATGCGAACGACATATCCTTCAAGATATATGTATTTCGGGTGGTCAAGGGTCCACACAACTGTCGAGACCGCTGTTACTACTCCCGTTGGTGTGTGAGAACGCTGTAAAAGCCGGGTCCAGCTTCAAGGCTCTGAAATTGGTGAGATTCAAGCGCCCATAGCGCATGAACACAGGGAGCTATCAAGACCGGACTTGCACCAGATTAAAGCTCTGTTTCTGTGCTTTCTGAAAATCCTCACATGATGGGGTGACATCCCCGTTAGATTTGGAGCTATAAGCCTGTGAAGTTAACCATGTTTTGTGGTTTTGGTGCGCATGGGTAACTTGGTCCAATCATATCTCCTGAACCCTACCACCTATGGACATGAGACTTGAACCGTTGGATGCAGCAAAGATTGAAGTTTATAAGGGTATGTAAAAGTATTGTGACATCCCCATCAGATATGGAGCCGTGGGTCCGTGAAATAAACCATTTTTACGATTTTGGTGCACATGGGTAAATTTGCATGACTGTATCTCTTGAACCCTTCCCTCTACAGACACGAAACTTGTACCATTGGATACAGCAAAGATTGAAGTTTATAAAAACGTGTTCAAGCATAGTGACATCCCCATCGCAATTGGAACTGTGAGTCCTTGAAGTAAACCATGTTTCATGGTTCTGTACGCATTGGTAATTTTGTGTGACCATATCTCCTGAACCCTACTACTTATGGACATGGAACTTGTACCGTAGGACACAGCAAGCAATTTGTATTTGTAGTATGCCTTATACACTGAATTGCATTTGTTTTCAGGAACACTCTAATAAGCTAATGTGTTACTACAAGAGTGATTTTACTATGCGTTCTCGGTTTCTATGATTGGACGCAGCAAGGACTAAGCACAATAAAGGAATTTAGCCGAACCCAGGATACATCTGGCTTGGGCTGCCAGAGCTCTGCCACTGAGCCACGACAGCCAGACGGTTCGTCTCCCGGCCCTTTCACTTTCCTCTATTCTCACCTCAATTCCTATATTGTGCTTAGTCCTTGCTGTGTCCAATCATAGAAACCAAGAACGCATAATAATCACCAAACATTGTTCAGTTCCAGTCAGAGCACAATTGATAACTATTGCATTTCAATAGTGTAGTAATACACAATGAGAGATTGAAGTTTCTTGCTTAAAGTACCGTGATGTTTGATACGTATTACAGGCTTGTATGCTGACGTAAATCTGACAGATGGGTCAGCCTAAGTCTGTATCACTAGCCTTGAGCATGTACCTATCTCGAGTGTTCCAATAAACAAAATGCAAATCAGTTTAAATGTTCAGAGGTGTACAATCCTTAGTGTTTGGGCTCATTAAGCACATGTACACTATGCTCAAAATTGTACAATTATGCTATTCCGCAATTCCTAAATTTTATGCCTAAAAGAGGACTGATTATGCTGAAATTATGCTAACGATATATTGGTCTTTCGTCAATATACAATAGAATTGTGCAAAATACAAACATCTGAATATCGTTGGTGCACCGGTGACAGCAATGAATAGTTACGCAAGCCACACCTTTTGCAGAGGGTGTGGCTTGCATGAAGTGACAAACTGCTGCAAAACTCAGACTCAGTGGACATGGATGCAAGCTGTTGATCACTGGATTTACAGTTGGCTGAGGTAGAACTCTCGTTGTAGTCAAGTCAGCAACTAGTGAATAATGACTTTGCAAGAGCATGTGTAGCCTCTTCGTAAAACATTTTATTATGCTCTAAATTTTACGTATTATGCTCCGAGTTTTAAGAATTACGCTCGTTTGCTCAAGGCTACTAATTATGATGCCGGCATAATATACACCTCCATAGGGTTCATGCCAAGTCTTTTGCATGTCCTTGCTGTGTCCAACAGTACAATGCAAGTTCCATGTCCACAGTTTGTAGGGTTCGGGAGATATGGTCACACAGAATTACCAATGCGTATGTACCCAAACCAACACATGGGCTTGCAGTTTCAAATTTGATGTCACAATATTTCAACACATCCTTATAAATGCCAATCCTTGCTGTGTCCTACGGTACAAGTTCCATGTCCGTAAGTAGTAGGGGGTTCAGGAGATATGGTCACACAAAATTACCAATGCATACAGAACCATGAAACATGGTTTACTTCAAGGACTCACAGTTCCAATTGCAATGGGGATGTCACTATGCTTGAACACGTTTTTATAAACTTCAATCTTTGCTGTATCCAATGGTACAAGTTTCGTGTCTGTAGAGGGAAGGGTTCAAGAGATACAGTCACGCAAATTTACCCGTGTGCACCAAAATTGTAAAAATGGTTTATTTCACGGGCCCACAGCTCCATATCTGATGGGGATGTCACAATACTTTTACATACCCTTATAAACTTCAATCTTTGCTGCATCCAACGGTTCAAGTCTCATGTCCATAGGTGGTAGGGTTCAGGAGATATGATTGGACCAAGCTACCCATGCGCACCAAAACCACAAAACATGGTTAACTTCACAGGCTTATAGCTCCAAATCTAATGGGGATGTCACCCCATCATGTGAGGATTTTCAGAAAGCACAGAAACAGAGCTTTAATCTGGTGCAAGTCCGGTCTTGATAGCTCCCTGTGTTCATGCGCTATGGGCGCTTGAATCTCACCAATTTCAGAGCCTTGAAGCTGGACCCGGCTTTTACAGCGTTCTCACACACCAACGGGAGTAGTAACAGCGGTCTCGACAGTTGTGTGGACCCTTGACCACCCGAAATACATATATCTTGAAGGATATGTCGTTCGCATGAACACAGCTTGGAACAGATGGTGCCGAAATCTGCCGTCTGGCACAGCTCTTTCGTTGTACGACAACCGCATAACTCCGATTATCATAACGGATATCACCGGAAGATGTAATGTACGTATACAAAATCCGTATACTTGCACTACCTCCTCTGGAACGCTGGCGAAACGTAGTCTCGTCCCCAGACCCCACCCTCTAACGAGGAGAAACGTTTCTCGCCGGGAGGCGCGCGCGGGCGGGGCACGAGACTAGGCGAAACGGCTCGCGGCCGCGATATTGAAGGGGATTCGCTTTTTTCACAGCGGTTCATGTGGCGGTTACGTCACTATTGAATATTCATAAGTAACCCGTCACAGGCCACGCATGCCAATATGTAGGGTTTAGCTTTGCCGAGCTTTGCAGAATGAAGTCTTCATGCAAGCTAAAACAAATGGAAATCACAGCCAATGTAGAAGAAAAGTACTGAACTCTCTGATAAAGAAAATTTTTATTATCTATATAGCTGAAGATGAGAACAGTGACACAAGCAAAGTGCTACTGTGTCTGCAAATTTGGTAGAGATCTGTGACAGTCTCGGAAACTTGGATCTTTGTGTTTTGCATCTAAAGAGAACAATGGGAATAGAAAACATCACATTAATGGATTAGTGAGAATGAAATTCCTAGCATTCAGCAATGACATAATACGCACTGCCACAATGGCCCATGGTGATCATGTGGCATTGACGATGTGCTGAACGATATTCCAAGAGCAACAACCATGAATACAAGCTACAACTAGTGCTCTATGGACAAAGTCAATGTGGGCACATGGATTTTTCAACTAAACTGAAGCCGCCTGGCTAGATAAAATTGCTTCTCATGAACAACCGACCATTAAACTAGCAATGTACGGGTCTAGCCTGTCAGATGGCTTCAGCACAGTTGAAAACTGAATGCACTCATCATGACTTCATTCATAGAACCACTCTTGTTTGTAGCACTAATTCACAATTCTTGCCCTTGGAATGTCGTCACAGCACATTAATTGCCACTATATATGATGTGACGTCATGTCTCCCTCTTGTTCACAGATAAGGGTCTGGTGACTTGATGAGCTTTCGTGTGTTGAGTGTGGCCAATCAGACAGATGGCTGTAAATCACTCAGCTATACTTAATTTTGTTGTCTACCAGTCTCGTGCCCAAACCCAACCAACAGAGAAAGGGCCTTGTGACAAAAGCCAGAATCCTTGTGCTGAAGCTCTGTAGTTTTAGATGAAGGATAAATAAATGCTTTGTGTTGAAGAATCGCAAGTTTTTAGCAGCACAATTGAAGTACTTTTACTTGCTCCTGCATTATATTTAGTCTCACAAGCCAGACCCACTTCCGCAAAAGGGAAGGGTCTGGTGAAATGCGTATACAAGCTGTGTCCCGCCGCACTGTACAGTGCGGTACAATCACATTGCAGTATTTTGTCACATGACGCATTACAGGACTGTTTGAGTAGCACTAGCAGTCTTGAAAATGGTGAAAGAGAGCTAGGGCATCTTTTCCACTACTGCAGGAACTGTAAAAACACTTTGACTATACTTCTCAGGGAGCTTGCTTACTCCGCAACAGGTAATTCAAGAGTACATTATTTGATATCTGGTTACATCATCCAGCTAATTGCATTCCAGTGGGACATGGCTTGTATACGCAGTTCACCAGACCCTTCCCTTCTTTTGCGGAAGTGGGTCAGGCCTGCGAGACTACATTATATTACTGATTAAATATCTGGAGTAAGCCCAATTAGGTATTTGGCTTGTGTCAGCAGACACTTTTTGGTGAAAGGGTGGGTTTAACTAAAGAGTAAGCAGGTACCAATTTTAAACTTGGAGTTCTCTTTCAAAAGCTAGCAATCAGCTTTTCCTCTGAGTGCATTCCACAAACACACAAACCCTCTGAGAAGCCACCTGACCCTTCCCTGAACGCAATCTGTGCTGTTATTGGTTTGGTCTGGCTTACGTGATCATCAGCCAAGGCATAAAGTTAATGACACCCACCATGGAGTTATTCCAGCTCCTTGGGGAGAAAATGGCAATCCCAACAAACTCTGCATAATTTGTTGATAAACAATTTGGTGGCTTCCATGTAGCTTCTTCTGATCTAAACTAAGGCCATACTTCATTTGAACATCATCCCAAACAGCAATAAATCGTAAAATCGCTTCAATTCTGCTGATCTGTTGTCATCAAGGCCAAGATGCTTGAGCACTTCAAGCTGGGGTGTCATCAAGAGTATGTAGCCTGCCAGTGGCACACATGCATGTAACTTATATAAATCATTGTACATACAATTGGCAGGCACAGATCCCATATTTATACCTCAACGTATCAGACTATCACTTTGCAGGGGCATTTTAGACTAGCTTTACATAAAGTTCGCCCTCACCTTGCTTTTCTGTGTTTCGGACACACCAACTTTCCCTCTTATGTAATGCATTACGTAATCACAGCGCACGTGCCTGACCTCAGAATCGGTGAACAAAGTGAATCCCCCGTCGCCTACGAGAATAATCTGCGACTTCATTGCAAGTTGCAATATAACGACTTAGAAGTCGCAATGTAACGACTTGGAAGTCGCAATATAACGACTTGGAAGTCGCGATATAACGACATACGAAGTCGCAATATAACGACTTGGTAAGTCGCAATATAACGACTTGGAAGTCGCGATATAACGACTTGGAAGTCGCGATATAACGACTTGGAAGTCGCAATATAACGACTTGGAAGTCGCGATATAACGACTTGGAAGTCGCAATATAACGACTTGGTAAGTCGCTATATAAGGACATACAAAGTCGCAATATAACGACTTGGTAAGTCGCAATATAAGGTAGATGCTGGTATTATGAGCCACCTAAGCTGAATTACTACTCATTAGTGTAATTTGTTTTTTCAGCCGCATCTAAAGGTTCAAAACATTTCTCCAGAGAATGTGCCACTCAAAAAATAAAGTTGGTATTTTTCCCCCTAGGCTGTGGTTCTAAAACAAAGAACCTCTACAAAGCACTCTTGCATGTATTATGAGTCGCCTGCTGGTATTATGAGTCACCAGGTGCTTTATTGATTGAAACATTTTCAGATGGAGCTCAAACTGTATCCTAGCATTTTATAATCTCTCTTTGTGCTACTCGCCATTTTTCTTGACTGGAGCACCTTCCAGTCTACCATGGTATTAATGATAACATACCCTGTTCAGCGTTCATACTTTGAGGTCCACAAAATCATCAAACCATGAAAAATACTTCATAACGAACACATTACGATAGGGAAGTTGCTAGATAATGGCACCTGCATGTACCCTAAATGGACACCAAGTTTGGAAATTTTAGGAGTAAAATTTACATGTGGACCCACAACACCCTCTGACTCATAATACCAGCACCTACCTTAACGACATACGAAGTCGCAATATAACGACTTGGTAAGTCGCAATATAACGACATACGAAGTCGCAATATAACGACTTGGTAAGTCGCAATATAACGACTTGGAAGTCACAATATAACGACATACGTACTTACTGCATGTTGAAGTCGACTTCATAATTTTGTTATGCGTGGCGTGCCATACGTGCGCACCCCGCCGCACACTTACCATACCACCGCTCTGAAACGAATTACTTATGAATATTCAACAGAAGACGTAATGATGACGTAATGCAACATGAACCGCTGTGAAAAAAGCGAATTCCGATATGGGAGTTGTACACGCGTGTACATTTCGCGTTCCGGAGAGCCTGGGAATGAGGCTGTTCGGATGAGGCTAGAAAATCCGTTCCGGAATAGTACGCGTATTCAACCGGTGTGTCCTGCCCGTCTCTTTCTGTCCCACAGATATCTTATGTTGGTGCGTTGTATTATAGCACTACGTGTCTTGAGAGCATGATGTATGTGGCCATAGATAGTAGATTAGCATGATCCTACTACTATGTATGTGACCTAGTTGATAGTAGTATGTTAGGTGACTATATACCAACCGTCACAGTTGATTTTAAACACCACTACTTGTAACCCTCTAACCTTTTTTCTCACCTTTAAATGGCTCAGAACACAGGAGCATCATTATTGGCTATTGTATAAATTTGGAGCAGTGCCATTTCAGGCTGTAGCATTTACATAGCCAGGATTTCAAGATGGGAGGTTACATAAGTGTTTGGTGTGCGTGTATGCTGTGTAAGCATGCAAGATTGGGGGGGGTCTGGGAGTGTACTCCCCCCAAAAATTAACATATTTCCTTCATTACTTCCCGCGGGTACTCAGAGGTTTGAGGTTTTAAAAACATCAGTATTCCTGCGGGTACTATTAATTTCAGACTGTACTTACCCGTGGGTACAATACGAGGTGGGAACAAAATGAGGGTGGGTTCAATTAACTTCAACCTAGTCCGTGTAAGTCTGCCATTGAAATGCACACGACTGACGTCTTTGTACGGCACAAATACTGGGTATGTCAGTAGCAGATCAAGGATTTTGAAAAGGGGGGTTCCAGTGTGCACTAGATCGCTATACTTGGTGATGCGTAATAAAGCGTGTGAAGCACACCCACTAGGGAGGTCTGGGGGCATGCCCCCCCCCCCCCCCCCCCTCCCCAGGAAAATTTTTTGATTTCAGACCTTCTGAGATTGTTTCTGGTGCCGTTTTGGGGTCAAATAGCAAGAGTTGGACGACCTACTACCAAATCTAGTCATTGTGTTTGAAGCCTTTAAGCACTTGCTGAATTTAAAGGCGTGGCTCCGCTTCGCTCCACAGAGGCTGCAAAGCAGCCATGAGGCACGGGAAAACAAAAGATAAAGTGTGGGCCGTAGTGTACGTAGTTACGTTTGCGCAGACTTACTAAGTATACGTGAAGGCAGCCCTTCAAAAGAGGGGTTCCATGCACCTCCTCTAGATCCGCCACTGTATGTACAGTGCAGTACAGTGCGTGAGTATAGACCAGCTAGACAAGCGATCTGAGTCGTCCAAGTCGTCCTCGTTGCCAGCAATGAGTGTGCCTGCGTAACCGTGTGGGAACTATTTGAGGTCGGGGTTAATTTTCTTCAGCTCAAGCGAGGGTTAATTTAAGGGCGGGAAGAAATCAAGGAAATATGGTAGTTGCTCTGAGATTGCTTCTAAGACCATTTTGCAGTCCAATCGCCACCGTACCGAATGTACAAATTTATTTACCAAAAACATATACGTAATGCGAAACATTACTGGGGAGTATGTGAAATGGCTCAGGCCGCAAATAATGCATGTACCTTATGCAAATGGTTATAACTAATAATGACGTGCTAGAGTGATTTCTGTAAGCTTTGGTATGCAAGCTCAGCTAAAATACGCTACGCAAGGTTCTAAGCATGAAGTTTGTAGCGTACTCAGAATGGACAATATGACCGACAACTGGATTTGACTGACAATTTACATGTTCTTCATCAAAGTTGGTGCCATTTCTATTAACCAGCGCCAGGACAACTACTGTATGCAGCATTACGTACATTTTATCTAAGAAATACTGTGCTTAATCTTCACACAAGTTTCTGTGTTCCAGTACAATAATTGATGTAAACAGTGTGCCAAAGTAGATGCATGCGGGAATGGGAAAATGTAGCACTGCATAAAAGATAAGCCTACACAGAAGCTGAAATGAATTCTGTATATGACTGAGTCTGTAAAATGATAGTAAATACTGCATTGTGCTTCACAGGAAAGTACAGCAAATCAGCGGAGGCAGTAATGCACTCAGATGTAGCTCAGGTAGCACCCAAATGTCATCATCACAGCTCTAACTTAGTGTCCAGGCCCATCCGAGAATTATGACATGCACTCTGTAAGAATAGTAAGCACAAGTGCACATTTTATGATAATTAAGGAAAGAGCAACATGGAGAAAAGGTCAACACTGCTTAATATGTTCAAATCTAACATACAAGATTGTATCTGGCACCAAATGTGTATTAAAACTCATCAACAACGTCTGTAGTAAAACTAGCAACGACTAAAATTGGGTAGGCATGAGTCCAGGTCATTGTGATGTGTTACCAATCACAATTTTAGCTTCAGTGTGCCTATGAGCCCAGTATTGGTACTACAGTAGCTAAATACTTTAACACAAAAATACACCACTGCAACAGGTGAGGTATCTCGACTTGAATTGAGCAGTTTCAGAATGCTATCTCAAGATCAGTCCTAGCTAGAAGACCAGATTCTCCATGCAGCAAAATGATGTTGGGATTCCCTTCTTGTTGGGTAAGTCTCTGGCGAGCCAGTTGCTTTGTGTGGCTAATTAGCACTGTATGAGAAATGCAGCCCAGATACAGGACTTTATGATAGCAGACTGGGCCACGGCTGTGTGCTCTGGGCTCCAATAAATGCCCACTCAATGAAGCTGCAATTTATGATGCTTATACATTGCCCAGGCAGCCAGCAAACAGGTATGAAACAGACAGATTTTGAAGTAGATGACGGATGACAACGCAAAAAGATGATGATGAGTATTGATGATCTAACAAACTTGAATACTCCACTAGAGGAGAGTATGAAACATGGATTTGGTTAAGAAAATGATCTCAAGTTAGAAACGTGTCAATGCTTTTATGGACATCCCTATGTGCATATCCTACATAAAGATTATCCCGACTCTGGGCTATACAACCTGGTGACGTTTCCATTAACCCACACGCACAAACTTTGTCTGTTAGTTCAGTAGTCCCATATCTAACTACGGATACAAACCTGAACCTCCCTTTTGACCTTGCATAAAATGTCAGCTACATCACACAGAAAATAATCTAAAAATAATGTGTTAACAAAATAACGCGTCTCTTCTGTTCGCTATCTTTGAGAAGAGAAAAAAGATTCACTAAAACAGTATGCTATCATGAACACCATTACATGTATTAGACAGGAAATGGCCAAGGGCTGAAATTAAAATTCCGGAAGTTTGTATGCTGGCGATTGAACTGTTTGGGACAGAAGCAGAGCCGTAGTATAGCTATGGGGCATGCCAGAGTATTGCATCCAGTTTTTGGCTGTATCTCATCCATGTATGAATGTTTAGAAAACTTACAAATGGTAGGGCATTTAAAAAGTATAGCTGGGCTTTTATTTGTGGGGTCACTGGGTTCTGGAGGGAGTCACTGTATCCTAGGACTCATTGACCTGGGGTCAGTCATTACTGGGATGCAGTGACATCAATCCTAGATTAAGCAACCGTGGGGTCACTGGATGGGGGGGTCACTGAAACCTACGACAATGGATCACATGTTGTATTGGTTAAGAGTCTGCCCTTGAGTAGACACTATGGTAAATGGGTGTGTACTTAAGGTGGCGGGTAAATAATTTCACGATAAATTATCTGCCGTATATAAAATGTCTCATCTTACTAGTTGTGCAATCATTTACAGCCAAACTTGATATTCAAGTACTGTATGGCAAGTACTATCTGTGTAACAAATCTTGATAGCATGCTGCAGAAAATAACGCGGAGAGCGGTGGTTGAGTTGTATAATTTTTCATCATGTTTCATTCGCACGGTACGAGTGCCACATACTCCATTCATGGCGAGGAGAAAGTTCAACAGTCGCTAGAGGGGGCTACGTAGAGTTTTGGTCATAAGCTGTAAAGCTTAACGGATGGCAAGTTGAAACTGTTATTGGAAAGTCACTTTTTGTGGCGTTTCGCGGTACGAACTCTCCCCGGCGTTTGTTAGTCACGAATACTTTACGTTACCCCCTCGACTAACCACTGGAGAAGCTGTTTATGGTAAAAAGAGTTGCTAAAGTCGTTTACCTGATTCACGAAACGTCACGAAAAAAATGTATCCATGGCCTTCTTGGTGGGCGTGGCCATTGATGTACAGCGATCGACGACGTAGAAACTTCTCAGGCCTTCCTTCATGCTTTTGTCGATTGTAGTACGGCTGTACGGCTACGTAGCTCTTCGATATTAAGCTACTGAAGCAGCTGCTACAGTGATTTGCTTCGTTCAAGAAGAAAAACCAGCTGTACAATGGTGGGCGTAAACCAGAAACAATTATTGCACTTGCGTGGATAGCTTACCCGCCACCTTAACAGTGACAGAAGCAGAATTTTACCATATAAATGTGCTTTTATGGTTACTATGGTGGAAGTGTAGCACATCTTATGACCAACCCTGTACTCTAAATAGAATATTGAACGTTACCCAGAATGGGATGTTGAAGACTTTCATAGTAGCAATATGATCCAAGCTGCACCCCAAGTGGAACCAGATCAGTGACTTGAATGCACTTGGACAGCCCGGCCTGTGACAAATCATTAAGGTTATGATCAACTGCACCGAAGGCTGTTGACATAGTAAATTTATTGCTTTAATATTTCAAAAACCGTAACTGATATTTATCTCAAACAAGTTACAGTCCAACAGCACATGAACGAAATATATTATTCGGAGAGAAATAAGCTTCTGTTTAAAAACGCTCCAACGCATTCGAACCAGCAATTAGCCGCACCACTCGAACGCTTTTGCGCCAAATTACTCGGCGACTGTAAAGAGTTTGATCCTGAAATTTTTTCTTGCACTACTTCACGGTATTTACTAGGTCGGCACTTGAAGATATCTGGCGCTTTATATATACTTTTAGTAATATTTGTAGGAATTTAACTGCTTTAGGTGTAAGAAGCGTAGAATCTTCAATTCAAGTCCAATTATCGAGATTTCTTTACGTGCCACCCTGCTAAGTACACTGCACTACTCGTACAACACACCAGAACACTGAAAAAACGCTTTCCTTGCCTTATATTTGGTGCAAGGATAAGCGATCTGCTTTCGAAATACGGCAAGGCCTCGAGCATCGCCAGTGAGTTTGGGGACGCACGTTCGTGTAGCGTCCGCAATAAATAATTATTGTGTACTACGTCAACTATAATTGCTTACGTAAACAATTGGCCCTTGTATGCATTTTACAGGTTTCGAACCAGTTGATCTTAACCGCGTTGGACTCAGCCGCGTTTTGAAATTTGGCTATAGTGACAAATCCTGCTATATGCCATGACTGGCTTCGCCATACTATGACATAATCTCCTGTAGTGTATCAGCTTGCTCAGGCTCGCCCCCACAATGTTCTACATTTTCTAGTATATTTCTTTCATGTACTGTTGGACTGCAACTCTGTTTGAGATAAATATCAGTTACGGTTTTCGAAATAGTAAGGAAATAAATTTACTATGACTACTGCGGCTTTCTGGAAGAACTGCAGCTTCGCTGAACATGTGCTACAAGAAATACTAAGCCGAGAGGCATCGAAGCAACTTGCAGCGTCAGTACATGGTGACAGGGGACAACGCCGTGTAAGCTTGCTTCCTGGTGCAAGCAACAAAAACCTAAGCAGTGGCCAGCGAACAAGGCTATAGTGATTTTGTGTGTACAAACACAATCAACGACGGAGCTGAACCCGAGGGCCCCTGGGCTGTAGCGTCCCGAGCGCAGCGAGGGCACTATTACGGAGGGCCGAGGGTTTAAATCGCGTAGATCCCGTTGGTCTCAGTGTCTAACTATTTTAGATCATGGTGAGTCTTCGAAGCAAGTACCGGCATTACAAGCGATGCAAAGCTGTGGACACGAAGAGCCATCGGACTAGCTACCCTGCACAGCGAACAAAACACATCTTGACAACCGAACTATAACTCACCTGTGTTCTGAAAGTATGGGTGCAGGTTATGATATACCTTGGTGAGGAAAGGTCACACTGAGAACAACAAACTGCTGCTTAAAGTGTGTCTTCACTCAAGAAACACAGCCAATTTCAAAGACAGAGCTGCTCACGAAAGTGGTGTACGGAGTAATAACCGGACTTCCGCATGCGTTCGAATAGCAGAAAGATTTACAGAAAACAAAAATCACTTATTTGCACTTGTGTTTACAAGCATTAAAATATTTGAATCCATGTCCATACTACTGACAATGTAAGGCCACGACAATGGCCTCATGCTCTGAGCAATAAATTACAGGTGTTTATATAATAGTTAGACACTGAGACCGAGGGTTTCTAAATCGCGTAGATCCCGTTGGTCTCAGTATCTCACTTTTTTAGATCATGGCTAGCACTGTTGTAAACTCCAGCATATTTTCAAAGCAAATACCGCCATCACAAGCGACGGAAAGCTGTGGACATGAAGAGCCGTAGGACTAGCTACCCTGCAGAGCGAACCGAGCGAACGGAACATACCTCGAAAACTGAACTATAACTCACCTGTGTTCTGAAAGTACAGGTACAGGTTACGATATACTTCAGTGAAGAATGGTCACATTGAGAACAATTAACGGCTGCTCAAAGCGTTGTCTTCGCTCGAAGAACACAACCAGTTTCAAAGACAGAGCTGCTCACGGAGGTGGTGTACGGAGTAATAACTGAACTTCCGCATACGCCCGAACAGAAAAAGAATTTTTTTGATTTACAGAAAACAAAAATTCGCTTATTTACACAAAATATACTCTCGTATTTACACGCATCAAAAATTTGTTTATACGTAATCCATGTACATACTACTGACAATGTAAGACCAAAACAATGGCCTCATGCTCTGAGCAATAAAATTACAGGTGTTCTATGGGAGTTTATGAGTATTCTATGAGAATTTACAAGTATTCTATGGGATTTAGAACACCTGCTGTTGACCAATCACATTCAAGCATTTACTACAACCATGATCTAAATGAGAATTTACAGTTCTACGGAATATAGAACACCTGCTGTTGACCAAGCATTTACTACAACCATGATCTAAAATTTTAATATATACCTCCAGACAGTTAATGTTTACTGTTGACCTAAATGATTGCCAATGGTTGCAGTGCATGTTTACACAGATACTAATTACAATAAACAAAGCTAGTTGGTATGCAATGGAGGAGCATCCTGTGATGTTGATGGTCAGATTTGGTCCACTTTGAGCAGATACTGTGGCTGCATCGATTGTGGGCGCCATTGCTTGGGCTGTCAGTCATGATAGTCTGGCTCACGTGGTTAGTTATCGATTAAAATTATGGTGTCCAGGTCGATGTCAATAGCAGCGGTCATTGCGCGAATCTTGCAAAGCTCCACTTTTCTTACGGTTTCTCTGTTCTCTGGGACTGCCCGTGCATGATTGCTCTTTTTACTACGTCCGCGTGTTGCTATGCCCCATGGTACAAGTCGGTTATACAACTCGGTGTTGGTCTCTACAGTATACACAACCTCGGCCCTACGGCCCTCAATAGTGTATATCCTGTAGATACCTCCACCTCGTTGTATAACCTATACTTGACCAATCAAATCAGTATTACAACTTGTTATAGCCAAATCTATGAGAGGCTTAAAACGAACTCAGTTCTCTGCCCACAACTTATATGCATTTCCCCTCTGAAAGGGTATCAGAGGCTTGGAGAGATATTTATCTACCACTGCATTGTATTTACTGTTGACCTCAACTCCTGCTTCTTCAAGTATTTCTGAAAAACACTTTAACACCACTGTTTTTGGACAGCTCTCTGGGCTCCCCTGCATGAGTGAGCTCTACCTTCTGATCCAAAAGCTTTTTAGCAAAAGCTCGCTTTTGTGGTCCACTGAAAAATTGTCCTTAAATCGTGGATCAAGAAGTGTAGGTAGTACAAGTGGAGAGTTATTTTCTGCATTTATGATAAGGAACACAGATGCTGCATCTGTTGATAAGGACTTTCGCTCAAATGAATCTGTTATCCAGTGTGCAGTGAGGCTGAGGAGAGAGTCATTACTCACATCAGTGCTCCATATGTCAGTTGTGAAACTGAACCATTGGACACCACCAATTGCTTTTCTCACCTCTGCTGTCACACCGTCCACTATATTTGTGGAGTACCGTCTCCGTGATGTATCTCCTGCTTGGAAGGGAATACCTAGGCTCTAGCGTTATCAGTACAATCATTACCGGTAACGAGTCTGGTGAACCTATCAGTACAATCATTACCGGTAACGAGTCTGGTGAACCTATCAGTACAATCATTACCGGTAACGAGTCTGGTGAACCTATCAGTACAATCATTACCGGTAACGAGTCTGGTGAACCTATCAGTACAATCATTACCGGTAACGAGTCTGGTGAACCTATCAACGGGTCTGGTGAACCTATCAGTACAATCATTACCGGTAACGAGTCTGGTGAACCTATCAACGGGTCTGGTGAACCTATTAGTACAATCATTACCGGTAACGAGTCTGGTGAACCTATCAGTACAATCATTACCGGTAACGAGTCTGGTGAACCTATCAGTACAATCATTACCGGTAACGAGTCTGGTGAACCTATCAGTACAATCATTACCAGTAACGAGTCTGGTGAACCTATCAGTACAATCATTACCAGTAACGAGTCTGGTGAACCCCTCATTTTGCACAATCAAGAAAGGCTGGCAATCAATTGCAATAATTTGCCGATGGATGTGATGCGCTCGAGCATCGTTAATATCCCATACTTGCGTTCGTTCCCTGCTTTCTTTGAGTGTCAGCTGTTTGGCTTTTCCTCCTGTGCTCCTAACGACTTCTGCTTCTCATACTCATGATACACAACATGGTGTTGCATTTTGAGATGGTTGACGAGATTCAAAGGTTGTAAGTTTCCGTGCTTGTCCCACCTTGCGAAACATTCTGCCCACAAGCACTGCAAACAGCAAACTTCGAATCCTCTCCGACTGAATAGAACTTTGGTGACTTCTTCTCCCTTTACTCGCCATCCTGGGACAGACACTTCGCAACCGAATCATTGCACTTCAATTGCTAGCACGTGGTTACACAGTGTGCATGTGTTATTTATCATTTATTTGCCAAAGTTATCAGTAGAATTTATCAGTACAATCATTACCGGTGCTGATATTGCCCAGGAACTGTATTATCGGGCCGATACCAATAACTGATCCGATTATCGGTGCATCACTAGTAACCATGGAAGAATTCTGATCTTCTGTCCATAAGACTAGGAGGTTCAAAAGCATGATGCCTGTCATGTAACCATCACTGTTCATATTTACCTTGGCTACTGTACTGCATGTATCATGAGATAGGCTATTGCTAATGGTAGCAAGGAGATCTTGTGTTTATCACAGATAAACTTCATGTGGGACTATAACTGCTCTGTTTGGTAGAGCTGATTTCGTGTAGGGTATTCTACCCGAACTGGCTGTTAATTAATAAGATTAAATCTTTATATTGTCAATTTCACTTTTGTTTCTATAGTAACAGGTGGGTTTATTTCCATATACTGGCAGGAAGTTGTAGATTCTGTTTATCTTAAGAGTCTATTGAGTGTGATTTTACATACGTACTTGTTTTTATATTTCAGATTTGTAACTAGTAGTGGATATGAAGAGGTTACATACAGTAACTCTGTTGCTGGTTCTTACTACATGTAAGTTGAGCAATGTTGATTTATGTCATACCTGATTTACTAATAATACTAGTGTGATGATTCATCATCATGGGGCGAGCCTGAGCAAGCAGCAAACTGTACTAATTTTTCATGGCACACATGTTACTATTGACTGTTAAGCCAAACTTGATAATGCATAAGTAGCTAAGTCCTCACCAGAGGTACCATTCTCCAGCCAGTGCAGCTGATGTGGCTACACATGCATGGACTAAGCTTTACACCGAAACCGTGAGCTAAATTTCTGGTGTTTATGAGTGCCGTTTATGCATGGCCCTTACCTGAAGCGACCTCAACCGCCGTCCATATCATTTGTACCGCCTGTGAGCGGCCTGCCGTTGATGGTCGTTAGAAGCACATACCAGAATTAAGTTGCCACGCATGCTTCAACTTCAGTCGTCTTCACTCCAGGTAGCTGACGCTGCACTCTGACAGTAGCCCTCCACTGGCCTTCACATGCTTCATGATATTGATCTTTGTGAATGCACTCATTTGAAGTTTATGATAAGTGGTCGGTCCAAACCAGCATAGATAGATACACACATGCGTGTGCATTGCAGTCACGCTAGTGTGGAGCCCGCTCAGGCTTGCACCAATTAATGTGCGTAGGTATGGCCCCTGTTATGTAATCACAAACTTAATTGGAATGAGCCACATGATTGTAATGCTCATGTGTTTACCTTGTATTATGTATGCTTGCTTACTTACTTGGACTGACCACTTACTGAAATCAGTGGATTTTAACATCTTATGAAAATTGAACATCCACATGTACTCCTTGTTGTATGCATCCTGCTACTCAAAACACTGAAGCCGTTCAAAGTTTGTATTGTCCCTGAGCACATGTACATAGCAGTGATCATTCTGATCTACTTCAGGTGCCATACATGTTTCTTGTATATACATGCATAATTTGTATGTTGCATGCATGCTGTACAACCAAAACTGTCTCCAAGCTGCTTACCCACTGTCTCCAGCTGATACGTACTTAAACATTATTGCCATATGCCTTAGTGTGAGGCTACTAATCTTGCAGTGTAGGCTATTCTCGGTTGGCCGGGTGTGGCTTGTACACAAACATCCATCACATTTAGGAATGCATCTGTTTTACACAAGTTGTGTAACTTATGTAAGTTTATTGTTCCCAGTGTTGTAGGTCTCATTGTCATTGAAGTCAATATAAAGAACAGTTTATGAACAGTTATCACATGCTGTTGCAAAAATAGCCATCAGTTAGTCCTTTAACTCACCTCATTTAGTACTGACTAGACTTGATCCAGTTACAGCGTTGAATCCAGTGAATGCAGTGATCAACAGCTGGTATATTAGTCCAAATCCTGCACAAGTCATACCAGTTTGTCACCATTGCCATTACCATCGCATTCAATATTCAATTGTCTGAGAGCACCAAAACCAAGTAAATTGACCAGGAAACAGAATGTGCACGAGGCATATTTTAAAGCATAATTTTTCAAGCATATAATGGGATAGAAATTTGCGAATTGTGAAGCTGGATAAAGTATACAATTATCGAGAATAATGTTCACGTGCCTATTGCTAGCGTCTTCAAACTCCTCAAATATAATCAGAGAGTCGGTAGACTCTCTATGTAGGGATGGCGCCGACGCCCAATATATGCAATACTTAAGCAAAAGCCGTATAACTTCACTAAAAGCTTATTTAAGCGCCCAACCTTCCTCTTTGAGTGCCTTTATGATCAGCAACACTCATATAGTTGCCCCAAAGCCACGCGGAAGACAGTTAAATGCAAAAGTGTGCGGTAGTGAAAGTGCCATTTTTTTGTATTCTTTCTTTCTTAACTCAAAAACGGCTCAAGTACTCACGACGAGGCTAGTACTCACCTTGATTTTTGCATGAAACTGATGCTCATCATAGCAAACAGCTTCACAACCACTCGTCTTCATAGCTTCAAATTTACCCTGGTCGAAAAGAATATTCACAGCACTGCCCGACTGCTGTCTGTTACATAGGACGCCGTTTCCTAATCTTGTACGCATGCACACATGCAGTCTCGTTCCCAGACCAAAGACCACTGTCATTGGTCTGGGAACGAGACTAGTGCTCACACGAAATTGTGCGCGTTGACCAGTACATGTACCTGTATGCACGGCTGGCACAGTCTATTCCCGTGGTTGTAGGAAAGGCTCATGCACACCAGTAGGTAAGGAACTGCATTTAGTTGCTTACTTATATATAGCTACACTAAAAAATATAGCTTTAGGTAGTGCCTGGATGGTCAGTTTTTTATGCTCTGTTGGTACAGTTTTCTGTGCTGGTCAGTTGTCATGTGATCATAAATCAGGAAATCGGCTTCACAAAGGGCTCAAAATCTGGTACAAAGAGTTGTTAGAAGGGTCTGGAGTTCAGACTAGACCACACTAGCCTCGTTCCCAGGCCATGTAAGAGGAGGAAAGTGGCCTGAGAACAAGGCTACAGCCATGCCCTTCAAGTAAGGTTGTGGTATGTTTTAGGGAGACCTCCAATACACTGTTATAACTGCAGTGTGAAAAAGATGTAAGGATGGGGCACTGCCAGCCATCTACAATCGCTGGACTGGACTAGTGGACTGGACTAGTGGACTGGACTGGTGGACTGGGCTGGTGGACTGACACTAAAAATCATTTTTATGCTATCCAATGACACTCACTCACCTGTGGAGTTGTGTGGAAGCCCCGCAGCTTTGTTTCTAGCTACATACATGGTCCCAGAGCATATAACTCACTAGGCCTACAGTATTTGTGATGGTCTTTGTACCCAGTGTGTAATGGATTTCTCCTCTATGATGTAGTGTAGACAATTGCAACCTGACTTCAGTTCCTAGAACTTCAGATGAGGTTTGGTAGTTCGGTAAATGTTTTAGTTGTCATTACACCATACTGTAGCTACATTGTAACACTTAAGTGTATATATAAAGACTTAAAAAACATTAAAAATGTAAAAAGATGTAGGGATGGCATGCCAAAAAGTATGCAAACAAGGTAGGAATAATCGAAATGCATGAAAGCAAAGGTCAACATATTGGCAAAACCCCATCCCTACATCTTTTTCACACTGCAGTTAGACAGTGCATGGGGGTCTTCCAAAAACGTACCACAAGTACACCCCAACTTTTCATGGCTATAGCCTCGTTCTCAGGCCACTTCCTAGCTCCTCCCACATGGACTGGGAACGAGGCTAGTATGATCCAGCATTATGTCTCGTAGCTATCGTAGGTACCTATCAGATAGCTACTAAGTAGCTTTACTGCCATCATACTACTTGTAGTGACAGTGGCACCCTTTCTGATACAACCTAGACACTGAGCTTAGTGGGCTGCAGACTAGTCATAGTAATCAGTGTGTAAACTCAAGTACTCATGCTAACTGCATGGATGGGTACAGATTCAGCTCTCAAGCACGCTGTCTAACTGCAGTGTGAAAAAGATGTAGGGATGGGGCTTTGCCAATATGTTGACCTTTGCTTTCATGCATTTCGATTATTCCTACCTTGTTTGCATACTTTTTGGCATGCCATCCCTACATCTTTTACATTTTTAATGTTTTTAAGTCTTGTTTCTGTACTTTTTTGATGTTAATCTCAGTTACAGTTAGACCTAAGCAAATTTAAAGAAGAATATTTCAAGTGTAACCACAACACCAGAACTTGAAACGGCGTTGACAGTTTAGTAGTAGTTCCAGGCATGTAATAATAATGTGTAATATAGCCAGCTAGAACCTGATGAAGGGCCAACCGCTCTCCCTACCAAACTTTGTGAAACCAATTTCATGATTCAGTTGTTATGACGACTGACCAGCTGCAGCACAGAAAACTATCATACTGACAACTGACCATCCTAGCTTCACTAAAGCGGTGAGTAGGCTATTTTTAGTGTAGCTACAAGTAGGTAGTGCCTTACCTACGTGGTGTTCATAAGCCTTGTCCAATGCCGCTGGGGGAAAAGTCCGTGCTAGCCGTGCGTCCTGCCCGCTGGCCATTTCGCCTGTGTACTAGTCTCACTTCCAGACCAATGACCGTGGTCTTTGGTCTGGGAACGAGACTTCGTGTGCGCATGCGTACAAAATTATAAAATGGCGTCCTAAGCAACGGACAGCAGCCTCTGAGTGTTGTGAATGGCTTTTGTTGACCAGGGTGAATTTGAAGCTATGAAGACGCTGAGTGGGTTGGGAAGCTGAGCGCTGTGATGAGCATCCGTTTCGTGATAAAATCAAGGTGAGTACTTGAGCCGTTTTCGAGTTATCGTAATTTACAAAGTGGTTGGAACAAAGAAAGAAAGAAAGAAAGAAAGAATAACAAAAATGGCACTTTTGCTACCGCACACTTATACGTTTAGCTGTCTTCCGCGTGGCTTTTGGCCACTTATATGAGTCTTGCTGATCACAAAGGCACTCAAAGAGGAAGCCTGTGCGCTTAAATAAGCTTTTAGCGTGTTTGTGGTGAAGTTATACGGCTTTTGCTTAAGTATTGCATATATTGCGCGTCGGCGCCATCCCTACATAGAGAGTCTACCGACTCTCTGACAATGAGCAATCTGACAGCATGCTCAGTGCAATACTTGTTCCTTCGCACAAGCATCATCTAGACTACCAAATGAACTTTGAGAAACTTTTGCTCCTCCCCTACCCTGACAATTTTTGGAAATGAAGCCCAGGTTATGCAGTGGTTATTGCCATCAAAAATTTACTACTTTGGCATAAAGTCAGTCTCTCCAAGAAGAAAGCTGTTTTGGGGTAATCATGCAACTCTACAGGCAAGTGAGTCTCATTAGAAAGCGTAAAAATGATTTGTAATGTTAGTCCACCAGTCCAGTCCACCAGTGATTGTAGACGGCCGGCACTGCCTTTGCTTTTATGCTATCATCCCTACCTTGTTTGCATATTTTTTGGCATGCCATCCCTACATTTTTTTACATTTTTGCTTTATATTATGCATTGCCTATACACAAGGCTTACTCTGTGGATACATATACCTAGTAAGAAATATTGCAAAGGTATAGAAGGAAGAACTACGTAGGGTAAACTGCTTTTGGGTCATTAGCAACTCTATAGCAACCTAAATAAGTTACAGCGTTCAAGAGCTAATCATTAGACACCTTTGATGTTAGTACATTCTACACTACATGAAGTTAAATAGGGATGCCTATGTAGTGTAAACAGATGTAGGGATAGGGCTTTGTATACTCTTTTATTAGTGTTGTCTATAATTGAAGCACTAGAACTGTTGTGTGTGTCTAAAGGCCAAGATCTATCACTCTTGACTTCGATTTAGAGAACTCACTTTCAGGGTGCAAAGTTGAATTGAAGCCAGAGGTGTATCTCCCTTTCATCAAAGCACTAATTTCGCACATCAAAAAGAGGTTACCTGATATGGGAATTTTTTCTGCATTTTCAATATTACAAAGATCCAAGTAGACCACTGGAGGAAGTAGTGTTCCAAAGGTATGGCATGGCTCATATACCGTAGTATCGCGAAAGAGCGCCCATGGGCAGAGCACCTTACAAGCCTGCCAAAGAGGGGGATGGGCACTCTTTCATGCATTTCCGCATTTGACCACGAAAGAGCGCCCATGTATGCCTACAGCAACTCACTGCCCTCAAATTTGCTGAAGTATTGGACGAACAATAACGTACAATGGAGCCACTGACCTTCGAAACTCAACTTCTAACAGCACGCAACACTCTGAACGGTAATACGCCAGCCGTAAGTGTGGTATAGCTAGCGAGCGCGGCCACATTATAGCTACGTCCTTCCACACAAAGCCATCCTTCCGTAAAGTGTAAGGGATTTTTCTCACCTCAGATGTGCATAGTGCTTGAGGCTTCAACACTCAACACTCCATGTCATTACTAGCATTAGCCACGCAAAGCTTGCTCCAGGGTGGGTGCTCATTCGAATGAACTTTGACTCTATACAGGAAATTGGGTCAAAAGTAGGGGGTGGGTGCTCGTTTGAGAGACTATGGTAACCACGAAAGAGTGCCCATGTCATGTTTACAGCGACTCAATGCCAAATAATTGGACAAGCAATAATGTACAATGGAACCACCAGTGGCTTCGAAGTGGAGTCTTAATTGATAGCGGTATGATCTTCAAATTTCACACAGCAAGGTTTTTCTTAGAAAAAGAAAATAGAGTGGTATTTTTGCAGGTGAAGCAAATGCTATATGCATATCTGAGGTAAGAAACTTTGCTCACCAAAGGTTACTTACTACAAGGCATCTTTGCGTAGACAGACGTAGCTAATGCGGTGCGCACCGTAGGCTACACCATGCTCAGTGTGCCATATGTAGGGATGACCCCGAAAAAAATGGTGGCCACATTAAAAGTGCACAAATGACACGCTCGAAATGTCTGCGTTAGAGTAGTCAAAGGCCTCTATGAACCATATAAGTCATTGTCGAGTGCTTCCATGAGCAACAGGACTGTTAACTTTGCTGGAAAGCATCGCTAAAGTACCAGACGGGCAAGTCACTGAAACGAGCAAATCGTCTATCTTCTGACTTCTTTCTCTGACCTTCCACCATGATAGCACGACAACGGCTGAAGCTATTACAACAATTCAAACGCAAAAGAACAGCATAAATTACTAGGTATTCCACTCACCATTTATCGTTCTCAATAAAAGAACTCGAACTAGTCTGCGATTTTCAGGTAACACCGCGCTATACGCCATTTTGTTAGATGATAACATTAGTCATAGCAGATATGCCCCCCGGAAGCTCAACCCAGCATGTGTTTACCGTACAGGATAAGAAGCTGACACAAATTACATGAAAAACTGCAAGAGCCAAGGTTAGGTGGTATAACGCAAAACATAGAGAGGGAATGTGTGCATGCTTCCAGGAGAAGTATTATAAGGTATGTATTTTTTTGGGCTGCTGTAAATGAAAATGTAGGTGAGGACTCCACACACTGAGCGCGTGTAGTTTGCAAGGCAGCAGTTTCTACTTCCGTTCAGACTATAGCTGGAAGTCATTCTGGAACCTGATTGGTCAATGGCTAGACCTGTAACTCACCTAGACACTAGGTACTTGATACCTAGAACACCAGCTGGCAACTTAGAACACTAGCCACTGATATTCAATTTTTCATTTTCAAATTTCATAATGGTCATTTACAAAAATGGATAATTTATCGTACATCTTTACAAACAGTATTCACTTAAGTTGACATTTTTGCTGGTGTCTTCTGGGTTCACCGTAAAACTCTCTGTAGACTTTGTCCCCATAGAGGTCACCTAGTATCGAGTCATAAGACACCATTGCAGTAACAGTTTGATGGTGAGTAGCTATGGTCTAAATCGGTTTGACACTGCAGCGTAGTGATCTACGGGAGTTATAAAGCCAGCACAAAGCCTCATAAAATTGCACGCTTCACACTTGGGTTTTATATAGGGCTTTGCTTGGGCAGTGAAAATGTGCATCCAAACATCAAACATCTTTATTTACGTAGGTTAGATACCAAAGCATGGGGTTTCACTTGAAAGCATTTGAATTTATGACAACTCTTTGTTCTTTGTGCAAAGTTATATACTTTTGTACTTACAGACCATGCATCTTCTCCTCGGCCTTCCCTCCCACCTCTCTTCTCTCTTACTATTCCCCCCAAAAAACAAAAAAAAAAACAACAACAGGAACAAGTCACAAAAAGTTTTCTGAATGACAACAAGCGCATGTAGGGATGGAACCCTCATAAAACCATCCAAACTAGATGGGAATGACACCACAACACTTTCACACCATCCCTAAATCTTGTGCCATTTTGCCAACTATGCACACCACAAACTCTCAAGATGCACATTAGCCTATTCACACCCACTAAATAAACAAACAATGCTGTTCACTCCACAGCCTTCCACATACAAGATATCTGCCACATGTTCAGCAGCAATAAAATTTCGCAACATAACTCACACTCCAACATGCCATACAGACTCAGCACTACACAGCTTCTGCATACAGGACAGACCATATCTGCCATGCTCAGTAGCAATTACGTTGCAGCCACCCACAACACAACACTCTCCATGCACTACACACCCAGCACTACCCAACCCACTGCCTTCCGCAACCCTCCTAATAGGCTCCTATGCACACAACTAACACAAGGCATAGTTGGCAAAATGGCACAAGATGTAGGGATGGTGTGAATGTGTTGTGGTGTCGTTCCCATCTTGTTTGGATGGTTTTTGAGGGTTCCATCCCTACATGCGCTTGTTTTCGTTCAGAAAACTTTTTGTGACTTTTTATCTACAACTTACCAGCAGTATCCACTGAATAGGTTTCATATGAAACAAATGGAGGCACTTCTACATAATTCAGCTTCACCAATCATTTTGGACTACTATGGCACTCTGTTCTAGGGAAATGCAGGGCATTCTGGAGTACGCCTGAGTGGGTACATGTGCAAAACATGGAGCACCAACCATTTACTCGGATAGTCTACTATATATGGCTGAAGCAGCTACTAAGTTTTATTACTGAAGCTAGAGGAGATCTTTGGTTGTGAGCAGCCCACAGCTTAGAGAACACCCTCTATGCAATTTGATCGATGTGGCTGGTGTTGTCCCCACCACACAACCTGACAAGTGCCAGCTAGTAGTCACTCAACATTTTTAGCATAATGAATAGTGAAGTACCGTAATTTGCTTTTATTTCGTTGTAAAAGTATTTTCGTACAAAGAAAATGTACGAAAATATTTTACGCAAATATAATTTTACGACGAAAATTTTTCCGCGTTGGTTGGCTCCCTGCTACGCACAAGCACTTCCCCAATCGCTGCTGCCCATACATCCGTGTATACGTGGTAGTCTCTAACATCTTTTCACAAGCCATCTCCTTGGCACGCAGTTCGATCTCCTCAATTAATGCCCACCACACGTGACTTGTAAAATTATTTTCGTCCAATTTGGTCGGTGCGAAAATTATTTTACGCGGATATTTTTTTACGAAAATTTACTAGACGGAAAAAAAGCGAATTACGGTACTTGTCTTTGGAAGTAGCTAACTCCACACAGTCTCCAGGTCCAACTCTCATGAACAGCAGTTGCTTGCATTTCTCAGTGTGTGCATTCTCAGTTCTGTAAAAAATAATTTCATTGGTATATTGCATCTGGTTTGTTTGAGTTTGGGGTATACGGTGAGTGGTCTGTCCAAACAAACATACCTGTACGCATCCACAATGCAGTCCTTCTAGTGTGGGGTTTGCTCAGGCTTGCCCCAGTAATGCATCGTTCACACCACTAATAGCTAGCTTCCAAACCTCCTCTGGGCTGCAGTGTGCTGTAGTAGCTTAATAGTATGGGTTCTGCATCATCACTGGAAAAAAAAGAGAGCAGTTAGGAACCTATATAGGCGAAACTCATGATCCTATTAGTACAGCTGTTTTTCTGAATTTAATAGAGACAGTCTTTGTGATTCTAAATTTTCAAGCTAATATATGTTCTCTGAGCAGTTGAAGTGTGGTTTATTACATACTTAAAGCTAAGCATATCAACAAGAGTCGTTGAAATCAGAAATTTAACCACCACCAATGCAAGCTTTTTATATTTATGTGTGCTATTCGTTTTTCAGTTTCAGGTGCTCAGTTGCAATCCAGTACTGATAGACCATGCCCTGGAGAGAGTGTGACATTTACATGTACAATTACTTCTCTTGCACATCGGTGGGAAGTTCCATTTCTTAACATCATTCAACCACTTAATCCTGCTAGTCAGCGGGATGGAGTTATCTCTAATCTCCAATTTCAGTTTGCTGTCATAGAAGTGATAGCAGATACATTGATTACATCAACAGCAACAGTGAATGCCACTGAAAACCTCAATGGTACTCTAGTCTCATGCACCGATGGCAACCTGGTAGTTCCAGATGACGGCCAAAACAACACCATAAACCTTAGAGGTAAGCGCACAGTAATTGTCTATACATGTAAATTAGGTTCCCAGTGCCCTCCACATGTGACATGCCTCCTCACATATAGTCAGTAGTTCTGCTAGCATAGTATTTTAATTTCTGGCGTGTAAAGCGGAAGCAGCATTTCCTGTCAGTGAATAATCAACACCCAAATGTGCAGCAACTTCAACCTGATTTTTCTCAGGAACTATACTACGAACGTGCAGTTTTCACAGTTTTGACAAGCGACAAGTTCTCTATTCATGTTTCAACCCACTCAAACACAAAAGGGAAACCGGCTAAATGAGGAGTAGTAAAGCTTCCTACTGTCAAAAATGTTCACCAACTGATGTAGTGCATGAATGTACTGCACAAATCCAGCTCACAAACAGAATTCCATCAGAAGTATGATTATTTGAGAGGAAATTGGTACAACTTCTTTGCATGAACTAAAGAAGTGTGTCTATGCATTAGTTTAGCTACCACAGCTCATTGAAAATGACTTAAGAATGCATGTACACGACAATTTGCATCAAATACACAGTTACTATTTTGTAATTCAGAATTTAGGCAGATCCTCATAAATGTTGTTAATAAATTTAGAGCATTTGAAGTTCATAATCTCTATACTCTTAAAAATATTTATCCAGTCAAAGTGCTTGTACTGGTTATTCTTCAGATGGCTGATCACACTCCAGTCATAAAGGCTAGAGCACCCAGGGTCAGCCGGCATGAATGTACACATTGTGCAATGAAAATGACAACTCTTATGCACATTCAGTTAACTGGAGACCAAACAAAGTTTAGCCTTCTTCACCGACTAGCTTCAGTTGTAGCTGGAACTGACTGTATCTGTTGGGCCTGTGGTGAAGAGTATAAGGGTTTCAGTCCAGTGAGTACATTTCAAGATAGCCTTCATTCCCAGGCCTTCCCTGCAAGCTGTCAAACACTGGAGGTGGGGATATGAGGGTTACTGGTGGCCTAGTGGTTAAAGCACTGGACTGCAGATCAAAAGGTCCCAGGTTCCAGTCCCAGGTTCCAGTCCCACTTGCAACAGAGGTCTTTTGGGTGCACTCATCCCTACCTCAGAAATTGAGTAGAAGGTTTACCTTCACGTCCTTTAGAGGGGACATTCAGCTGTTGGTCCCAGCCGGAGAACCCCTTAAAATTATCCAAGTGCTATTGGGGATTTCCTTATTAACTGGGTCATCCCAGGTAATAAACCATACAAAATTACACCCCAAGTGGAAAGAAAAAAAAACGTATAGTAATGCATGAATGAAAAGCCACAAAATTGCCTGAGAGGACTTACTGAAGTTTGATACCACAGCTTGAAACAATTATCATTGAAGTATCTACTATGCAAGTACTAAGGTCGAGAGCTAACCCATGGTGATTGCACGGGGCCATACATTTGCCATCAAGGAATTGGACCTACGGTGACACAGGATTTTACAGTGGCCAAACTAGCTATCTTAACATGAAGGTATTTACATTTGCTAAAGATGAGAATATGCACTTTTTTAAACCACTGCTGATATAATCAAAAGTGTTGACACTTCAGTGACCACATAAACGTCATCCTGACTTACAATTCTGAAGCTTTGTATAAAGGCTAAGGTGGGCACGTTGTTAACAAGCTAGATCTATTAGCTGCAACTTTCTGGTAGCAGACTACTGATACAGCACAGCTACACTGAGCTGCAAGTCAGTTTGACACTTCAGTGTAGTGCACACTTAGCTACTGGCTTGCTGCACTACAGCATATCCTGTGCATCCACCACGCTTCTGAAGGCAACCGCTTTTTTACAGTGTAGTATATAATGCGTTGTAGCAAATGCCAACACATGTGGAACATTTCCTACAAGTTTGGTTCGAGTCAGAGGTTTGGATTCTGAGATATTTGGAATCTAGCTTGTATTGCACAAGAGCTACTACAAATTAGTTATTATTTTCTAGCACTTGGTGACAGAATTTTGTGGTTTGCCATGCTTGCACCTGTGTTTGTACGTAATTCAATTGGTAACCCAATGAATACTCAAGGAGGGCTTACACCTTCCACCAGAGTGAACTTCACAAGGTTGACCCCCCACCTTAACTGTAGATACTTCAATGGTAACTGCTTGCAGCTGTGTTGTCAAAATCCAGTAGGTCCTCTCAGACTGTAAAAGACAGACTAAAACATAAGCACTTTTGTGGTTTTACATTACTGTGGCGAGCATGAGCAAGCCCCACACCAGTGAGATATGTATATCTAATAATTATCTATCATGTATATGGACAAAATGTATGTGATCTAACAACAATGCTGAATCCTTATACATCTGCAAATAGACGCTTAGTTCAGTTTATGCTACTCATTGTGAGATAGAGAAGAGCCTCAAAACCATTGCAAGACAAGGAAGTTAGGCTACAGCATGGGAGAGAACATGAGAGGACTCGACGTGCGTCAAGGAAAGATTAATGAAGAGGGAGAGAGATAGGGTTAGGCGCATTATCCAAAGTCACAAAAAAATTTTCTGAACAAAAACAAGTGCGTGTAGGGATGGAACCCTCAAAAACCCAACCCAAGTAGATGAGAATGACACCACATTACTTTTACACCATCCGTATACATCTTGTGCCATTTTGCCAACTAGCTACGCCTTGTGTTTGTTATTTGTGCGCATAGGAGGGTTGTGGAAGGCAGTGGGGTGGCTTTAGTGCTGCATGGATGTGTAGTGTGAGCCCCACACTAGTGAGTTGAATTGCGATTTTTCATATCAGAGGGGTAGACTCTCTATGTAGGGATGGCGTGGACGCGCAATACCGTATTGTCCCGAGCAAGCGCCCATGGGTGCTCGCAGCTCAACCACCAAAAATTGGGGGTGGGTGGTTATACGGAGGAGGTGCTTGAATAGTTCAACTATCCCTGCGCAATCGCCCATCCCAGATGCGAATTTAGCTGCCAGGGTGTACCGAATCGACCTGCATCGTCGTTTCGGCCGTGCTTAGTCGAGGCCAGCCTGACGGTGGAGAAAGCTATATCGTGCTCGAAAGCAGACCGACTTGTAGCCCTGTTGCCAACCTTCCCAAAGCGTTCGTTGCTTGTAGTATGCAAATTTCGTACTGCAGGCTAAGATTGCTGCAACCTTGATGCCGGATGTCATGGCACCAGAAGCACATCAGAACGATCGCAGCTATGTACGTGAGCTCAGTGGACTTACTTTTGATTCACTACGCAAGAATTTAGCAGGTGGGCGGTTACACGGAGGACCTCAAAAAGTCACAAAACTGTCAAAATTGTGGGGTGGGCACTTGCACGGGACAATACAGTATACCGTATAGCCGGAAATATTGGTGGTCATTAAATTTGGCGGTTTGGCCTCAAACCGAGTGTAAAAAATACTGGCGGAATTTAAATTTGGCGGTGGCGCCTTGCAGCGTATTACGTCATTATAAACATTGCCATAACATTGCATGCGTGTTTATCAGGGAGCGTTTGCCGTCCTCTCATTTGAGGAACTAAGCCGTGAGTTCACAGATTTACAAGAAATATAACTGACAGCGTGCTAGCGCCGAGCTAGCTATATGTACAGCTCGCGTAGAGGGGCGCCGGGTGGAACCAAGAGCGCTACTGCATGCATTACGTCATTACGCGCGTTGCAGGCGAAAATAATATTGGCGGATTTTAATTTGACGGTTTCAACTCAGACCACCAAACTGGCAAATTTAATTCCCTGCCAAATTTTCCGGCTATATGGTATGCAATACTTAAGCAAAAGCCGTATAACTTCACCACAAATACGTTAAAAGCTTATTTAAACGCCCAGATGTCCTCTTTAAGTGCCTTTATGATGACCAAAAGCCATGTGGAAGACACCTAAACAAACGCAAACGTGTGCGGTAGCCAAAGTGTCATTTTTCTTATTCTTTCTATCTCGCAAACAGTTTAAGTACTCACTGTCATTTTAGCACGAAACTGATGCTCATCACAGCGCGAAGCTCTACGACCACTCAGCGTCTTCATAGCTTCAAATGCACCCTGGTCAACAAAAGCCATTCACAACACTCTGAGGCTGCTGTCCGTTGCTTAGGACACCATTTTCTAATTTTGTACGCATGCGCACACAAAATCTCGTTCCCAGATCAAAGACCACAGTCATTGGTCTGGAAGCGAGACTAGTACACAAGTGAAATTGCCAGCGGGCGGTATGCATGGCTGGCACGGTATTTTCCCCCCGCGGCATTGGGCAAGGCTTATGAACACCACGTAGGTAAGGCGCTGCATTCAGCTGCCTACTTGTAGCTACACTAAAAATAGCCTACTCACAGCTTTAGTAAACGGTAAAGCTAGGATGGTCAGTTGTCAGTATGATACCGTATAGCAGGAAATTTTCACTGGTCCAAATTTTTGCGAAAATCCCGTTTCCCCTCCAGAAGAAATTTTCGCAGTTTTAATTTTCGTGTTTAGCGCGAGCTATTGCCACGCCCCTTTATCGTCGCCGGTCTAACGGAGGACGAAAGATGTCCCGTGGGAGAGGGTGGGACGTCGTCTACCGGTTTGAAATAGCGCTACAGTGCCATCATCAGATCGAGCGAGCTAGCGCATAAAACACACGTATGAAAATTTCCACGAGTTCAAAAGTTCACGTGTTGAAATTTTCCTGGTTCATATTTCGCGGTTCTTATTTTCGCGTTTTGGTCGTGGGTCGCGAAAATCGCGAAAATTTGGACCTCGCGAAAATTTCCCGCTATACGGTAGTTTTCTGTGCTGCAGCTGGTCAGTCGTCATGTGATTGATATGAAATTGGTTTCACAAGGTTTGGTACGGAGAGTGGTTGGCCCTTCATCAGGTTCTAGCTGGCTATATTGCACATAATTACTACATGCCTCAGATGCCTGGAACCACTACTAAACTGTCAACGCCGTTTCAAGTTCTGGTGTTGTGGTTACACTTGAAATATTCTTCTTAGGCTTAGGTCCAACTGTAACTGAGATTAACATCAAGAAAAGTACAGAAACAACACTTAACAAACATTAAAATGTAAAAAGATGTAGGGATGGCATACCAAAAAGTATGCAAACAAGATAGGGATAATGCATGAAAGCGAAGGTCAACATATATATTGGCAAAGCCCCATCCCTACATCTTTTTCACACTACAGCTGATGCAATGCTGCTAGATCATATGAAGCACATATAGTGCAAAACCCTCGGCGTTTGATGTGTGTTTTGGGTCACTGAGTGATAATTATGTCATGAAAATGTTTAACTTTAAAAATTTTGTACTAAAACTGGCAATAACCCTGTCATTATGCTCTTATGTAATGTTATTATGCTGACATGGCAAGCATAGCTATGCAAGTATGACGTTCCAAGGTGTATACTGTAAAATTGGGATAAAACACACAAAATAAGCACCCCATGAATATAGGCACCCGTTTTGATTACAACAACCACATCGCGTTTATAAGCACCCATACAAAAATAGGCACCCCACATGAAAAGGCACCTGTTACTATGCAAACAGAAGTGAATTTGCTGATTCAGCTTTTTCGAACATAGCGGCAACTTTTTGCCAGTGTGATTGTAAGCAAGCTATTGACATGGGATAAACCGAAATTTTTGGGGCGAGCCTGAGCGAGCCCCACACTAGCGTGACTGCATTGCGCACGCGTGTGTGTATCTATGCGCATATACGTATATGCTTGCTTGGACCGACCACTTACCGGAAATTTTAAATGAGTGCATTCAAATATTTCACGAAGATCGATATCGCGATATCGTAAAGCATGTGAAGGCCAGTGGAGGGCTACTGTCAGAGTGCAGCGTCATGGACCCGGAGCGAAGACGACTGAAGTTGAAGCACGCGTGGCACTGGTTTGTGCTTCTACCGACGACGGCAGGCCGCTCACAGGCGGTGCAAATTTAATATGGACGGTTGTTGACTACTCAGAAACCAGCAGTGTAAAGCTTATTCCATGCATGTGTAGCCACGTTAGCAGCCCTGGCAGGTCGGTTTCAGGTCAGGGCCATGCATATTAAAACGGCACTCATAAACGCCATGAAATCTAGCTCATGGTTTCAGTATAAAGCTTGGTCCATGCATGTGTAGCCCAGGATGGAGAAATTGCTGCAACTTGTTGGCATATGCGTCATCAGGTTTGGCTTATTACGCTCATGTAACAGTAGACAGTGACAAATCCTGCTGTGTGCCATGAAAAGTTAATACGACATTTAAAGCAAATCAAAAACCATTTTAAAGCCCCCTGTGAATGGTAAATGGATGTGCATGTAGGAGGATAATTGACTTGATGTATTACATCACTCATCAGTGACATAATATCCTGTATCAGCTTGCTCAGGCTCGCCCCCACAATGTTCTACATTTTCTAGTAGGTAAGGCTTCTTGGTAAAACAAATCCAGGAATTAGCAAAAACCTGTCACAGATTCGTTGGTTCCAAGTGCTTTACGTTGGTGGGCGGGAGTTGGCAATGATTGATTGCTGACTGTATCTCTGTACAAAAGCTATAAACATTGGACAAAAATTAGCAGAAAAAGAACATAGGCCTATGTAAAATATACACAGCTGATCCGTTCCCACACAACTGCATGCTACCATAAAATTACATGCGTTTATTAGCATCCCATGAAAATAAGCACCCCTCGAAAATAAGCACTCGTTCTGGCTGCTAATTTCGAAAATAGGCACCTGTGCTTAATATCCGATTTTACGGTAGCACGGTGTGAGGATTATATATGTATATATATACTGTATAGCTGGAAAATTTATGCTGGAATAAAATTAATGGATAGTGTGAGAATATTATTAATTAACACTTTGCACGCAGAAATTACATACACGTCACTGTTTATTAACACGGAAATTAAAATTATCTGTGTGAGGTCAAAGTTCCTTAGCAAGCCCAAGGCCTTGCCAGCGGCCTGATTTGCATAAGTAGCATGTAACAAGGCTGGACTAGTTCATCTAAATTGCTGATCACTGCTAGGTAAGCAATTTGTACCTGTTTGAAGCCATTATCTGTAGGTGTATATCGTAGCTTACCAGCAATTTGAAACGGTGCCGATTTTCTCATTTGTTACGTACAGCTCCGACGGACTAAGCCCTTTTCCAAGTTATTTGAAGCTAGTACTCCAGCCTTATGTGAAATCTGGAAGCCGCTTGCTCCCTATGTTGAAGAAAAAGCTTCGCTTTGACGGCCCTTCTCAATATTCACGAACGATCACGATCTAGCACCGCCCCTTCCGGCTTCCTTGCTGGGTGATCTAAGTGGAAAGGTGTGTGGTCTACACATAGTGCCAGGTCAACAGATACACACCGATGAAAGCCAAGAAGCTTTCGAGGGTAGTGGCTATTTTAGTAAGATCAGTGACAAGTCAGTCGTGTTATAGGAGCTGTCGCTATCCCTACACATTAGTCTGTCTCTCTTGTCCATCGAGAGCTCGTCATCATCATCAAGAAGCCAAGAACGCAGTGGCGGTCAGAAAATCACTCCAGAACTTTTGAACGAAGCGTTTTCAGCGAAAGCCACACGACTAAAATCTTGAAAACGCCATAAACAACCCTATGACACCTCACTTGAGACATATAAACGAGGTATGTAGCTGCTAGCGTGGTAACAGACAGACACAGACACACACACACACACACACAAAACGACTACTGTAACCCTACGGCGCATGCGTGCCGAGGGTTAATTAGCCTCGTTCCTGAGCCGGCATGTGAGAGAAGGAAAGTGGCCTGGGGACAAGGCTGAAACCGTGCCATGTGCTTTAACGACACTTACTATCATAAGTCTGCAGTCTACTCCAACTCACTGCTTAAGTTGTTGAAGAGGTTCCGTATAACATAATGCTACCAAGAGGGTCATACTAGCCTCGTTCCCAGGCCACATAGGAGAATGAAGTGGCCTGAAATTGAGGCTACAGCCATGAACTGCCAGTAAAGGTTGTGAACTTGTGGTACTTTTTAGGAAGACCCCCATGCACTGTCTAACTGTAGTGTGAAAAAGATGTAGGGATGGGGCTTTGCTACTATGTTGACCTTTGCTTTCATGCATTATCCCTACCCTTGTTTGCATACTTTTTGGCATGCCATCCCTACATCTTTTTACATTTTTTAAGTCTTTATATATATATATATATATCTGGCGTACGTTGTTCCATATGTTTTTGAACACTGTAATTTAACGTGACTGTAAATGAGATTTTCTTACAACTTGGCAGCCAGCATAGATAGCCTTAGGTAGTGAGTCCAAACAAAAAACAAAATTTTGCGATCAAAAATTTTTTTGCAATACAGGCTTAAAGAGCAGCCTTAGAGCAATTCAACAATATGCCTATTGCCTGGGTTACCTGCATCTTACCCCAAGATATGGCTTTCCAAAGTCAAATGGTACCATACCCACTTTTTACAACTAAATTCAATGGAGAGGGTGGCACCGCACAACATCATTTAACGATCAAGTACATACAACACCTCGTCCAGTTTTGAATTTTCTAGGGATCTATATGAGTAGACGTTTTCCCTGCAGACAGGAGTCACCAACATGCTTGGTCATCATAATCTGCACTTTACCGTTTGGACTCGCTACTTCAGACAGCTAGCTCCAAGGTGAACTTGAAAGATGACGCTTATAGAAGACAGCCAGGAAGGACAGTTGGATTGTGTGTACTTATTGTACAAGGGACAGCGGCTGTGTTGGCAGTGATATTGGAATAGGCAGCTGGAAGCGTGAGTACCTACCGTATGTCTATGTATGTCAGCGCTATTAAACTGGTGTGTAGACAGACTAAGGTGGCTGAGATTCTGCTTCACGGCTGATGCGTGGCGACCCCCACCTGCCGGCCTTTCTCTAAGATGCTTCAAGTAAGGACTATACATGCATCATAAGCCAGGCTGTGTTCAGACTTTGCCTACAGGTAGCAACAGTAGCTGCTTAGGTAGAACGAATGGCTCCATTGTGCTATCCCATTCAATAAGGGTACCCCATGGTTTTTCAGTGTCTGTCCCAGGGGGTAATGACATTCATGTACTAGGATACCTCCGTACTCTCTTGTAAAGGCTCCATAACCCTCCGTAAACTACTCCCTCTCCTAGTGATGTCAAGCCAAAATTTTGTCCCAGGGTAGGCAAATAGCACTGTCACCCATTGGGGGTACCCTTGTTAAATGGAATAGCCCATTGTATGGTACCACCCCATGACAAGCTACATGCCATGGCCTGTGAGCTGTGATCTTATACTTCACTGGTAAAGCCTTAGCTATACAACAGTTCGATGCTGCTTGCTCACGCTCGCCCCACAGTGTTCTACATCCCCCTAGTATTATAAGCTAACAAAATTATGGCGTACTGTAGTACACCATATGTAGGGACGGCCCCGAAATAAAATGTTCTACATTTTCTAGTATGGCTTATAGAGACCGTTGACTAATCTAACGCAGACATTTCGAGCGTGTGATTTGCATACTTTTAAATGGCTGCCATTTTTTTTCAGGGCCATATCATACGCCATGGTATACGTACCTTGTGTGCATGTGGACTGCCTTGTGTATGTGTACAAAATGTACATCAACATTACGAGTGTATACATGTACAAAGTAAGCTTCGTGCATGCAAGGCACATACCATATTTCTTCGATCAGATGCCGCAGGTACATGTACTATTTATTTCATAGTATATTTAGGTGCGGCTACTATTTGGAGGTGGCGTCTATTCGAAGGCAGCGTCTAATTCTGTGGGATGTATCTGAGCCTGGCAAAATATCTTTTGCAAAAGTTTGGCTTTAAAGTACACCCCAAGTGGAATGAAAGAATATAGATACATGTATGTCCAATTTTTAGTGTTTCTTTCCCAGCCTGAGAGCCTTGCTGAAGTTTGACACCACAGCTTGAAACGGTTATCATTGAAGTAGCTACTGTGCAACCGCTAAGCACGGGGCCACACATTTGCCATCAACGAATTGGACCTATGGTGACACAGAATTTTACAGTGGTTTGGTAATCGCTCATAACATGAAGGTACTTACATTTGCTAAAGATGAGATATGCGATTTTTTTAAACCACTTCTAACCTGAGTTATGATCAAAATGTTGACACTTCAGTGACCACACAAACTTCATCCTGACTTTCAACTCTGTAGCCCAAGGCTAAGGTGGATACGAGGCTAACACTACAGCACATCCCGTGCATCCACAGATGCTTTTGATGACAACAGCACTTCTTTACAACACCGACCGACATCTCTCAAAAGGCTTTGTGCAGTGTTTTAGCTCCTACACAACTCAGATATAGATATACAAATCAGTAGCATGTCCATCTTCTGAGAACCCAGGAAGTTGGCTGGCTTTCTTTATCATCTCGCCTCTACATGGCTTCAATTAGCACTAGACCATAGATAGTGGAATGATGTACAGTGCACTAGGGATGGGCGGTTAACCAGTGTGACGGTTATATCGCGATTTTACTCGCGATTACCAAACCGAAGCAACTTCCACTGTCGGCGATTATCACAATATTCAGCGCATGCGCATTTATTACAACCACGTGTTGCTAACTTTGCAGATGGCAGAGCGTGCGTCCATGGCTATGCCAACACTTGTCAAGAAGCAGCACGCTAAGAGCCTTATTTGGCTCAATTTTGGTTTAAAGGCCACCAAGGATGGTGCGTTAATGAGCAAGATAAACCTATTTGTAGGGCCTGTGGCTGAAACGTTCTCACAAAAGGCGGCAATACAACCAACCTCTTCTACTTGCTCTTCAAAAAGATTGAACACAGTAGCAATACTCAGCTAACACTAAGCTGAGATTTACACCTCTACAAGTCAAGGAGCTTAACCACGCTGTGACTTCTTACATAGCTGAAGATACTCAGCCTTTGAGCACCGTTGATAGACCAGGATTTAAGTACATGGTTACCAAGCTCAACCCCAGATACCAACTTCCATCCAGAAAGCACTTCTCTAATACAGAAATACCACAACTCTGCCATCATGTGAAAGAATATGTTGTCTTGCCCAAGCTGCGAGAGGCTGAGTACTATGCTGAAACTACTGATATGTGGACCAGTGCTGCCCGTGAGCCATACATGAGCTTTACTGTCCACCTGATTGATAGAGATTGGAACCTACAATCTTTTTGCCTAGACAGTGGCTGTTTTTGAGGACCACACAGGTCACAATATAGATGAAGCTGTAATGGATGTTCTAGCCAATTGGGAGCTGCCACTTGTCAAACTGGTTGCAATTACAACAGACAATGGTTCCAATATTGTATCAGCTTTTGAGATCCTTGAACAAGTTCGCGTCAGCTTCTTTGGTCATAACCTTGACCTCACTATTAAAACCCTTTAAACCCTATAGTGCACTTTTGGTTACATCACACTGCGCACTGCGCAGAAAAGATAGTCTCTGCGCGTTGGCGTGCAGATTCTGCATCAGCAGAAAGGGTGGGACATGGAGAGGTGGGTGGGGTCACCCGCAGAGTGCTGTGCACATGGCATTTGCTAGGCTTGACTGTAAAAGAGCCATGGTTGGCACCGAGTGGGCCAATTCTTGCCCTGACTGCGCGAGCAGGCCTAGAAAATGCCAACCATGGCTCTTTTACAGCCAAGCATCGTTGAATCCAGTTTCTCTTGGGTAAGGAAAGGACAGGTATGGATATATGTGTGGCAGTCCCGTGTAGAAATTGAAAGTTATTCTGTCGCATATTGAATGGAGCACTGTTGAAACAGTGGGAGCTGTAGCTGCACAGACTGTTGTTCCCCTGTACCTTGTACTGTAACGCTCTAATCTCAATTCTCTCTCCTCGGGGGTTTCAACTGCCAACCTTTCGTGCTGGTTGGTGCTTATCTGCTGTAATCTTGTTTCTCTCTCTTCGGGGGTTTCAACTGCCAAATGTTCAAGCTGATTGGTGCTCATCCGTTATAACCTTGTTTCTCTCACCTCAGGGGTTTCAGCTGCCAACCTTTCGCGCTGGTTGATGCTCATCTGCTGTAATCTTGTTTCTCTCTCCTCAGGGGTTTCAACTGCCAAATGTTCACGCTGATTGGTGCTGATCCGTTGTAATCTTGTTTGTTTCTCTCGCCTCGGGTTTTAGCTGCTACTCTGTCTCTCATCCACTGTAACTTCATTTCTCTCTCCTCAGGGGTTTCAACTGCCAACTTTCACGCTGGCTGGTGCTCATCTGCTGTAACCTTGTTTCTCTCTCCTCTGGGGTTTCAGCTGCTACTCTGTCTCTCGTCCGCTGTAACCTCGTTTCCGTCTCCTCCAGTGTCTCATCTGCCAGTCTGTCTCTTATCCGCTGTAACCTTGTTTCTCTCTCCTTGGGGGTTTCCTCTGCTGTTCTTTCGCGCTCACGGATACTTTTCCTCTGTAAAGTGGCTTCGCTTTCACTAAAAGTTTGAGCTGCATGCCTGGCACGATCCCTCTCCCTCCGCTTTCTTAGCCTTTCGCTCCTTTGTTCCGCTGTCTCTGCAGCACGTCGGGCTCTGTATCTTTCGCCGTCACCGGTCTTCTTGCTCCAGCGTTGACTTCGGGGCTCTTCTAAAACTGCTCTGAGTATCCATGCTCATCAAACCTTTTAGTCTAAAACACTGAAGGTAAAGCTCTGAATTAGAACTCAGAAGTAGGACTCTAGACTCACAAACAGATTGCATCATGATGAAAAATTATGGTGACCATCCAGGTCATGGTGGATGTTCTACCTTCTGCTGTAGGTAATACCACTATTAGTTTTTCACCATGATGCAATCCATTGCGAGTAAATAGAATATCCACCGCACGCACACACGCATGCACGCAGACAAAATCATCATTTGACTCACTACTGTGGGGCTCGCTCATGCTTGCCCCAATTAGAAGCTGGATTGTGCACCTTACTCTGATTCCCTGTTCCACTTTTGCCCTAATCTAGCTAGGCTTCCACACTATGTGTACCTAGTGGGTAGCTTAATGACTCATTTATGGCAGGGCAAGCTGATTTGTCCACTATGTCAAGAAAGGGGCCTTACCAAACATTTGAAGTGCCTGCCCTAGTCAATTACCATAATCTCCCGAAAATAAGCCCACCCTCAAAAATACGCCCACCATTTATGCTGCAGTACATGCGGTTATGTTAAGCAAGAAGCACTGAAGAAGCAGCACAGTGCAAGAGGAGGGACTAACAAATGAAGGCAGACACCATTTGCTGTTATTGTGTAAGCAAGCGCCATGACAAAAGAGGCACTGCATGCGCAACTAACAAGGGCTAGACTAACTGCGTGTGAGGGTGGGTGTATTTTCGAGTGAAATATCACAACTCTCGAAAATACGCCCACCCCCCTCTTTTAGGAGCCACTTAAGTTCATCGCCCATGGGCATATTTTCGAGAGATTATGGTATTAGCGACAAGTCCAGCACAAGTCGGGTATTTTTAACATCGTAGTGTTACAGTAGTTATCTGTATCTAGAGTTTCCCTTGGTCTCTCTGTCTAAACTATGTATTGTATGCGTAGATGTGCTGTATTTTCATTTCTGTACTAGTTTTGACTTCAAAACTGAATCTAGGTGCACTTGCAGCCACCCCAAACAGACTAGTAACCTTGTCCATGCCCACTCATAGCAACATTATCCTACCCTTTTTGCTGATGTAGAACCTGCACACACTGTGCAATGTGATGTAGCCAAACTTGCAGTGAGTACTGTTTTAAGTTATGTGGTTGCATTTGCACCTGATTGAAATTGCACATCTAACTGAGAATTATAAAATATCACCAAAAGAGTACAGAAAGAAGGGGAAAATTAAAAAAAGAAGTGTCTCTACTTTTACCACAACCAAGAGCAACAACAGTAGTAACTAGATCTCACTGGGGATCCAGAAATTCTTACCTGTACAGAAAACTTACTGATTCAGGAAATTAGTATAACAAAATCACACCATAGCTCTTTTAAATCTTCATCCTTTGCGATCTTCCGCAATGGTGAGCTAACCAATGCAGTAAACATAGATTTTTTGGTGGGGAACTGCTCCGGGTAAGCTTCACTTTCATGAATGGCAGTTCTGAATCGGACTTTTTGTAGCGCTGACACACGATTTAAACGTAGGTGAAGACTGTTTCTTTCTATACTCAAATAGTTTTCATCATAGATACAAACTGGCGACTAACATGCTGAAAGATCGATACTTTTGATGGCAGAAACCGGAACTAAACTTATAACTACATCACATCACTAGTTTCTGTGTATATCAACAATATATGTAATCCTGTCAGTGATACGTAAAATCATTAAGTCATGCCTTAATTCACCTGAGTACGTAGTGAATAGAACACCCAGTAGTACATACTGCTTGCTACTGCTCTAGAGACTCCATCTTATCATTTTTCAGCAGTTACCATTACATGGGATGAGCCTCCACTGAACAGGATTAGAACAGTTGATACTATATTAATTTAAAGACTTAAAAATGTAAAAAGATGTAGGGATGGCATGCCAAAAAGTATGCAAACAAGGTAGGGATAACGCATGAAAGCAAAGGTCAACATATTGGCGAAGCCCCATCCCTACATCTTTTTCACTCTGCAGTTAGACAGTGCATGGGGATCTTCCTAAAACGTACCACAAGTTCACAACCTTTATACTGGCAGTTCATGGCTGTAGCCTCGTTCTCAGGCCACTTCCTCCTCCCACGTGGCCTGGTAACAAGGCTAGTATGACCCTCTTGGCATCTTCAACAACTTAAGCAGTGAGTTGGAGTATACTACAGACTTATGATATATTAAAAAATAATGTCGTTGAAGTACATGACATGGTTTTAGTCTCGTCCCAAAGTCACATTCCTTCTCCCACATGTCGGCTCAGGAACGAGGCTAATATGATCTAGCAGCATTGCATCAGCTGTAGTGTGAAAAAGATGTAGGGATGGGCTTTGCCAATATGTTGACCTTTGCTTTCATGCGTTATCCCTACCTTGTTTGCATACTTTTTGGCATGCCATCCCTACATCTTTTTATATTTTTAATGTTTTTAAAGTCTTGTTTCTGTACTTTTTTGATGTTAATTCTCAGTTACAGTGCCTATTTCAAGTGTAACCACAACACCAGAACTTGAAACGGCGTTGACAGTTTAGTAGTTGTTCCAGGCATGTAATAATTATGTGTAATATAGCCAGCTAGAACCTGATGAAGGGCCAACCACTCTACCTACCAAACTTTGTGAAACCAATTTCATGATTCAGTTGTCAATCATATGACGATTGACCAGCTGCAGCACAGAAAAACTATCATACTGACAACTGACCATCCTACAGTTCACTAAAGCTGTGAGTAGGCTATTTCTAGTGTAGCTATAAGTAGGCAGCTGAATGCAGTGCCTTACCTACGTGGTGTTATAAGCCTTGCCCAATGCCATGGGGGTAAAAGACCATGCCAGCCATGCATACTGCTTGCTGGCGATTTCGCTTGTGTAAGCTAGTCTCGCTTCCAGACCAATGACCATGGTCTTTGGTCTGGGAACGAGACTTCGTGTGCGCATGCGTACAAAATTAGAAAATGGCATCCTAAGCAACGGACAGCAGCCTCGGAGTGTTGTGAATGGCTTTTGTTGACCAGGGTGAATTTGAAGCTATGAAGACGCTGAGTGGTCGAAGAGCTCCGCGCTGTGATAAGCATCAGTTTCGTGCTAAAATGATGGTGAGTACTTAAACCGTTTGCGAGATATCGTTGTTGAACACCGTGGTCTTAACAAGAAAATGGCACTTTCCCTACTGCACACTTTTGCGTTTAGCTGTCTTCTGCATGGCTTTTGGCCACTTATATGAGTCTTGGTGATCATGAAGGCACTCAAAGAGGACGTCTGGGCGCTTAAATAAGCTTATAACGTATTTGTGGTGAAGTTATACGGCTTTTGCTTAAGTATTGCATATATTGCGCGTCGGCGCCATCCCTACATAGAGAGTCTACCGACTCTCTGATATATGCTAACTAACTCCATACCTGCTGTATAACTACATAGCTAGGCTACTACCGTCATTATTCGAATAGAACGGTAGATCCAATGTAGTGGAAGAAATTCAATTCTTGCAATTTTTGCTAATCCAATTATGCGGAAGGTAGCTGCACTAATTATTTTCGAGTGAATCCAATTTAGCGGAAGAGCCTGTTGTAGTAGTAGACACCACCTTTCTAGTTAACCCACTTGCGCTCTGTCTTTATGTCCTTTGGCCTCTGGTGCAGGGAAATTATTTGTGGTAGTCAGCTGCGGCTCCCAACCTGTTCTCAGATCCTTGGATTCTTTCTCCTTTGTGTCAAATCCTGTGATCCCCCATGACGCTGCCAGCCATGGCATTCCCAGATCCTGCTAAAGGCCAGCCATGGCCCCCAGTGATGCTGCCAGCCATGGCATCCCAGATCCTGCTTGAGGCCAGCCATGGCCACCTCAGGTTCACCGTGTACCCTGGTATTGTGACTCCCCTCCAGGTTGCCACCAGCCATGGCAGCTCATCCAGGGCACCCCTCTGGGTCATCACTAGATCTGCTGGCCTCCTGTTGAGTACCCACTGAGCTGTTTGGGTAACTCTACGCTGGTCCACTCGGACATGAGAGCCGCAGCTGACCCTTCCCCCTATACTTCTCTCCTTGGGTGATCTGGCCCCAAAACTCCTGCTGCTTTTAATTGCCTAGCAATTCCCAAACCACCCAAGGAATTAACTTCCCCTGCCACATTCTTGCTCTTTTCCCCATCCTAAACCCATCACTTCCTGTGTCACTATTTCCAGTCTTTCAATACAGCACCACCCCTACAATAATGCTGTCTTACGACACAGATGCACTACTACAGAGAACACACAATCTGACACACAGCAAGACTTAAACATTGTCTTGTTCTGTCATTGCTCCTACTGCTGCTCAATCAGCGTATCACTTAATTACTCAACGAGTTCGTAATCGTTGCCAGTCTCTCCCTTGGAATCCGTATGTACAACTGATATGCCTCACTATTCCAGTGTCCTAGTGCCTTAATGATGTTATCTGGGACACCTTTGGCCGCTGCCGTGGTTGCCGTTCCAATCCGGAATGAGTGCCTGGTGTACATTTCTGGCCGCACCCCTGCTTGTCTCAGTGCCGTTCGGAACCTCTCAACAAATTTCTGTCGAGTTAATAGTTCACCAGATTGGAGGATGAAGAGTGGCCCCTTGTGTGTTGGTCTCTTTGCCAGGTAGTTCAGCAACGCTGCCACAGGGTACAGCTCGTTGCCAGTTGCTGCCAAGAACAACGACGTACCCTGCCTAAACTGATCCGTTTTTGACGCTTTTATTCGTACCTGGAGCAATGAAGGCGTTGTGTGGCTATCCACCGCGATGTCATCTACCATCAGGTGAGTCGTCGGATCAACGGTGCTTCTCTGAGGAACTGTGAACTCCGCTGTTCTCAAAAATCCCAAAAATCCAAGGCAGCATGCAGCCCACAATACCAAATTATCCCTCTCAGTCTCTCGCTGCAATAATACCCCATGGATCATCTTCAGAATTAGTGGAGTCACTGGCAATTTCACCTTTGGGGGACATGCCTTTGCCCTCCGGATGCCTTTTAAAACTAGATCCAGTCTCAGTGTCGTCATTGGTGGATCTGACCACCCTCTTGTCAAATGAAGGTTTTGCACACCTGATAAGTATGTCCGGATCATTGCATGGCTAACTGACTGTGCCAATTCTGCCACAAACAGTATCAATACTTGTTCTGTTGCTGGTAGTGGTTGAAGGCTGAATCTCTCACAAAATTCTAAGTACCTTTTCTGTGCTGCCCGGTATGTCTTAGCTGTGTTCTGGGCCACTCCTATCCGCAGATAGTAGCGAGCATCCTCCTCCAACTTCGTGAGAGCCAGTCTGGTGAGTCCTGTATCAGCATCTGCTCTAGGACTGGGGGAATCGTCACTGGTCGTGGGTTGGCAGTTGGGTTGGTCTGCTGGAATACCTGTAGGGAACCACGAGATAATGCATCTGCTGCAACGTTCCTCACTCCTTGAGTATGTTCCACTTGCAGCTCAAACTGGAATGATGCTAACACGAATTGTATACATCGTACCATGTGCATAATCATGGGGTTCTTGCTGCTACGTGATTTTAGTATGTCCACCACCGACTGGTTATCAGTTTTCACCAGCACCCACTCGTGAGTCCATTTGACCCCCCACACCACACAGGCTACTACCACTGGCAACAGTTCCCTCACCGCTAGTGCTCTCTGTTCCCACTCCTTTGGCCACCTATACTGGAACCATTCATCCTTCCATACGCCTCCACATCCCCATCCCGATGCATCCGTATGAACTACTGCTTTTGCACATCCTTGGTGTTATCATTCCTACTCCTTTCCACGACGACATGAACAACCTCCACCATTCTAGATCTGACCTGAAGCCCTCTGACAGCCGTACCCAGTGATGAAGTTTCTTTGGTTTCATGGATAAATCCACCATCCGGCGTAAAAATGTCCTTCCCGGTGGAACCACTTTACATGCATGTGCCAGGCGGCCGACCAAGGAGAGCAGCTGCCTCTTTGTACAGGCCCTCTGAACTAGTCCATCGTTCCAGTTCCTGCCTCAAGCTGATTAGCTTTATCTCTGGGAGACGGATCTCCATTAATTCTGTATCCAGCTCTATTCCCAGAAACTCAATCACTGTGGTGGGGCCCTCTCGTTTCTCCAATGACAGTGGTAGTCCCAGCTCTGCACAGGTCTCTATTGTTGTGACTAAATCTGACGCTAATTGCACATGACACAGTTCCGGTGCAATCCCATCGTTCACACTGTGATGCTCTGGGAAGGAAAGATCGACAATCATCACTTTCCTGGTTGGTCTTTAGGAATGACACCAAACCTGTTAATCTGCACCCATCCAGCCTCTCTTGGCTGGACAGGGCCACAGATTCTCTGTGCTCCAAGCTCTTTCTCCAGGTACTCTCGCACTACCGCTGGGTTGGACTGTGCTGACGGCATATTCCTGGTTGCCGGGTGACATTCTGTCATGTAGTCAAAACCAACCCTAAAGCCTCTCTGGATTCCTTGACAAATGTACTGCTTAAATACTGGGTCCTGGTGTTCCCTCAACGCAGCTTCCCATGCTTCCCACTTCAGGGGGGTCACCACTTTAGCCAGCCATGGAGGGATCGGTGGCATTATCTGCGGGTGTTTTCCCTCTAGTGCCAGCAAGTCCGTAGTGTAAGGGTAGGGCTGCCGTAGTGCGACTGGTCTTCTTATACACAGTGCTACTCCAGGGGTTAGTGATAGAATTGAAAAATTACATGGATTTGGAAGTACTGCATATATGTCCTCATCTATTTTTTCTATGTTTTTGTAGTTGTATTCTTGACCTATCATACTGCTGCTACGATTCTGTGTCTGGTAACTGGTACTACTGCATGAATCACAAGAGTCTTATGTGTAGTGCGCGCCCTCTCTTCCTCACTTAGATCTGCTCCTCTTCCACTGCGGGGGCCTGGGGTAGGTATTCGGGCTTCTTGGCGGCCAGCGTCTCCTGCCTTGGGCACGTTTGTAGTAGGGATGGCTTCCCTCACATCCGCTGCAGATGTGACAAAGGAGCAATTCTTCCACCTGCAATCTCCACGGTTGAAGTCATCGCAAATCTGTCGGCGCCGTCTCTTTGGTGGTGGGGATTTGTCCCTGTCTTGTGGTTCCTGTTGGCACTGTGCTGATACATGGTCCAACGACGAGCAACACCTACACTCTTCCCTCGGCTCAGCATTGGCAAAGGCTATTTCCCACAGCGAAGTATCAACTTCCGCCAGGTTAATATTCCCCACTGCTGCTGCTTGCATGCGGCGGCTGGTATCGTATTCCACCCATGGATTGCCCCTGAACTGTCTGCTTGCCTGAACTATCTGGGCCATGTATGCTGCCAAACCGGGTATCCATTCTGGGTGTTTCTTCGCCATTACCCCCACATAAACACTGAACCCCAGTACCCACGTCGCAATGCTTTAGGTTTTGGGGGCCTTCCTCTTGTCTTTCCTCTCCTAGCTGCTCTTTACTTCTGGACCTCCCACCAATGCCTCTGGCAATAGCTCCCACATCGCTACAAACTCGCCTCTCCATATTCTCTCTGCTGTCTTGTGTGGCTCTGGCAGGGTCGACGATGCCATTACTACTGGTCCCTCTTCCCTGGTCCCTCCTCGGTGTGTGACCGCCACTGACGGTATTGGATTTTGGTTTGCCGCCACTATACATGTGCTGGAATCTGATCCTGCTCCTGTACCTTGCAGCAGTGTCAATGAGTGGACCGTCAAGGGCTGGGTGGGCTGGGTTATAAGTGATACAGACATGATGGCTGACGCTGGGGGCATCCCCCCTGCACTACCACTCCCTATGAGGCTGGGTGCCGTCGTAGCCACACTTTCACCTCGTCCTACAATATGACAGCAACCCTGTGATCACTCCTTTCAAGTACATACACCCAGACATATATGTTCTCCCTGGCAACCATTATTGGTGTCTATGTTGGGGCCCCCCCCTACTTTGGGCATGGCCCCTCCACCTGTAACTTTACATACTTGATCTACGTACATGTGTCCATGTCCCCTGGCAATAGCCCCCCTGTAAATCATAACCCCACTGTCCACTGACTCCACTCCTGTTCTTCCCCCTTACTCCCCTTGTGAGTAATGTATCCCACACTGACCTGGGTCCTGGCTGCTTGGCGTCACGACTGTGGACGACACGGGCCCTGGCACCGGGGCACGATCTGCAATCTTCTGGAGTGCTACCAGCATCTCCTGTTGCTGCTGCAACATTGCGGCAAACTGCTGGTTAACGGCCTGCTGGACCCCCTGTGCCGCCGACTTCGCCACTGAATTTACCAGGGGTACCAGGGTCTGAATTGTGCTCAGGTTGACCCCGGCAGTGCTAACTGTAACGCTCGGCCACGACGCAGTGCCTCCATCACTCATTCCTCCAGCAGTATTGCCCCCTTCAGACATCGTGACTCGCAATTCTTCTACAGTTTTCTCCTCCACGTTCACCTGTGGATTCACTGTTCTCTTCTTCGCGTGTTGGCGCCTGAGTCACGAAACCCACGGATGGGGCACGTGGCCTCTCACATCTGCTGTCTAATCTCTCTAACCCCTCCGCCGCTCGTATGTTAACCCTTTTTAACATGCTGTTAAACTCCCACAAACAGAACTAGAGGTCTTCAGAGAAGACATACCCCGCACACAATTTCAGCAAACTGAAGTGTTTGTTACCCATGCGTGCCCATAACTATTGCAGATTAAACTTTGTGGTATGCAGTGTATATCACATTACATAGGGTATCCACACTATAATATTAAAGCTGGTTGTAGGGATGGAAGATCAAAGGGTTTCTATACTTTCCACCTGAACTTGTGCCTGCCTGCCAAACCACCCAGCAAATGAACTTCATAGAGTAACTGACCGACCTCGTAAAGTAAATGACTGACCTCATGAAGCAACTGACCGACCTCATCAAGCCCACATAAGAGCGTTCGGGTTTTTGACACTAATAACATGCCGTATTTCACTCACCTGTGCGCCCAGACGAATGCGTTGCCTCGTTCCCAGGCCCCCGCCCAGCTTTTCGCAATCCTGGGAACGAGGAGGAGGCTTGTTAACACGAACACGTGCTTGGAGTCCGCAGATGCCCGGTCTCCACCGTATCCAAGTGGTTGACCGTATCAAAATGGTGGACAATACCAATGTTAAATAGAATAGAGCTGGAAATACAGAGGAATGAACTGCTTTGGTCTCTATCAGGTACACATACATTTTTTTTTTTTAGATTGCCATGTTATTGCCACGTACAGCAATTATTTAACCTAGTAAATGCGCTGATTTCAAAATTTTTCACCGGACAGACTGACAGACGGACAAAACCGATTGCTTAACCCCTTCGCGCATGTGTGGGTAAAAAGGCGAAGTCATGGGCAGAACGAGTGCACCAGGAAGCGTTCTTATCAAAACAACACTTGTGAAATCACTGCAGAGGCGGTGTAATCATGTTCTTATCAAAACAAGTACGGACAATATTTGCTGGCAGACAGGACGATGCTCATGGGAGCCTATTACACTTCTGGGAAGGCCTATGGTAATTTTAGTACAGGCAACACTCCCTGGAGCAAAGAGGCCTTAGTGCGTGGCTAGTGCTTTTCTTGGAAAATGTGCTTCATTACATGGATGAATCTAATCTAACAGAAGAAATTGGCTTCCTGGAAGTTTTATGAACCTAATCTAGTGGAAGCCAGATTTGATAATTGTCTACCCTTCTATTCGAATAAGGGATTGCTTTTTTTCACAGCGGTTCATGTGGCAGTTATGTACGTCACCTATTGAATATTCATAAGTAACCCGTCGCGCGCACTCCGGGGTGCCGCGCACTTACCGTACCAACGAAGACAAATGTGTTCACCACACTTATAACACTACAGGGAAAAAAAAAGAAACACACCTAGTGCAATCCCTGGCCCTAGCCCTAACCCTAATCCTAACCCTAACCCTTAACCATTTAGCCAACAAGCCACAACAGACGACCAGCACACTGTTTGGTCTAATGTATGCTGTGAAACGAATTAATTATGAATATTCAACAGAAGACGTAATGATGATGTAATGCAACATGAACAGCTGTGAAAAAAGCGAATTCCATTCGAATAATGACAGTAACTACTTTTCATGTCAAACTGTACTTGTTACGTATATATGTAAAAATATTTGCTCTTCTTGTCTATGTTTCCAGCCCCACTAGTTGTTCCAGGGACTCCATCTGTGACATTTCCCATCATGAGAGGACAGTTCACCGCCACATGGAATGAGCCTACACTGTACGTGAATGAAACAGTTGATGCCTACTTTGTCAACATCTCTGGCCCTAATGACCTGTGTGGGAATAACAGTAACAACATGGCCCAGAGGGTGACTGAACGCAGCTACACATGCTCAATGCAGACAACACCACAGGAAGGTGACACGTACACTATCAGAGTGGCAGCAGCTAGCTGTGATGGAAACCTGAGAGGACCTGAGAGTTTACCTGCAACCCTACAAGGTATTAGTAAGTCAGAGAGCAGGTATAATTGTACACTCATACACCATGTGACTGTAGTGAAGATATGTACACAGTACCTGGTATATATATGGTGCCTGCACATCATTCCTGTGCGTTGTGAGGCTATTGGCCGAAATTTCGACTGTGGGTGCAGGTTTTTGCAAGACACGTACAACGGTGCCAATATCATTTGGACTCGCTACTTGTGAGTTGAATCGAGATTTTTCATATAATATACTAGGGGAATGTAGAACATTGTGGGGCGAGCGTCAGCAAGCAATGCACTACAGCATTGACTGTTATGTAGCTAAGGCTTTACCAGTGAAGTATCAGATCACAGCACACAGGCCATTCATGCATGGCATGTAGCTAAAACAAGGTTTGTAACTCTACTGTCTACAAAAGTGCTCAATAGCTTAGAAAAATTGTCATGGTTGCAGAGAAGAGCTTTTCATAACACAACAGAGTCATTTTTCCTACCAGCACACAGCTACTCTGGTTGTTGCAGTTATAGGCTAAGTCAGAACACAGTCTGGCATGCATAGTCCTTCAAGACTTGAGGCATCTTTGAGAAATAGTAGAGGGAAGTCGCCACGCATCAGCTATGGAGCAAAATCTCTGCCGCCTACTGCGTTCGGTAAGCTGCATGAGCCTTTCTACACAACTGTTAGCTCTTGTACACTTACTGAGTAGGTGCTACACTCCAGCTGCCTATCCCGAATGTCGTCACCAAAACACAACTCCACCCATTGAGCCCCACCCCCAATTTGTTTAGCAATTTGAATATTTATAGCACTGTGAATGCCCATAGCACTATGTGCCAACCAAAAGCTGGGCTCCTCAAAACAAACTTTAGGTGGGGAGTGGTCCCGCCCTTTCTGTAGTAGGCCATGGGTCGGGAGTTCAAAGGGACCGAAACCCGTGGTCATGCGAGGACCGGAAAGGGTACTCCCCTGAAGACCAGTATTTTTTTTGGAGCATATCTCCCAAAAACAGTAACTAACCGCCCCATCCATTTGAGCCATAAATGCTCCACCCATTTAAGTCATAAATGCCACATCCATTTAAGCCATAAATGTCCCACCCATTTAAGCCATAAAATGCCCCATCCATCTAAGCCATAAATGCCCCATCCCCATCTCCCTTTACGTTTTATCTTCACACTTTATGTATGCGTGAAATTTTGAACATTGATGTGCCAGCGGTGTTGGTGCTCCCCCACTCGACACACAACTGCTATCTCTCGTACAATAGGTGCGCACGCTCCAGCTGTCATTCCTGGCTATCTTCCATAACTGTCGTCATTCAAGCTCACACTAGGTTGCTGCTAGATTGTACAAAAATCTTACTTACACTCCACATGCGGCCCGCGGCTATTGCGTTAAATTACAGTGTCAAGAATATACGGAACGACGTGCGACAGAAAATAATTGGGGTGAGCGTGAGTTGAATCGAGATTTTTCATCGAATATTACTAGGCGAATGCAGTGCATTGTGGGGCGAGCATGAGCCAGTTGTGAAGTGGTTGGTGTTACATAGGCAGCATAACAGCTATATGCACATTATACTGCATGCATGTTTGCAACGTATATGTGCAGAACAAAGAGAACCTAAGGTTTATACAAATTCATGCAGCGGCAGCCCTATCTCTCTCCCTAATCTTTGCTGCCTATGCTCGGCTGTCTCTGCCGCACGTCGCGTCGTAGCCTGTCTTCCTTATCTTGTGATGGTTTTAGTGCTCTTCTAGAAGTATTCAAAATATCTATGTTCACTACAATTAGCAAAACAACTCTAAACCGGGGAATTATGAATAACTAAGCTATAAAAGTGTCTAGGTCCGCACGTGTTTTTAGATCACACGCATATTGTCCATACACGGCACGCGTACGCATGCAATGGACGTACGTACGATATATATATATAAATAAAAAATATATGTGAATGGTTCAAAATCCTACTTAGGGTTTCATCACCTTATTTCATGTCTTAACTAGACAGTACTGAAGTTTCAAGTTGATTCAAGTATCAGAAGTGCATTATTCAGCAGTACAAAATGAGTACCTGTAACATAAACCAAAAGAATATACAAGCACAAATAAAGCAGCAGTCAACGACGACGTAATATGAACTGGTCACTCTTCTAACGCTTAGCAAGTATAGGGCAATACTTGTCAGAGTAGTGTCGCTTCTTTCCTGGTTGAATATGCCCAGTTCCATCACAGTGTGAGCAGCCACGTTTCTTAGAGCCACTTGGGTTGACTGGAGCTTGGCCTCCAAGTGGTGGCAAAAACGAGGGCCTAACATAACCAACTACATCAGCCTTTATGAAGCGATCATATTGCTCAATAAGTTGTTTCAGCTTCTCTGCAGCGATGGGTGTCGGACAAGATGCGTACGAGTCTGGGTTGCATGCATGATCTTCAACAGCAGCTTTCATCAAGGTCACTGATGTATATGGTCCCATGTAGCATTTATCCCTATGTTTAAGGGTTTTTTTTGTGACAATGAAATCACGCAGCAAGGTGATACCAGAAACTGCAGAATATTTAGCCTCAAGACAGGACCTCCACTGAAAGATGTCACTGGAGCTAAAGGTGTGAGTCACAGAATAAAGTTCAGCAATGGCCTGCAACATTTCAATACAAAATACATCTCTGTCATAGAACGTTTTGGCGATTGATGCAAAAAGCTTGTCAGGTTTGAACTTTGTGTGACCAACTTCCATGTAGAAGAACCGAATGCTATCAAATCGACCACTTTTGACTACCTCAGTAGCCCAAGCAAGTAGGTACTTGTTCTTGCAGATTCTTGCGTTGTCAAGGCAGATAGTGATTTTGCGGATCCAGCTATCCACATGCGTGTCAATAAAATGCTGCAAGAATGAAATCGTATGGTCTGTAGATTTAGAACCAGCTGTCAATTCATCACAAATATACGTGTAGCTTTTTTGTCCTAAGTGATCAACAATCCCAAACACATCACAGACAAGTTTCATGAGGTAATATGTTTTGCCAGGCTGAGCTGATTCTCCCCAGTAAGGTAGGTTTTTTGACATCATGTAGTCAGCGCTGATGAATGCAGAATAATTCTTCTTGAGCCTCCTGAGGTTTGCTTTCTCAGATGGGGTTAGTCCACCACGTTCTCGGAGTGAGCATATCTGCTGATAGTGTACTTCAGTCTCGGTTATTAATTGCCGGTAGTAATCAAGTGCAGCTTGTGCTTTATCCTAGTCTCGGAATCAGACCCTCGCACGCGGAGGAGGAGGAGGGTCCGGTAAACTTGCATACATACAAATTTGAAGTCCGCGGAATTTCGGCGGGATGAATCTGATTGGTTGATGACTGTGTGATTACATTTCTGCCCACGAAGGCACGTGTTTGTGTAATAACAACATGGCGAATTTGATTGACGGACCAGCGATTGATACAAGAATCGAAGCGACCATCGTTCAACAAGCTTAGATATTCTCCAGCGAATCTCGAGCAGCTGGAAAGCTGTTATGAAAGGGATAGAAGTCTTCAGTTTCACTACCCGAGCAGTGGAACTGTGAAAGTCCCTCTGCTACAGTACTCAGGCTCTATGTTCAACGGTTCATCGGCGAATTTTGGAGCATGGAAGTCACGGAGGCAGACGTAAGTCCATTGTAGTTATTGTAAGCCCTCTGGAGGCACTCGTACTTGATGTAGCCAAGGCATTCACGGCAATGGACACAAGTTACGTTTGCGGCAACACCACAGTTCTGGGCTGCCCTGCTATTCGCTGTTTAAACTGCCTGCCAAAAGTAGCAGTGGCGCTCTCCAAGGTACTATCAAACGGTCGCTTCGTTACTAGTATCTTCACTGGCAGCGGCAGTCTACAGTAGCTAATTGAGCACGTGCATATTTGCACCCAATCAACACCTTCAATTATTGCATAGGAAGCCTGTGAGGAGGCCATATCCCATAAAGAGTTTATGTATGCAAGTTTACCAGACCCTCCTTCTCCGCATCCGAGGGTCTGGCTCCGAGACTAGCTTTATCCTTGTGAGCTTGGAGATCATCTTGAGTCTTCACTAGCTTAGTTTCTTCTTGCTTAATACTTTCTAAATACACAAGAAAAAAAAATCAGAGAACATCAGTGAGTGAGTGCATGGTACTCTTAATATTAATAGAATATTATTCCTTGAATACTTGATAGTAGATAGGTTTTTTGACATCCTGTAGATATCTACTTCCTAAAAGGAGGGTCTGGTGAACACAGCACCATGGCAACAGTTGCTATGGATTCTGCTAAATTGGAAGTGTGGTAAGAAGGTCTGTAAATGAGCTGCTAGGTAGTGGAAGCCCAATAAAGTGAGATAATTAGCCAATCAGACCATGCTGTTGAAATTCCACTGATCAACAAAAATGTTGTACTACAGTGGAACCCCGTTATTTCGAACCTCTGAAATGCGGACACCTCATTTTAACTGACGTTTTGCTCATGTACAGATTGCATTCCCATTAACAGCTGTCCCTGAAATGCGGACACCCCGCTATTCCGTAAAGCAGACAGGTTTTTTGGTCCCTTTAGTACCTGGACTGTACAAAATTCACTGGATAATGCGGACGCTCACTTGCCCCTCATGCAAGGTTGTCCGCCACCGCTGATCGATTCAACAACTGGACATTACAATAGCACTGGTACGCATAGTACTAGCCTCTGGTTAGCCTTTCTTGCCAGCGTACAGCATGGGAGAGCTCTAGAACGTGCTTTCTTAGCGATCAACAGCACGAGTAGGCATTGCCACGCCTACCGGAATTATACCAGAAGCCTCTGAAATATGGACGCCTCTATATTCCGGACACGCAGCGATGGTCCCATAGTGTCCCCATTAGAGGGGCTCCACTGTATATCACCAGACCTCCTTTCTTCTTAGGAGGAAGGGTGGGGTGGGGGCGAGTTTGGGAATGAGACCAAGTACAATATTGGAAATAGTGACATTGTGTAGGTTGGGAGGTGCATGTTAAGTGGATATAGCATAAACCCACCTGGTGTTGCATTTCCACTCTGGAGAAGTCTGTTGATGACTTGCCGACAACGAGACATCTCCTCCTCATGTTCTTTACATGTGTCACAATAATCAGACATGGGTGGGCAGATACCAACATATGGTCGATATTTCTTCAGCCAGTTGAATGTTGTTCCAACTGAAATTGAACCAAGCCCATCCATGGCAAGAGTGCGGTTGAACTCATATAAAACACTTCGTTTGCATTTGTAGTTGTATTGAGGATCGTCTTTGTTAGGTGTACGAATCTGTGTGAACTTGGGATTGAAATAGAAGGTTTTTCCATGACTCCCTTCCTTTCGTCCGTTTGATGCTGAGTTTTTGTCCACAAAATCCAAAAAACGTTGAAGTACAGCATTACTTTTAGAATGATTTGATCTTTTTCGTGCATTTCCATGGTGTGTTGGTTGCTTTCGGCATGGTATTTGAGCAAGGTCTGATTGGGATTCCACCCATGCTCGAGCTGTTTGCTCACAGTGTGTTGGCATCACAACATCAGAAAGTCTTCCCGTTTGGGCAATGATTTCTTTAGCCACATATTCAATCGGTTCACTAGTTTGAACCTGAACAGCTTTCCTCAGCCTTGCCAGTCGCTGTGCACCAACGCCAAATGCTGCACGAACGCAATTGCGATGGTAGATGTAATTTCCCGTTCCGTCGAACACAGTCTTAATAAGAAACTTGTTTTGCTTCTTTATGTCTTGGTATGTGGCCTCTCCTGGCTTTGGATAGATCACTCTGCGTTTGCAAAGGGCTTGGCCAGAGTGAACGAATCCTCGGTAAATATCGCGCAGATCCAAGAGAGTCGCGCAGCTCGAGCAAATGGAACTTTCTTCCGCTCGCTCTTGTGCTACGGCCATTTTCATTCCCGACTGTATGTCCTTCCTCAGGCGATAAGCACGCCTTGACCGACCCATTTTGTAGTTCGCACCTGCCTTTTGCCTTCTTCCGCACCTCGTGGTGGACTCCATACTCACGCATGCGCAATCTGTGCCCGCTAGATATTACAAAATTGTACTTGAACCGTATAAATTTTTCCGGTCTAATTATTCAAAATTTTGAAATGTGAATAAAGTTTGATTTATCAGAAAAATTCTGCCGTTCAACCCGCAAGTGTGGGGCTCGCTCACGCTTGCTCCAATTATTATCTGTCATACTTCGTTCCGTATGTCTTTGACGCTGTAATTTAATGCGATAGCCGTGGGCCACGTGCAGACCGTAAGAAGGAATTTCGTACAACCAGGAAAGCAACCGGAGCGTGCGCACTTAAACAAGCCTAGAAGTTGTGTTTGCAGCGACATCCAGGATAGGTAACTGGAGCGTGAGTATCTACTGCATGTATGTATACAAAACAGTTGTGTAGAGAGGCTGAAAGTTTAACATGCTCCAGACCTGACAGTCAGACCTTAAACCTAAGTCAAAGTCAGAGAGAAAGGTGAGAAATAAAGAAGAGAAAATAAAGAGGGGAAAAAAAGACAGTGACTCAGGGAGGGACTCGAACCCGCGACCTGGCAAATGGCCTGCCATGCTCTAACCAACTGAGCTACCGGAGTCACTCGGCAACTCAGTGGCCGAATTCGAGTACTTAAGGCTGAGCTGCCAGGGATCCAGCCGAAGCGGATACCAAGCTGGCATGTTCGATGGGGAGGTGCGGCGAGCGTGAAGTGCGAGGCACAGAGGCTCAGATTTTTAACATGCTCCAGACCTGACAGTCAGACCTTAAACCTAAGTCAAAGTCAGAGAGAAAGGTGAGAAATGAAGAAGAGAAAATAACGAGGGGAAAAAGGACAGTGACTCAGGGAGGGACTCAAACCCGCGACCTGGCAAATGGCCTCCAAGGTGACTTTGAAAATTGACGCTTATGAAAGACAGCCAGGAAAGGAGCCGGAGTGTGTGCACTTAAACAAGCCTAGAAGTTGTGTTTGCAGCGACATCCAGGATAGGTAGCTGGAGCTTGAGTATCTACTGCATGTATGTATACAAGGGCTATTAAACAGTTGTGTAGAGAGGCTGAAAGCAGAAAGCGGCAGAGACCCTCCTTCGATCCATGGCTGATGGATGGTGAACCCCATCTGCTATTTCTCTAAGATGCCTCAAGTAAGGACTATGCATGACAAGCCAGGCTGTGTTTAGACCTACGTAATTAGCCTACAGTTTGCCAGAGTAGATGCTTAGGTTGCACTAAGGCTGCATTGTATGGAAAAAACACTCCATGACAAGCTAGTCTCTGCAACCATATTCTCTAAGCTGTTAAGCACTTTTTGTAGAGAGTAGAGTGACAAGCTTTGTTCAGCCACATGCCACGCCACCTGTGTGCTGTGATCTGACACTTCATTGAATAGCATATAAAGTTAAAGCAGTGTCGTGCTTGCTCATGCTCGCCCCACAATGTTCTACATTCGCCTAGTAATATATATATGAAAAATTGCAGTAGAACACACTAGTGTGGGGCTCGCTCACGTTCGCCCCACTAATTATCTGTCATATGTTGTTCCGTATGTTTTTGACGCTGTAATTTAACGCGATAGCCGCAGGCCGCGTGCAGACCGTTAGTAAGATGTTCGTACAACTTGGCAGCCAGCTTAGGCAGCTAGCAACTAAGGCTAGCTCCAGGGTGAGCTTGTATGATGATACGTATGAAAGATAGCCAGGAAGGACAGTCGGAGCTTGCGTACCTGTTGTACAATGTATTGCAGTTGTGTTGGCAGCGACATCGGAATAGGCAGCTGGAGCATGAGTACCTACTGTATGTTTATGTGTAGCATACAAGTGCAAGCAATTGTGTAGACAGACTGAACACAGAAGGCGGCATGCAGAGACCCTGCTTCACGGCTAATGCATGGCAACCCCCATCTGCTGTTTCTCTAAGATGCCTCAAGTAAGCACTACGCATGACAAGCCAGGCTGTGTTCAGACATAGCCTAGAGTTAGCCAGACTGAGTAGCTGCTTATAGGTAGAACAAATAGCTCAATTATGCTATCCCATTTAACAAGTGTACCTGCTATGAATGATTTTCCAGTGTCTGGCCCAGAGGGTATTGACACACTAGGACACCTCCACACTCTCTTGTAAATTTTACATAACCCTCAATAAGGTACTGCATGTCTGTCCTAGGGGTGTCGAGCCAAAATTTTTGGACCAGGGTAGGCAAATAGTATGTCATCTAGAGGGGATATCCGGCCTGTACCTAACAGGAACCTTTCATTTTCTGTGCGCAGACGCACGCACGCAAACGCAGATGCATGCAAAATTCTTTAGACGCATTCCATGTCCAAGCTGTTATATGTTTAGGCCTTGAGTCTCTCTCCCCGCCAACCCTTGTCCCATGTTGGAGCTTTTCAAGATCCAGAAATACAGTTGGCACTCGATCGTTTCTGAAACCCCGCCCACCAAACTACAGTGCTCAGAACTAGCGTATTCCTGGGAGGCCTTCCTTGACTCTTGGATATGTGAGGTCTTGGGTGCACAATGGTCTTTATCTCTTGTCGATAGCTTGCTTTTGACCTAAGATAAACAATGTCGAAAGTTAGACTTTACGGTGGAAGGCTCGCAGACGCACACGGACGTACGCAGACGCACGCAGAAGGCTCGCAACTGCAAACATGCGAACGCAGACGAACGCAAGGCAAACTGTGTCCAGTGTGTGGGCGGACGCAACCTCAAGACACGTCTAGATGTTAGACGTTTGTTCAAGGACTTTCGGGATGCACTATAGCATTATTAAATCACTTATACCACCTGTAGATAACGATGAAGAAAGCACTTGGCCCAACAGCGGTGGACTTGAACTTGACCGGTTCACACAGAGTTTGCTTACAGTTTCAGTGGGAGCCATAGGTAGCAACCATTCAAGAAAGCGCTAGTACTCACTCAACACAATGTACTCACCAGAAGTTAACGATGTAATGGGGCGTGACATTTCAATCGTCATTCAGGTGTTTATATAGGTTTCCACGGGCATCTAAATCCCGTAGACCTCTCGGTTTCATGTTATACCGTAGTCTCGCAAAAGAGCGCCCATGGGCGGAGCACCTTACAAGTTTGCCAAAGAGGGGGGTGGGTGCTCTTTCAAGTGTTCCGCATTTAACCACGAAAGAGTGCCCATGTCATGTGATATAGATGCCCTCGAGGCAAATAATTAGACAAACAATAATGTACACCAGGATCACCAGCACCTTCGAAGTCAAGTCCTGACAGCACACAACACTCTAAATGGCACCATGTCACCATGAGCATGGTGTAGCTCGCGCTGCATGCCGCACTAGCTACGTACGTCTACACAAAACTGCCTTGTAGTAACCGTATAACCAAAAGTTTCTTAATTCAGATATGCATACGCTCCAGGGCGGGCGCTCATTTGAGTAAACTTTGACCCTATACAGGAAATCGGGCTAAAAGTGGGGGGGTGGGCACTCTTTAGAGGGTGGGTGCTCTTTCGCAAGACTATGGTAGTATATTTGTACCATGGCTGTAACAATTGAACCAATCAGATTTAGTACTCAGAGGTTAATAGTTTTGATTTATACTATAGCTAGATGAAATGCTGCAATCTGATTGGTCAATTGCAGGTAGTATAGATCACTTATACCACCTGTAACTGACATATATAGCTCTCATACAGTTTACGTACGCAAAGCGCTTAGCTTGTTGGCGGTTGTATGACACCGGCTGTAGTCTGAAAACATAGACAGCAGTGAAGAAGCTCTTGGCTCAACAGCAGTAGTCTCGAACTTGACTGGTTCATACGGAGTTTGCCTACAGTTTTCGGTTACAGTTCAAGAAAGCTCTAGTACACAACTCACTCACCAGGAAATTTCGGTCTCATTTTCAGGCGCTCAGAATTTAAATTGGGGTTTGAATTCCAATCACTACCGATTTAATTACTGTAATCTCCGAAAATACGCCCATGAGCGATGAACTTAAGTGGCTCCTCAAAGAGGGGGGTGGGCGTATTTTCGAGAGTTGTGATGTTTCTCTCGAAAATACGCCCACCTCACACGCAGTTAGTCTACCTCTATTTGTGTGAGCATGCAGTGATTCTGCAATGCCTTTTTTGTCATGCGCTTGCTTGCTTGCTTATGCAATAACAGTAAATGGTGCCTGCCTTCATTTGTTAGTCCCTCCTCTTGCAATGTACAGCTTCTTCGGTGCTTCTTGCTTAACATAACCATGTGTACTACACCACAAGTAGGTAGGCGTACTTTCGAGAGAGAAAAGCACCCTTTGTAACAACTTCATTCAAAAAAGGCGGGGTGGGCGTATTTTGAGGGTGGGCCTATTTTCGAGAGATTATGGTAATTTAATGTGACACACTGTTGTGTACGACAAAAGGAAGATGCAGCCAGCTTAAGAGGTTGAGTGTTTTCCATGACTGTTTCAGTGTTAGTCAAGACCCGGTTGAGTTAGATGTTCGAAAGGTTCCACTGGGAGCATATGCATCTACTGTATAAGGGGTAGCAATTGTGTAGACAAACCGAACACATTCAAAAGGCAGCAGAAATTTCTCTGATTACGTGTTTCAAGATAATTTGTCAAAGTTTAATAGCTGTGTATTTAACATGTGTGGCGACTTCCTTTGAGGTTTGTGAAAATAAGGACTAGGCATGACAAACCGGGCTGTCTGTTTACAGGCAGCCTCTGCCTATAAAACCGTTGTGGGGCGATTGTGAGCAACGTGGAAATGTGTGGATTGGCTAACCCTTCACCACTGTACACATTGATTTTACATCCCTAGTATGATATGTACATGTATTCATGAATGAGTGTTAATCTCTGAATCAACCATGGTACAATTCCTGGTAAACAACATCTTCTGAATGTGTATACATATTCCATATAGTAACCAATGGTATCTTTTTCTTCTCCCTAGTACCTGATGCTCCTACTTTCATTAGATTTCAACCTGACTGCCCTAATCTTACCTTTGTTGATGTCGTCTGGCAGGTATGATAGTATTTTAGTTCTTACAAGAAAATATAATGTAAAAAAATGTAGGAATGGCATGCAAAAAAGTATGCAAGCAAGGAAGGGATGATATAAAGTGAAGGTAAATATACAAAGCCTCATAAGATGTGTAGATGTAAGTGGAAGGTGTTATGTGTGTAAGTATCTGCACCCGGACCACTACCCTCAAGGAGGCTCAGAGCCAGGGCTGAACGGCTTAGATAACTTATACATATACCTACAAGTAGCGTTGCCATCTGTTTCTCCGTCCTTGAGGATAGTAGCCCGAGTGACTTGTTTTGACACAGAGTGACACGCTTGCTCTCAGCCAGCTGCTTTCCTCAGTCGACGTACACACATAACGCCTTCCACTTACGTCTACACATCCTTCATTAGCGACTTGGTACTTGCAAGTCCGTAGCTGTTGGCAAAACGTCTAGGCAAACTTACTGTTCAATCGCTTGCTGTACTGGCCACATATTGCGTGGGCACATTGCTATCATTACGAAACTGAGTCCACATTACATACTAACCAAGTCCACCATTTCCGGTCCGTGACATATATAGTATTGGTACTAGGCCTTCTCCTGAGTTTTCTCCACAGCTGCGAGATAAAATCTGGGAGTGGCCTGGGAATGAGGCTAGCTGTGAATAGCTATGAAGACGCTGAGTGGTTGCAAAGCTCCGCGCTGTGATAAGCATCTCTTTTGTGAAAAACCATGGTGAGTACTTCAACCGTTTTGGAGATATCATTTTTGAACTTAGTGGTCTGAACAAAGAATGGCACTTTTGCTACTGCACACTTTTGCGTTTAGCTGTCTTCCGCGAGGCTTTGGGCAACTATATGAGTCTTGCTGATCATAAAAGCATCCAAAGAGGAAGGCTGGGTGCTTAAATAAGCTTTTAGCATATTTGTGGTGAACTTGTTCCTGTACAAGTTCACCACAAATCACTACATAGATAGTCTATCAACTCTCTGATAATTAATTGTATGCACCATATGTGTAGCTAAGTATCAAAAGATAAGATGAAAATGCTGATCAATTATATGATGTATCCATGGTCCATGTCAAAAAAAAAAGTGGTGCTACCGTATTCTCTCTAAAATAACGGACACTCTAGGGACACCTCAATATGAATTTTTCGTCGCTCTAATTAAACCAGACAGCAGAAAAATTAAGGGATTTCCCCTCTCTAATCAAGTGGACACATGCGAGGTCAATATTTTTTGCCGGATTATTGGCTAGTCAAACGAAACTCCGCAGAGTGAATCAAGGAATAAAGAAAGGCTCTACAAAGTTATTTTGAGTATTATGTTATAATTTCTGGAGATTACGGGGAACACTTACATGCAGCATGTTGTGTGTACTGGGTACAGTCTTTGATTTTTGTCGTTGATAGCAAGGCGCAGTTCCAAAACTATCTTGATATTTAAAAAGCTCACGTGCAGCAGCACCTTCGTAGTTAGTGTTAGATTTCTGCTTGGAGGCATTGTGAAGGAATCATGGGCCAATCGTGTTAATTTGTGTTGGGTGGAACTGCTTCTTACACTGTAACCAATTGATTCACCTATATAATTTCTCTACTTCTTCCAAATGCTTGGAAAGAACACTTTTAAGTGCATGCATGGTTATAGATAGCTGTACGTATTTGTTGATTGCCATGCTCGAATGTTTACTTCCCAGAACACCAGTATAGCTGAACCACCTATCACAGAAGTTTGTGTCAATTGCATTGGAGACAACTGCACATTTGAATGTCATAATGCATCTAGTAACAATCCTTTCCGCATCAACAATATTGTAAATGGGACAAACTACACCATCAGTCTCTCACTGAGGAATGATTTTGGACAGAGTAGACAAACTACTCCCGAGCTATATGGTGAGGATAAAGCAGCTTCTGTTGTGTATGTTTCAGTATATGCAAGGTTTTGCTATTCAAAATTTTGAGGCTTGATATATATATATTTTACCCGCATTAGATTATGTTATATTATAGCAACATGGTAATTTCATCGAGTATATGAAGTACTGAAACCAAGAAGGAGTTGTATGAAGCCAAAAGCTTCCGCTTACGAATCCTTGCAGTGGTTTAATGCCAGGAGTTCATAATAGTAAGAGTGTGCAACTCCCATATTGTGGTTTCTATACCTGCAATCTGGACAGTACCGTATAGCGAGAAATTTTCGCTGGTGCAAATTTTCGCAGAAAAGTGTCCAGGCTCTTCAGAAGAAATTTTTCGCGGTTTTTATTTTCGCGGAACGCGGGACGCTCTGACCACACCCCTACCGGCGATGCGACATCTTCGGAGCATCTCTTACGGTTTCATTGGTATTTTGTACAGTAGGAGGCTGATTCATCTTTACAGCAACCATTTAGAGGGCAGACAGACTGTAGAGAACCATCATGTTCACATCGGTACTCGACGTATGCACGTTAATGACGTGATCAATTTCCATCCTAGTTAATTTTTTCGCGGTTTTTATTTCCGCGGAAGCAGGTCTGTCCGCGAAAAATCGCGAAAATTTGCACCCAGCGAAAATTTCCCGCTATACGGTATGACGTAGGCAATCAGCAGTGAATATTCTTCGCAGGTATTTAACATGGAAGGTAATTAGGTAAGGTTTAATGCAATTAGGCCAAGTTAATAATGATCGAGGAGGGTGGGGTCTGGGACTCTGGGTCGCAACCACATGATGTGGTGGATGCATGCATATCAGGCTCACGAAAGGCACCTTCATCATTGATGCTGACCAACCACTAGGTGACCTGACGTAAGGCAAGAGTTCTAAGCATTTAGAATGAGAAAACCACTCGGCATGGGCTCTCTCCTGATGGAGAGAATTTTCTGGTTAACCCCTAACAAAGTGACTGCCGGGTATGCAACTGAGGCATTCAGTACAACCGTGCACTGCATATTTGAGGATGATGGTTGTCCAGTGGTAGTAGCTCAGTGACAGAGCACTGGCTGCACAAGGTGTCCTGGGTTTGATTTCCAACCTTTTCACTTTCCCTCAAAACATCTAAAAATCTCTTTATGGTTGTTCAAATGTGGAATTCTACTTAGTCATGCAAAATCTTATGTCACATCCCGGCCAAACCCCATCCATATGGAACTGTGTGCACACACTGTGTACATACATCTTTGTAAACGTACTGTTTAGTGATATCAAACTAAGCATTTTTACAAATACCCAAGCATGTTTTCCTCTACACACTGGATGTCATTTATCTCTGTTACAGGGAACAGTGATGAACAATGTTTAACTCCAACACCTATACCTACCCCAACTAGTAAGTTGTTTACATTGATCTTTTCAGTATATTCAGCAAGTGACAAATTTGATCGAGGGCGTAAGTATGGAAGGATGTCCAGTACTGCCACAAACTGATATACTTGGACTACTACATATCCTTGAATGTCCCAAGCAGAGGATGCTCATCTGGGAGAGCCCTAGCCTCGTTCCCAGGCTCTTGTGCGGGGGAGGAGGAAAGAGATCCTGGTACACACTGTTCGCGCATGCGCCAAATTCCCTTGGTAACCTGCGTACTACTCCACTACACTAAAATTACGGTCAATTTCTGTTTACCTTCTGAAAGGCTGCACTGCCTGGTTATACACCCTGTGGGATACATACGGGCGGTTTTGAAGTCAAAAACGATATCGCTTTGACGGTAACGGTCTGCATTGCTTCGTTCGAGGCGATCGGTAAACTTCAAAGGGAAAGATTGCGTCAGTCACGTGCCGCAGCGTTTAGCTGGAATGGACAAACGCGTGGACAATTCCTGCAAGCGAAGAGCTGAGTACCTTCGTCGCTCCCTCGTCATCGTCTACACAGAGCGTGGTCAGTGGCAGGCATCTTTTATACGGGAGAAGTTGGCGTGCCTCGCGGAGGTTAGTGTAACGGAGCAGATTTTACGGAAATTTCCAAATTCCCAGAAATCCTGGGGGAACTGAGCATGCGCAATCAGTGTGTACCAGGCTCTTTTTTCTCCGCCCACGCACAAGAGCCTGGGAACGAGGCTAGGAGAGCCCATGAACAAAGAGCATCAGAGGATATTATAGATAACTCTTCGAGCAAACTTAAATATATGCAATGATTAAGGACGTAGTTCTCTGTTGTGTAGATCACTTATAAACAGCAAGTAAACGTAAAGTGTGATTTGTTCGTGTGCCTGGCTATTCATTCATATCTTGATTGTGGGTTCCTTCATTAACTGCAGTATGCAAATGACACACCTGCACTGAACTGATTTAGCACTAGAGTGTGAGAAATTAAGGAATTGAACCAATATTGCCTTCCTACTTTCATACATTGTACATTATTTATAACTGATACCAGCTTGCTACAGACCCTTTGTGAAAGAGCTCAAGATTGTCATTTCACTTGTATGCTGTATTTTCACTCTTCTCTGGCTCGTAAAAACATGTGAAATACCGTAAAATCGGGATAATAGGCACCCATAGAAAATATGCACTCCATGAATATAGGCACCCATTTTGGTTATAACAACCACATCCCGTTTATAAGCACCCATACAAAAAAAATAGCCACCCTACATGAAAACACACCCGATACTGCGCATATGAATTTGCTGATTTGGCTTTTTTTCGAACATAGTGGCTAACTTTCACCAATTTCTATCTCCAATTGTAAGCAAGCTATCAGAAAATTTAGGCCAGGCCTCTTGATAAAAATTAGATCTAGGAATTAGCAAAAACCTCTCACGGAGTGTGGATTGGCAACGATCAATCGATTACTGACTGAATCTCTGGTTCTAGAAAAGGTACAAGTACGGGACAGGAATTAGCAGAAAAAGAATCCCAAGGCCTATAGATATATCACAACTAATCCTTCCCACACAACTGTACGCTACCAGAATACTATAATTATGTGTTTATCAGCACCCCATGTATATAATCACCCTACGATCATAAGTACCTATTCTTGCTGCTAGTTTTGAAAATGGGCACCAGTGCTTAATATCCCAATTTTATGGTAGCTCGCCATACTCCACTTTGACCCATACAATAAGACATATTGCTATAAGGAGTGCTGTAATTAGAATGCTTAATGTGTATGCCACTCTCTTACAGCTTCAACACCTCCACCATCTCCAACACAAACTATGCAACCAGGTTCCAGTGGTGGTGGTGGTCTATCACCTGGGATCATTGCAGCAATCGTAGTGGTGGCAATTCTGATTGCAGTCCTTGTCACCATTATCATTATCATTGTAGCCTATTTGATATGGAGAAAGAACAGATCACATGGTAAGTGTGACTGTATATTGCTATCACACTATTGTAGCACATTCAGGTGCAATTGTATGTAATCCTACACAGATTTTAGGAGTGTGTGTACTGGAAATCATATTTTTCATATCTTGAGGGCCTTCTTGGGCAGTATTTTTTTAATTATTGACCTAGCATTAACTGTTTATGTAGCAATTAATAGTAGCCAGCATTTTCAGTGAATAGCAGGCACAGAGAAGGCTTGATGGAAGGCGTGTGAAGGGCCATTTTGGCATTTAAGTGGCAGATGCTTTGCAGGCTTGTACTGGTGAATCCAATTGCACTGCAAATACAGGGAATGAGGCCAAGTTCCTGGCACCGAAATACAATAGTATGCAGCACTACAAATTGGGATTGCTTAATTAGCCTCATTCCCAGGTTTTTGTCACATAATGACATTAGTTTTGAAGCTCTGTGTAGGCAGGAATAAAGTAAAAGTAGATGCGGATCTAGTCAGACGCTCCTACCAATGAGCCACTGGACCCGCAGCAGAAAGTGGAAGCAAGTCTGCTTATAACAGCCATGCTAGAGGCCTCAGCCGACTCCAGCCGTCTTTCTCTACCTCACAGTCGGAAACACTCCCTTAATGCAATAAAAAACAATTCGAACAGATTCTTATGCATTTGTTGACTGCTGTGGGTCCATTGGCTCAGTGGTAAGAGTGTCCGACTAGTATTCAGAAGGTCCCAGCTTCGATTCCCAGCTGGATCCATCTGGATTTTTCTTTCTCTCCCACCATGCAAAATCCACATCAAATATCCACATCAATGACATTAGTATGTGACAAAAGCTGGGGAGCAGGCAGTTGTGCTATTTGGGGCTGTTACCTAGGCAGCGTATAAGTATATCTCTCTTCTAAAGTGATGTTGTGTACGTTTTATATCCCTTCCTGGGGGTTATCGATAACTTAAAGCATGCAATCCACAAGATCCACCACCTTTATACTGTCATCTGTGCTGGGTAGAATGGTCCAGTTCCTTCATGTGTTTGTAAGACAGTGTTCTTTTCTTTCAGTTTCATTGAACTTTCCACATTCAGGACATAAAGATGAAGATATAAAACTGAAGTAGGTTGCCTTCCTTTAGATACGTATGTGTAATTGTTATTTGTTCAGTTAAAGTGCTCACACTATGGTATGTATGTGAAATCCTGTATAGCCAAGTGCTATTATTGGCCTTGAACTATGCATAAATACACCAATATACCATAAAATCAGGCACCCACACAAAATAAGCACCCCATGAATATAGGCACCTATTTGGATTACAACAACATTTATAAGCACCTATACAAAAATGGGCACAAACGGAAGCTCTGCTTAGCTTTCCATCACTATGGAAAGGCAAGGGAGAGGTAGGCAAAAGGGAAACTTCCCACGTAGAGAGAACTTAATTGCATGTGGGTGGACACAGCTCAATCATACTCATTTTAGAGGGCTTAAAACTGAACATTGTGGATTGTCATGTGTGCCCACGAAAGCAGTTGCACATTTGCATTTTCCCCTAAACAATATGTGCTGTAAAAGGACAGTTTTGGCCTGTACTATCACTTTCTTTGTGGTGTACAGTGATCAGTCTGCTAATAAGCGAGCCACTTATAGCGTGATTTTCAGAGTTCATGTACACTCCACAACTTGCCATAACTTACAACTAAATGAGTATAATTTGGATGAAAATGTGTTCCCTCCAAGAGTACATAAGAATGGGTGGGAAGGGGTATACGCTCTTGTCACCCACATGCAATTAAGTTTCTCCTATATACCTCTCCCTTTCCTTTTGATCTGTCCTGTAAGTGAGATCTAGATGCTAGAACATAATCATTTTTCATATGACCATTGCAGGGAAAAGTCCCCAGACAAAACTCCACCACCTGACAACACTGACAGTGCCCCAGCACCTATTCTGTATGCTGACCCAAATACAATACCGCGGGAGGAACATCCCACAACAGGAGATGTTTATACTATGCCTGATAAAAAAAAGAGAACACACAAGCCAGAGGACCATCTGCCTACATATCAGGTAGGGATGAGTGTTGTGATATAATTACAGTCTGGATTATCTCTTCTAGACAGCAGGTAGTGTTAGAACTGTTCCCAGCTTACTGTCGCTTGTAGTATGTAGAAGGTCTGGAAAGTTTCTCAGTGAGTGGTGTTGAGGGTACAGACATTAGAAAAACTTCAGTTGAATGTGTGTGAGCTTGTGACATATGCATTTGCATTTAAGTCTTGTTTCCAGACTCTCCCAGAAAATGGGAAGGAGAGTCTGTTAAACAGGCTGGGGTGGAAGCTAGTACATGTATACACTAGGAATTTAAATATCTTCAGCAGTAAAGCCTTCTGCTAAACCGAAAAACACTTTATGGCACTCATGCAGTTAGCATTTCCAGTAACTGCTCATCAGAAAGCTAATCAAAAGCCAATTTGAAGTGTGCTTATACATACCGGGTGCAGTGTATACTTCCACCCTTTACAAGGCCCTCCTTTATGAATTTTCAAGGGTCTGGTTTTGAGACTATGTGCATTTGTAGTATATCTGTATTACAGCAGGATTTCAAACCCTTGATCAGTTTGTAAACCATTTGACCGGATTGTAAGCTGATCGGCCAAATTTAAAACCGGTCCAATGTACATGTACATGAAGTCAAAAAGTGGATCAGTAAGCGTACGCAGTCGAAAAGTGGGCCCACGCATGCACTGGACGACTTAGCACCTCAGGGTCAACGATCCTTCACATGTGCCAACAAAAGCTTGTGGGAAAAAGCTGTGAAACACTGAGAACGAAGCTATAGTCCGTTTTTTTTTGTGTTTTTTTTTTTGCATGTTAGTCTTCCTCACTTGTTGGTCAAGCCAGACCCAACCAACACCAGCGCAGATTGCTTTCACTATCGGTAGACTCTCTATGTAGGGATGGCGCCAGACGCGCAATATATGCAATACTTAAGCAAAAGCCATATAACTTCACCACAAAAACGCTAAAAGTTTATTTAAGCGCCCAGACTTCCTCTTTGAGTGCCTTTGTGATCAGCAAGACTCATATAAGTGGCCAAAAGCCATGCGGAAGACAACTAAACGCAAAAGTGTGCGGTAGCAAAAGTGCCATTTTTCATATTCTTTCTTTCTTTCTTGTTAAGACCACTATGTTCAACAACGATATCTCGCAAACGGTTTAAGTACTCACCATCATTTTAGCACGAAACTGATGCTTATCACAGCGCGGAGCTCTACGACCACTCAGCGTCTTCATAGCTTCAAATTCACCCTGGTCAATAAAAGCGATTCACAACACTGTGGTTGCTGTCCGTTGCCAAGGACGCCATTTTCTAATTTCATACGCATGTGCACATGTAGTCTCGTTCCCAGACCAAATACCACAATCATTGGCCTGAGAGCGAGACTAGTGCACAAGCGAAATCGTGAGTTGACCACGTGCACGGCTGGCACAGTCTCTTCCCATAGTCGTGTGCAAGGTTTATGAACACCATTCAGCTGCCAACTTATAGCTACACTAAATAAAGTAGCTACTCACAGCTTTAGTAAACTATGATGGTCAGTTGTCAAATGTCTGCTGCAGCTGGTCAGTCGTCATGTGATCGAAATTCAGGAGATTGGTCTCAAAAAGTTTGGTACGGAGCTCTGGAGAGTGGTTATCCTTCATCAGATTCTAGCTGGCAATGATATTACATGCTTGGACCACTACTAAATTGTCAATGCCGTTTTAAGTTCTGGGGTTGTGTTTACACTTGAAAGTAATATTCTTCTTAGGCTTAGGTCTATCTGTAAAGATGATAAAGCACTGAAACTGTTCGTAGCTCTATTATCTATGCTGTAACTGAGATTAATATCCAAAAAAAGTACAGAAACAAAACTTAAAAAACATTAAAAATGCAATGCTGCTAGATCATATTAGCCTCGTTCCTGAGCCAACATGTGGGAGAAGGAAAATGGCCTGGGGTGAGGCTAAAACTATGCCATGTACTTCAACGATAGCCTCATTCCCAAGCCCCGCCCAGCTTTCCGTCGCTTGCAATACGGAAAAGCCGTTTTACCGTACTAATAAGCGATGGAAAGGTGGGCGGGGCCTGGGAACGAGGCTACTTCAACGACACTATCATAAGTCTGCAGTCTACTCCAACTCACTTTAAGTTGTTGAAGAGGTTCCATATATCATAGAGGGTCATACTAGCCTCGTTCCCAGGCCACGTGGGAAAGGAATTGGCCTGAGAATGAGGCTATATACAGCCATGAACTGCCAGTAAAGGTTGTGAACTTGTGGTGCATTTTAGGAAGACCCCCATGCACTGTCTAACTGTAGTGTGAAAAAGATGTAGGGATGGGGCTTTGCCAATATGTTGACCTTTGCTTTCATGCATTATCCCTACCTTGTTTGTATACTTTTTGGCATGCCATCCCTACATCTTTTTACATTCTTAATGTTTTTTAAGTCTTGTATATATAGTATCATGTTGTTTGTCCCAGTGTCAAAAGTCTCTACACAAGCAGGTCTCCCCTCACTCTGCATGCACCCACACATGTGTACACACACGCATGCACGTACATACACGCACGCACGTACACACACACACACACGCACACACACACACACATGCACGCACGCACGCATGCATGCACACACACACACGCACACACGCACACACGCACACGCACACACACGCGCACACGCGCATGCACACGCACACACACGCACACGCACACGCACACGCACGCACGCACGCACGCACACACACACACACACACACACACACACACACACACACACACACACACACACACACACACACACACACACACACACACACACACACACACACACACACACTCAGGACCCTGGTGCAATCTCTCATGAAGTTGCACCAGCTGGTGATCTATACACAGTACCAGACAAGAAGAAGGGAGCCAAGAAGAAGCAGCAAGCATCAAGACCCACAGAGGAGCAGCTAGCTGAGATGTACTCACAGCCTGACAAGACCAGAAAAGAACAGAGCCGAGGGGTAAATGTAACAGTACGGTTGGGCTGTAGTTTCGCCTCATCTAACACTGAGTATTATGTTAAAGGTACTTGGTAACCATCGTCCCTGTCCTTGTTAACTGAGGAACAAGCTTCTACCTTATATGGCCAAGTTATACTTGCCTAGAATATATATGTTGGCACTTTATAGCCCGTCTATTGTATGGGATCCTAGCTACATGATTTCTACGGGAAACTGTCACATAGAGTAGTGCATACGTCAGATCTCACTAAATGCTTCCCATGACATATGCATAGCTTCATTTCTAGTCTCCCTCCTAGCTACAAAAAGCACGATTCCTATGTGAAACTGTCACATAGTGTCTGAACTTATACATCAGATCTCACTGTTTTCCCATAACATTTGCATAACCAGTCCCCCTCCCACCCTCCCAAGCTTTCCACCATGCCGTAGATCTTGGGTGAACTGTCGAAGGGTGGGTACTTCTAAAGACTCAACACCCAAATTAATGTAATGTAAAAGCCACACAACCAAAATCTTGACAAACTCTTTTCAGACCTTGGGGTGTTGATTATGCCTCTGATGTTTGTCATCCAGAGGAGGTCCGACACTAGTGATGTCATATACATCAACACGTGATCCTGATTGTCAAGTTAATTGCTAACCGCCTGCATTCCATTGCTTCAAGGACGATTTCTGGGCGTCAGAAGCTTCTAGCGTGCTGGGTTCACTCGGGTTGGGGGGTATTTTCAACCATACTGAAGCTGTCTATTAGGTCGAGATCGATCACCGCTGTTCATCTAGCTCTCAACAGCCACATGAATGCTGTTTGGAGGTCACAAAGGCATGCAATGTTACTTCTGACTGGCGAGACACTTTCAGCATCACGAAAACCCCCCTAAACCCATCTTGATCTTTGCCGCACAGCGTTTCCGATTGTTGTATCGATGGTTTTTAGTCCTTGGAATGTTCATTAATGCATAGCGCACATGATAGTGTCGCACCTCCTCTGTTTGTCATCATCAAACTACAGTGTACAGAGACCCCATTGTATGTATTACTCAAGAGAGGAAGAGCATGTAACCGCCATAAGTTTGACATGCAGAATCTCCTGTATGTAAATAACACGACTTCGCAGTTCAACAGTTTAAGACTTTACAACACCCTGTTGCCCTTGTAGTATGTGAGCGGCACTAAAAGCTTACCTAGCTGGCAAGTTTTACTTAACATGGAAATGGTTCTCAGCCCAAACTTCGCGTTACAGTGCTACCCACACCTGACAGTCGAAAAGGTCCACATAGCATTACAGTCAAACTCTTGTAGGTAACGTGTGGCCAACTGAAAAGCTTCCAACTTAGCTGTTTTGGAGCTACTTTTACTCACACTTTCACATGCCCGCTAACTAGAGCTTGACTAATGTGCATACACTTAACATTACATACCGGTACCAAGCGTCAATATGCTTACGTCACGATTACCAAGCCTTGCTGCTCTCAGTAATTATGTCAAGGAGCACTAAACTACCTGTGGCATTTTTAGGTATACACGCTACAGGGTATGTACCTACTACAAGATATGTTTTCATGTATACCTGCTACACAGTATATACCCATGCAGATATGATGTATGTACCCATGTGTATTTGTACCCACTACAAGGCATGTAAGATCTTTTTTCACATATACTTGCCGGCATTTATTTCCTTCAAGGCTCCGTACACCCAGTGTCAAAATGAGGCCGACTTTTTAAGATGTTTGTAAAACTTGTAAGTTTGTTAATTGATGGTAGTTTTACGACGTAACAAAAGCCCTTTCACTGCATAAAGCTTAAGCCAACCCCGACTAGCTTTAAAATATTTGGTGACTGCAAGTTCCCTAGCTAGTATCGCAAGCCAGACCCTTTCCGTTCCACAGCACTAATCGCTACCATTGTACGGCATACTAGAAGCGATCATGCAGCACTGAAAGTGTCTGGGTTGCGAAACTACTCCCAAGCCTGCATTCGTAGCATCTTACGAGACACTTGAAGATTCCGACTATGCATATACATGTACACTGGGACAAAAGTGAACAGCAGCCAAAATGTGTCTAACAGTGAGGTGCATTTGGTATGGGCTTTATTTAGAGTACTGCATGCAAACCGGCACTTAACAGCAAATATGTAGTTACAAGTGGAATGAGCTGGCATCCAGCAATTTTTAGCTATACAGCCGAACTTACACCCAGCACATAAACAAGGCAGACATAAGAACGAGGCAGGTGTTTACTTGAGGGAGGCTTCTATTCGAGTAATTACATTTAATAGCCATCGTCCCTGTCTTCACTAACTGACTAGTGAGCTCCTAGACCCTCGATAAATCTTAATATTGAGTGGAGAAACACTTGTTACCATGGTGATGGCTACTAAGGCACAAAAGTTATTGGATATGTGTACATACTCAGTGCTATTCAGATGGATGTATATATAGTACTGTTTCCGTTTTGTATTGCACAAGAAGGAAATGGTTTCAGGTTGTTAATGGCCGTGTTTGCCCACAGCATGCAAGTATGTTTGCCTAACATAACTGGGGCTATTACCAAGTTTATCCTTGTGACAGGATATGAGTGTGTCATTTGCTGACCCGTGTTTGCCTTAAAAGGTAATATTTACTCTGGCTGTGTTTGCTTAGCTGGCCAAACAAACTGAGGCAGTGTGCCCTGTACACAATAGCCGTGTGTCAGGGGCGGAACAAAAAGCACTCATCAGGGTGTATGTCTGCAAAACATTGATATTCATAGCCGCTGAAGACATACCACGCTGACCTCAAAAGGGCGTTTCATGGACACCGCGTTGTTACTAGGCGACCGTTGTGCGTCATAATGCAGCAAATTCCAACGCGCGGTTTCAAAAACCACATAATCGCGCCTTTTGGTTCCTGTTGTGGAGTATTGAGATCTGTGGTTTCAGTAATGTAAACTTGTGGTATGGGCCACGGGACTGGGATCTTCAGTAGCTGGTTTTGTGCTATAAATAGCGTTGTCATAAATAGCATTGTTATAAATAGCTTTGTTATAAATAGCTTTGTGGCTCAACAATTGGAGTCAATTTCCTTTGCAAAGGCTTTGTGCTTAGCTGTCGTTTTATAATTGGGTTCTAACTTTGTAGCTTGGGCAAGTCAATAGGACTAACAGCTGTGATAATGATTGGAGGACAAGAAAAAGAAAGGGCTTATTCAGTATTCAATTAAAGGATCAAATAGTATGCACTCCCTTAGAATTACAGCAATGGCTATCTGCTAAGAATCAGTCAGAAAAAGTTCAGTACCTCAACAAAATTCAGTGGGCAGCTCTATAAATGGTCTTGTTTCCAGGCTCTTGTGTGAGGTGGAGAAGAAGAAAAAAACCTGGTGCACACTGTTTGCATTCTCCTTGGTACGTGCATACTACTGAGTTAATCTCAAGATGTCAACTCCCAGAATATCAACTCCCAAAATGTCAACTTCAAAATGTCAACTTCAAAATGTCAACTCCCAAATGGTGTCAACTCTGAAAATGTCAACTTCCCAAATGTCAACTCCCAAAATGTCCAACTTACCAAAATTTTAATTTCATGAGTAGCATCACCTCAGTGGCAGCCTGCTTTCTCTTGAAGACATCTTTAGGCTCTTAAATGATGATTAGGTGATAGGTGATTTGACTCTCTTCAGTCAATTGTGCTAGCCTTTTAGGCGATTGCTGTGTGAGTTATCATAAGGGTAATAGTTCCAAAGTGGTAATGATTATATTGTCCTCTCACTTATGTGGACTCAAAGTTGTTCTTGAAATCATCATGATTGTCAGTTCTGTTGTAACACCATCCCATGCCCCACATATGAATTGTGAAAGTGAGAGTGATATTGATCAAAACTTGTGTTTGTAGACCGCTCTGCTCCAACATCGTAGGTTATGAAATGGCTTAAAGTAATTGATCAAATACCGTATTTCTTTGATCAGATGCCACGGCTACTATTTTTTATTGTTGCTCGTTTTTGTGCGGCTACTATTTGAGGGCAGCATTTATTTCCATGGAAAGCCCACAGACATCAACAACGGCTCGTACGAGCAATACAGTGACGACTGTTAAATGCTGTCAGTAATACGCATAGCCTCTCAGTTCTGCTGTCAGCCGTGGAAACAAGTCGTACTACATGAACAGCCCTAGTGCCTAGCCTGGTAACCGTCGTGAGAAATTATTCGCAATCGTGTTCGTGTGCCGCATATACTAGCCGCGGCTACTATTCGAAGGCGGCGTTTATTTCACTCATAGCTTCCAATTATGCGGCAACTATTCGAGGGTGGCGTCTGTTCGAAGAAATACGGTATATATGCATTAATTTTTGTCAAAATATAAAATTTGGGGAGTTGAAATTTTGAGAGTTGACATTCTGGGAGTTGACATTTGGGAAGAACTCATACTACTCAGTTACACTAAAATTGTTGGTTTACCAGCTGAAATGTCGACTACTACTCGAGGGCGGCGTTTATTTCACTCATAGCTTCCAATTATGCGGCGACTATTCAAGGGTGGCGTCTGTTCGAAGAAATACGGTACCATAGTCTCACGAAAAAGGGCCCACTCACGAAAGAGCGCCCACCCCCTACTTTTGGCCCAATTTCTTGTATAGGGTCAAAGTTTACCTGAATGAGTGCCCACCCTGGAGCGAGCTTCGTGTGGAGTTTCAGAAGCACAGCCTCGAGCGTTATGCGTATCTCAGGTAAGAAACTTTGTGTAATACTTCACCGAAATTAATACAAGGCATGTTTGCGTAGACGAACATAGCTAATGAGATGAGCATCCCCAAGGTAGTCTTGAGACTAACCGCGAGCTACAGTATGCTCACCGTCACATCGTACAGTTCAGAGTGCTGTGTGCCGTCAGGACTCGACTTCGAAGCCGCTGGTGATTCCGTTGTACATTATTTTGTGTCCAATTATTTGCTTCGAGGGCTTCGAGTCGTTGTAAACATGATGTGGGTGCTCTTTCGTGGTTAAATGTGGAAAAGTCGAAAGAGCGCCCACCCCCCTCTTTGGCAGACTTGTAAGGTGCTCCGCCCATGGGCCCTTTTTCGCGAGACTACGGTATATGCATTTTGTCAATTAATTTTGGGAGTTGAAATTTTGAGAGTTGACATTCTGGGAGTTGACATTTGGGAAGAACTCATACTACTCAGTTACACTAAAATTGTTGGTTTACCAGCTGAAATGTCATACTTGCGCGGGTATGCTCTCTATAAAGCACATTGTGCCGTTTTGAAGTTGGAAGTGACATGAATAAGATCATGTGCCATAGCATTTAGCTGGAATAGACAAATGCAAGAATAAGTCTTGCAAGTGAAGAGGTGAGTGCTTTTGTAGATAGCATGGTCAGTGGCAGGCATCTTTATGATGAGAGAAATCAATTGACTTAGTGTAACCAAGTGGATATTACAAAGGCTTTTTCAACTGGGCAGATGCTTCATCATCATGGGCGAGCCTGAGCAAGCAGCACGCCATTGATTTCTTAGCTTGTCATGACGCACAGACAATGCATGTTGCTTTAGTAGTAGGCTTTGTCGCTGTCTGTAGTTATTGATAAAACCAAGCCATATCATGTGCAACCCCTTACACCAGCCCAATGAGGCAGCTTATGTAATTGTCATAAATGCAGAGAAGAGCTTACCATGTAACCAGTTGTACTCGCTGGACATATGACTTAATTCTGAGCATTCTACGTACAGACTAAGTCTAGTCTTCTGCTGACCTTTGTGTGTACACAGCCTGGCCTTTCATGCATGGTCCTTACTTGATGCAGCTTGGAGAAAGCAGTGGTAAGTCACCATGAATGACCTCTCTTCAACTTGCAAACACGAATAACACTGCTGTCTGTGTTCTGTGCATGAGTGGTCTGGCTTGCCACTGCTAGACGTTAAGGGTGGGGCTCATATGTGCTTATAGATATTTTTCAGTGATGAGAACGCCTAGGGTATGGGAAGCACCTGATGGTACTGGGACACTATACTACTGATGTAGTGTAGTTAACAATGCCAGGAATTATCTGCTAGCAAAGCTAACTCCCTCAGTTATACTTAGTTACTCAGTTATACATAGGTAACTACTTAATGTGTGGGAATGAGAAGAAGGGCACAAACAAGGGGTTGAAGTTTGTCCATTTAGACTTGCGCCGAGAGCGTCAGACACAAGGCTAAACAAACCAGTTGTCACAACAATGAAAAATACGAACAGCAATATATAATCGTATCTGAGGTAAACTCTGGGTATTATGGCATCATTTTTATTAAGCATACGAGCATTAAATAGAGTACACAGAGGCGGTGAGAGATCAAGTGAAAACCATGGCATCAAGAGCATGCAGCACACTTGATGCTCATCTTGAACTCAACCAAGGAAGAGCTACACAGGTTTTTCTCACTTCTGGCTAACACAAAGCTCGCAAGCCACACCCTTCACGGTGCTTACGAAACCAACTTATGTGTGGAGCCTCCTTGAATATACAAGGAGGATGGAGTCTTCTGATTTTATGTAGAAACTCACCAGGTGACTGCACGTCTAGTAATCTACTATACAACGCTGCATCTCATGCCAATACCTGTTGGGCGTGGCTTTAAAAACGTCCCTAATTTAGCGCATATCCGCATGTTTGCTTACCACCTACGCTCATAAGCACATGCTCTTATTTTTACTATGGTATGTAGCTACTACTATGAGAAGATGCACGCTGAATGTGCAAATTTGCAATTATTGTAGGTGTGGCTTTCATTTTGTTTCACTGTACCTACATCTGCTTACTTATAGTGCACATGCTCAGGCTCACCCCATGAGGATGAAGCATCTCCCTAGTCCCTAGTTACCCCACGCGAAGAGGTTAAGCAATCGGTTTTGTCCGTCTGTCAGTCAGTTTGTCAGTCAGTCCGGTGAAAAATTTTGAAATCAGCACATTTACTGGGTTGAACAATTGCTGTACGCGGCGATGACATGGCAATCTAATGTATGCGTACCTGATAGAGACCAAAGCAGTTCACTCCTATGCATTTCCAGCTCTTTTCTATTTAACATTGGCATTGTCCACCATTTTGATTCGGTCAACCACTTGGATACGGTGGAGACTGGGCATATGCGGACTCCAAGCATGTGTTCACCAGCCTCCTCGTTCCCAGGATTGCGAATAGCTTTGCGGGGGCCTGGGAACAAGGCTACGCATTCACTTGATTTGACTAGCCTCGTGGAGGCTGGGCACAAGACTACCATTTGACAGGTGAGTGAAATATGGCATGTTATGTCAAAAAAAAAAAACGAACGCTCCTACGCGGGCTTGATGAGGTCGGTCAGTTACTTCATGAGGTCGGTCAGTTACTTTATGAGGTCGGTCAGTTACTCTATGAAGTTGGTCAGCGAATATTTGCTGACAGCCATCAGGGGATGTGGCAGGCTGGGCACAAGAGTGGACCTTCAGTTGGAAAGGGTATGTCTTCTCTGAAGACCTCTAGTTTGAAGCAGTTCTTTAATGTGATGACCAACAAAGAAATCTCTTTTCCCAGCTTTCTAACTACATCATTATACCATCGGCACTACATAGTTGCATTGACACTATGATCCACCGCAGGAGTACTGGGCATGTGTGTTAGAGTGAAATTGTAACTTTTGGTGAACTGTAACTTCAAGTTTGGGGAGATTTGTGTAGCTATGTTTTGAGCCCAGCTGCCTACCCAATAATGACCCCCAAATTATATTCATTGAGGACAGTCACTTGGAATTGTTCAAAGTAGGTGAAGCTCCATCAGTGCATTATGTAAACAGCCATGCCTGTGTTGCACAATTAGAACAGCCTTTGATCTTCTTGGAAGAGTAACTGTGGAAAGAGCCTGGTGTTGTATAAGCACAGTTTTTCTTATTTGCTGAATTGAATGTAGAACATTGTGGGGGCAAGCCTGAGCAAGCCAAGCCATCAACTCAGTGGACAATCAAACCACACATACAGTAGATCATGACGCTCCAGCTGCCCCTCTCAAAATGAATGTAAATCTCTCTTAAGTCATCTAACACTCACTCACCTCTTGTGTTGGCTGCATCATGCATAGTGGAGTGAAAATATTACTTAATGTATGGCTGTTGCGTTAAATTACAAAGGCATACGGTGTTATGTATGATATATCAGAGAAAATCCACTGTTCAACTCACTAGTGTAGGCTCACTCAGACTATCCCCCCATAATCTTGGTCCCAGTGACAAACAGGAATGGATTTGCTGATTATGAGAGAGAAACTGTGTGTAGAGTAAGAAAGAAGGGATACTGCCTGGCTGTAGGCTTGCATTGGTGCACAAAATGCTGTATTGCTGGACTTTCTTTAAGAGCGGAGCTCACACACACTTTGTAGCTGTATGAATGTCTACAAAGTGCATATGAGCCCCATCCATAATGGAAGTTCAACGATACAGTGCTTTGAATGTGATGATGCGACCATAATACACGATAGAATAATCTTTGATTTCTATACAGGACTGCCACATGTAGAATCTTTTTAACATATGTGGCAGTCCCGGATAGAAATCGAATATTATTCTGTTGCGTATTTCGAGTGCATCACCGAGTTTGACGCGCTATAGCGCTGAACTTCTGCTAAGGGTGGGGCTCATACATGCTATGTAAATGCATGAATATCTGATACGTCTACGAAGCACGTATGAGCCCCGCCCCTAGCGGAAGCTTAGTGCTACAGCGTGTCAAACTCGGTGATGCACTCAAAATACGCGACAGAATAATATTCGAATTCTATCCGGGACTGCCACACATACTACAAAGCAGCTTCGCTGCTAGTAGTACGTGTGAAAAAAAATCCAACATGCTTAATAACCATCTTCCCTGTCCTCGTTAACTAATTATGAGCTCCTAAGACCCACCGTGAGTCTCAATAATATAGGGAAATGTTTTACCGTGGTGATGGATTTGCAATTATTCTGTGGGGTTTAGAACACCTGTTGTTGACCAATCATATTGAAGCATTTACGATGAAAAGCACGTTTTACTAGGCCCTCACCCACTTAGTGCCGCAAGTAATGTGCCATGTTGTGGCCCACTACCCCCAAATCAGGCAATAGTGGGGCAAGATGGGGATTTGACTAATTCAGATGTCAATTGCCCCTGTAGTGGGGCAGATCCTGTAACTAACAGGTGGAAGATTATTGGGGATTTGACAAATACAGTTTAACTATGCAGTCTGAGGTAATTAAATTCCCGACTATTGGGGCACCGTCTTAGTCAAACCCGTATATAATCCCCATCAACTGCCCAATAGGAGGTGGTAGTGGGGCATAACATTGATAGGCACATAACAAAAACTGGGTTGAAGGCCTAGAAACAAAGCTAGTGCAAGGTGTTAACACTAATATATATACTGTAAGCTCCCAAAAATACGCCCCCTTCGAGCAAACGCCCTCCCCCCTCTTAACCCCAATTTGTTGCATAGGTACTTTTCCTTCGTGTAAACGCCCCGTAGCGAGCGTTTTCTGGGCATGTATGTGGTTAGCCTCGTACCCAGGCCGTTCATCTCCTACGAATGGCCTGGGTACGAGGCTAGCTTGTGTGGTAAGCTTTTGAGTTAGCTCCGTTGTCGATTGTGTTTGTAAACACACCCACCGCCAAAGTTTTCGTTGCTTGTAGCACGATCTTATGCGGGTCGTCCCCTGTCACCACTGAAGATGCAAGTTGCTTTGATGCCTCTGGGCTTAGTATCACCACAAGCGCTGCAGTGCTCGAAGCTGCAGTTCTTCGCCGCAGTCGTCACGATTGTCGACCTCACACATAACATCGCCAGGGATGGGGGGCGTATACACAAGACTAATTGAATATTCAAACAAATGCCCCCTCCCCACTTTTGCCTCAAAGTAGTGTGCAAAAAGGGGGGGGACATATTTTCAGGAGGATACGGTACATATAGTCATAGTTCCTAATACTGTGTGAATCCATGAACCAGATGGTGCTTACAAAAGGTATAGTCTAGCCTTGTTCCCATGCCTCTGCAGTGTTCATTGCTTGCAGGCCTGGCACATTTAATCACATGATATGTGCCACCACACACGTCATGGCCATTTTGCCTGAATCAATGATGTCAGATGTTTGAGCACAGTGTTTAGAGGTCCCCAATGCAAGTGTAGCTACATACTGTAATCTCCCGAAAACAGGCCCACCCTCAAAGATAAGCCCACCCCACCTTTTTTGAATGAAGTTGTGGCAAAGGGTGCTTTTCTCTCAAAAGCACGCCCACCTTTTTACGCCACAGTACATGCTGTTATGTTAAGCATGGAAGGAGCAGCACTGTGCAAGGAGAGTAACTAACAACAGACACCATTTGCTGTTATTGCGTAAGCAAGCGCATGACAAAAGAGGCATTGCAGAATCACTGCATGCATAGACTAACTGCGTGTGAGGTGGGCGTAGTTTTGAGAGAAATATTACAGCTCTCGAAAATATGCCCACCCACCCACTTTGAGGAGCCACTTAAGTTCATTGCCCATGTGCATATTTTTGAGAGATTGCAGTAGTATATGAGTTCCATTAGGGTCAGACCACAAGCTGCCATACTTAGCTAGCTAGTTAAAATGTCTTTCAGATACCTTGGTCTAGCTTGACCACACAGCATACAGGGGATTCCATCTTCTTGTCTGCCTCGTTTCAAGTTTACTGTCACAGTTTACCACGTGTATTGGACCTGTTTCAAGCTGTTTCAACTCCATCGTAATATTGAAAAACACGTATGGTGGCACAGATCACGTGATGAAATTTACCAGGCCTTCTGTACGAGTTTTGTACCGTAAGCACAAACACTGCAGAGGCCTGCCCTGCCTAGCCCCACGTGGAAATTTTTTTGGTCAAACAGAAATGCAAAGAATTCCTGGCCTTCAGTTCTCCAGAAGTGAGGTTCTTGACAGACAGTAGCAGCTGCAGCAACAAAAAGTCCCAAATTAGAACATTTATGGGATAGCTCTTTCTCCTGGAAATTGTTCTTGACTGTCCTTGGTTGTCACAAAATAAACTGACTGGGACAACTGAGAGGCTTCATTCCTGGTATTGCATAAATGTTTTTTTTGGATCAACCCAAAATTAATTAGTGGTGGCTTGTGCGAAGTTGGATCCACCCATAAATTCCCAGAATAAATAGGTATCTACATGTATGCTTGGACCGACCACTTACCATAAATTTTAAATGAGCGTATTCAAATATTTCACGATCGATATCGTGAAGCATATGAAGGCCAGTGGAGGTCTGACTGTCAGAGTGCAGTGTCGGCGACCCGGAGTGAAGACAACTGAAGTTGAAGCACGCGTGGCAACTTAATTCTGGTTTGTGCTTCTACCAACAAGGCCGCTCACAGGCGGTACAAATTTAATATGGACGGTGGTTGACTGGGTCGCTTCAGGTAGGGCCATGCATAAACGGCACTGATAAACACCAGAAATTTAGCTCACGATTTCGCTGTAAAGCTTAGTCCATGCATGTGTAGCCATGTTAGCTGCCCTGGCTGGAGAAATGGCTGGCATATGTGATACTTATATTTATCTCTTGTGAGGACTTAGCTACTTATGCATTGTTAAATTTGGATTAAACAGTCAACATTGACAAATCCTGCTACAAAGTAGTAAATCAGCAGTTTGCTGCTTGCTCAGGCTCGCCCCATGATGATGAATCATCTCACTAGTAAGCTAATTATGAACAGGAAGGACCACCCATGTAATTGTTTTTTAAAGACCAAAAATTGGTATTACACCAACACAATTCAACAACTGTCAACGATGCAGTGTTTGAAAATTGTATAATCACTGTCTCAAACTTATTGATTACATAAATACACATTGATACTCGCTGAAAATACAGAATCAATGTCGATAATCAATTATCTGATATATCGGTCCCAGCCCTAAAATTTTGAACAGAAATTGCGATGATACTGGTAGACTAGAAACCTTGCATGACAGCAGCTTATCATTATCAGAGAGTCGGTAGACTGGCACACGCAATGTACGGCTTTGTATATTTGCCTTCACTTTTATATCATCCCTACCTTGTTTCTATACTTTTTGGCATGCCATCCCTATATCCTTTTCCATTTTTAATGCTTCTTTTAACTATTGTACATGAAAAACTGATTGCAGTGTAGGCATATTTCAGAGTCGTAATGACGTCTGCTGTGACAGACAGTCTACTCAATTTGTGATAAACAGCAATATTTGGTTAAAGCTATTGCTTTGAGAGAGTATAATTTAAGCATAATAACACAATGGGAATAACCTAAAAACAATTATTCTGTGAGCACTATAAAGCATACCATAATTGAAACAACACAATGTGTTCAAGCCCATTCTTCAGTCCTGAGAGCAAGCCGCTAGCAAGTGCAGGCAAGTAGGTGAGATGGATTATATCTACCATGGGGTTATGGCTAACACTTTCATGTACTCTAGCACCCTTAATTCTACTATCCTTCCAAACCTAATCATCCTTTCATTTCGTCCTCTCCCTTTCCCACACACACACGCACTTGTAGCTCAACTACGCTGATGTCGGTTTCAATGCTCCTAGTGGTGGCAAGGTCCCTGATAAGCCACCTCAAGTGTTCTACTCTGACGTCAATGTCAAGGTCAAGAATGCCTGAGAGTCCACTTTTCAAGTTGACACTTACAGTAATGAGTTTTGGATTATTGATAGGCCATAAGTTTTGACACTAGGATGTGTGTATGCACTAGTATGATACTACGAGAGTTTGTGCAAATAGAAACTATTGTAAACATTGAAATACTGCATTTGTGTGTAGGTTGCTGCATGATATTGCTTTTAGGATTATAAAACTATTTGTAAATCCCTATATCCCCCTGTTTCGATTTGTTCATGCAAAGTTTTAGTTCTCATACTAAGAGCTTAATTATAGGTCGCAGCCATGCACAAAGGCTTCCATGCAGTTGTGACTTGGCTTTTCTGGCTGGTCTCATACCCAGACTCCACAAAAGCTTCTGTGTATTAGACTACATTCTACAAGGAGAAACAGTCTGGTGAACCAAGTTGGGCTAGCGCACACTTTTACGACAGTGTCACCTAGCAACGTTCAAAACATTTTATGCCCAAAAAGGTACAGATACTCGAGTAGAGGATTAAAAATGTTTACTGTTGTAAGGGAAGTGCTACGTAACAATTAGTGATCTCACTATCTCATTGGTCCTTACCACTTTTGGGGAATAAGCCCAAGAAATTTGACTTTGTTCACCAGACCATTTCTCGCTGGGGGGGTGCACGCAGGCTGGGCATGAGACTACAACGTCATGAGAGTTTGGATACTGGGGTAAGCACTGCAATTACAAATTTATGCAACGAGTACATTTACAAAGTGCTGGAAGCGTGTTGTTGCCTCAGTTGAGCTGCAATGTTGCTAAGGTGTGATATGCAGGGTGCCATAGAAAGAAAATTCAGGACTCTCACTCAGTGACCTGCCTTTTTTTGTAGATAGAAAATGGCTAGTGGATGAAGGCCAGTGTTGCAATATATACCTACACCCGATGACCACACCCACTGAAGTTAGTGTCTAGTCCTTACACATGCATGGGCCTAATGCCTACACATACATATCTAGGGAAGCATAATAATGTTGTCATTGATCCTAGCCTGGGGTTTAGGATTCCAGAATCTATCTCAAGTAACCCCAGATTAGATTCCGTCATCAAAGTTGTAAGGCAGTGATGTTGACATATTGCTATAGGGCAAAGATCCAGAGTGTATGCTCGTGCCTATGGGTACTAAAATGAAGAGGTTCTACATAATGGCATGTTGATTGCATACAGGAGGCATAACAAAAGATAATATCCTTTAGGCAATTGGAATGATAACACATAAATCATAGGCAGTAATATCATACGTCTGCCGTACATTTTGAGCAGATATCCAGTTCATGTGTACAGTCACATGCGCATTGACATCATGGTATTGCAGCCCCACCCATACATGTGGTATACATTTGCATGTAACAGCTCTCAACTTCAGTACCAAAATGCATAAACAATCAATGAACTGCATCTCCCTAAAAAAAAAAACAAGTAGGCCTAGATGTTATGCAGTCACCCACTGCATGTGCAGGACATGTTGCGGCTAATACCAGGCCTCAGCAACTGGGAGATGGGAACTGCTATCTCATACACAGCTAGAATATATATGCAGTCAGGTCGCTGGCCTTATCCAAAAGGACAGTATACACACTTTTAGTAGTGATCAGAGCTGGAAGTACAACAGAAGGAGCTGCACCATACGTTATAAGAAGAATAGCTATAAAGCTCCCTGAGGTTGCCTTGTGCAATAATGATTCTGTGTGACCATGCAACGCTGCATGATAAAACTCAGGTCAAACTTTGGTGCCTATATATGATCACCATCGAGCTTTAGCTTTAGTGGTGTATGTACGGATAATGTTGTCATTGATCCTGAGGTTTAGGATTCCAGTATCAGGTATCTCAAGTAACCTCAGATTAGAGTCATCGTCAAAGTGTAAGGCAGTGATGTTGACATATTACTATAAGGCTAAGATCCAGAGTGTATGATCGTTCCTATGGGTCCATGGGTGAAGAGGTTGCATGTTGATTGCATACAGGAGGCATAACAAAAAGATCATGTCCTTTAGGCGATCGGAATGATAACACATAAATCATAACCAGTAATGTTATACAGCATGCATCAGGATTCTGCAGTACATTTTGAGTAGATATCCAGTTCATGTGTACAGTCACATGCACATTGACATTATGGTTTATGCATTTTGGATTATGGAGAGGTGTTACATGCAAATGCATAATGTATGGTGAGGCTGCAATATACAAGAACTGCATCTCCTTAAAAAAAAATTAGGCTAGATGTTATGCAGTCACCCACTGCATGTGCAGGACATGTTGCGGCCAATACCCAGGCCTCAGCAACTGCATGGGAGATGGGAACTGCTATCTCATACACAGCTAGAATATGCAGTCAGGTCACTGGCCTTATCCAGAAGGACAGTATACACACTTTTAGTAGTGATCAGAGCTGGAAGTACAACAGAAGGAGCTGCACCATACTTTAGAAGAAGAATAGCTATAAAGCTCCCTGAGGTTGCCTTATGCAATTATAATGATTCTGTGTGACCAATGCTGCATGATAAAACTCAGGTCAAACTTTGGTGACTATACGATCACCGTCGAGCTTTAGCATGTAGGCACAGTACTCAGATGCATGAGGAAAGAGAGCTTAGATTGTCAGCACCTGCATGGATATAAGGCTACATGAAGCCTCTAAAGTTAGGGCAACCTACCACTTGCTAGGGTGGGTGGGAAGGTGGACTTTTGTGGAACTCAAAACTACCACCTTTGGCTTCATACATTGATGCTCTTGCAGCCATCTGAACTAAGAAACCCATAAACAGGCACATGCAGTTACTCTAAGAACACTTCCCTCCATCCGAATACATGTTACTGTGCAGCTCTGCCAATGAATCAACTTGACAATATTGGCATGAAAATGGGGTGTCACTTGCATGTCTGCAGAGAATTGAATTTTGCACTCATGCATGATTGTGGGACTTCAACCAGTTACCTGGACACTGATGGAACCAGTGCTACCTAAGTCAACGTACATTCTCATACTATGGTGCTCACCTGATACTGATTGCTATTTCAATGTTCATCATGCATGGACGTCACTGAATACAGAGTCACATTTTAAAAATCACAATACTGTTCTCTACTGTCTTACATAATTGTGTTTGCTATCAACAATAATTGAAGGGCTGAGAACCATGAGTGGTCTAACCCACAAATGTTGAGTTAGCCTCCCCCCCCCCCCCCCCCCCCCCCCCCCAACATGGGAATACTCTTAAAATGCATTTCAGAAGCTGCTGGACATTTAGGAATTTGAAATTTCTGACCACATGTTCATATGGCATGTACTGCAATTTCCAGTACTTGATTTTGGGTTAAACCACTCTGGTTCTCGGCCCTTCATTTATACTAATCCATAATTATACTACTGTTGTTACCATTCTTCTTTCATGGTTCAAAATGCTTCATAACTACATTCATAACAATAGTATTAGCAATACTTAAGCAAAAGCCGTATACATGCCACAAACACGCTAAAAGCTTATATTTAAGCACCCACTCTTCATATGATCACTAATCAAAGCATAAGCTATCTATTATTACTATATTATCAATATAAGCACATCACAGGCAAGAGTTGGAAGGAGCTACGGTTTGTTGGGAAGAGCACCATATGTCACACATTCTGTTGTCTTTTTTCTTGAGTGAGGATGTTCATATGACATTTTCTTTCATCTTGATGTGAATTGCTCCTTTCGGGTGTCCATTGTGGCCTCACTTCCTGCAATGATGTTTGCAGAATGGCCTGTAACAAGGTTGCAAGTCTCATCACAAACACTACATACCCCAACATGACTGCAGTGAAAGCTTATGACATTAGCATGATTATATTCTAGTCTAGTCAATCTATGTGAATCTACAATATTACTATCTCCATGTGGATGTATTAGCAAATCATAATCCTGCTTGCCAAGTAAGATTGAATGAAAGCAAATTCTTCAATTCAAATTGGCTTCAGAAGTGATCTCCGAGCATCTAATAAGGGGGAGCATGCCTCAAGGCTTCCTTGTGTTGTGTACCTACACATGCAACTTGTTATGAACCCCTTTTATCGCCAAAGTTCTCCACGATCATACATTGGGTGTCCCTCTCTGTCATTGGTTCTCGAGTCTAGTCTACTTTTGCAAGCCAGATAAGCCAGAAGACAAAACTTTTCAGCTCCAGTTTTTGCTGATCACTTATGCAAAAGCTGAAGGTGGGAAACAACTGGAAACGAGGCTATGTAAGGCCATTCTAGCCAGCAGATTCACAAGAAGACCCTAAATTTCTGTGTCAATTATTATTGACACTTATGTATTAGTGTATAAACGTCATCTGCCTTTAAACTCATGATGTCACTTGGTGCAATGTGCTCTTGCACTAGCAGAAAAGGTGGGAAATAGGGGGAAGTGGGTAGGTGTCACCTTGTGGGTGACATCATGTGGTGTTGGTTGTGGTTGGCTGTAAAAGTCCTTGATCATCCATCAATCAGAGGTCCATATTTCTCTCTTATTGCATGAAATGGGCTAAGCATAGAAAATGTTCCTCTCACTTTGTAGGGGCTCCATTTCTGGCATTGAAGCGGTTTTACGTTGTGATGGGCATTTGCTGGTTGGGAACCCTTACTATTTGCTAATGATTGGGTGTGGTTAGAGTCATGAAGCTGCACAGAATGGCTTTGGGTCAAGTTTCAAGTGCTAGATCCCAGCAGAGGTCACAATAAGGTATGTTTCATTGAACCATAGGTTGAACCATACTGACCTCTAGGAGGAAAAAAATCATAGGTTAAGGTAGGATCACTGATGTTAATGTGCTGTAAGTTTATGCGATGTTTATAGCTACACTGCAAATATTCCCTATTTGGTTTCGAAAGCAAACTTGCAGGGCAATGGGCAGAAAAATTGGAGCAATAAGTGACTACACAGAAATGTACACAATAGCTTATGTGAAACTAAAAGATCAGAAAGTGTGGGCAACTGATTTTTGAATTGTGTATGTGGAGCATGGGGGTGTGTCATTTATTCAGACTAGGATCCCAAACTTCATCCACTCACTGTGGTTTGCTTTGTTGATGAGATGACAGGTTCACTGGGTGGCATCCTCCTGGTTTGCCTTTGGAGGGATTGGAGGGGGGGAGTGTTTTGTGTCAAAGAGGGAGTCAAGCATCAAGCTCATAATCACAGTGATCTGGAGAGTGCTTGGAGGGGGAAGTAAATGCATGAGCTCAGTGGCATAGCCACGTCCTGGCACATTAAGTAATGTGCCCCAGGCAAACTAATACACTTGTGTTGCATGATGCAAACTACCAAGTAGTATGTAACGTGAGCAAGTCAAAGGCCCACAACTGCTCAACTAAGTAGAGAGCTGCGGGCACTGATTAGCCTTGTTCCCAGGCTCTTCTCCTTAGCGGGGAGAACCTGGGAATGAGGCTAGGCACTGATTACATCAGTTGTTTGAGTGTTATGGAGAGTTCGCTACAAAGATATAGCCACCCATACTGGTCCACCACAATCCAAAGTTGGACCTACTGTATGCTCCAGTGAAAGCTCATGAAATTTGACAGTGGAACAGGTAATACATACAGTAATATACTACTTTTCTATATGTAGCTAAGTGTAGCTAGACTTTACTACTATGCATCTGCATTGTGAGGATTGCTCTTCCATCCCTGCCTCCTCATCACAGCGGTCCAGCAACCAGGGACTTCCACATAGGCGTAGGAACCGGGGGGGAGGGGCACCGGGGGCATGTGCCCCCCCAAGTTTTCATAAATTGTTATATAAATTGCTCACTACTCTATGTGTAGTTTCAAGAGTGCCCCCCCCCAATGAAAAAGTCTTTCCTACGCCTATGTTCCAGTCCTCCATCTCAGTTGAAGTGCTCCTCTGAGGGTGTCATCTGGATGTGCATGCAGGGCCTCCTTCACCTCACTGACTTTTGACCTCCTATGACGTGTATCCTGAGTAGTGCATGGCTACAAATAGCAACATTTGTTCGCACTTCTTCAACTTCACTTTCGCCCTGATGACAACTGGAGCATTCAGTCAAAACGTCGGCAAGTTATTTTCCGAGCTGAAGTTGGTAACAGATAACCTTCTCTTCATTTATGCGGAAGCCACTGAGAAGCCACTGAAATATTAAGCAATGTGTTTATAACATCCCACAACTCTAATTTAGTTGCACTTGCATATCTGGTAAACCATAGAAATAGTTTCACACTATCATTCATTTATAACTGGATGGCCACATGTGTTATGAAAATGCAAACCTGAGGTCCGTGTGTACTGGCGTTTGTGTAGGAGAAGAAAGAAAGCCTGGTGTACTCTCTTAATTTGCACATGTAGTAAAGTCCCTTTGATAACCTTCCTGCTATTTTATTTTCAGTTTACTTGCTGAAAGGGCATACTAGCTATATATGGGGTTATATGCTCACCATGATGCACATTTGGGAGGCTTTGGAGTCAAACTGACAGCAACAATCTGCATGCATTGTCTCAGTAAACTTCAAAGTACAAAGTATCATTCATGCACAGTAGCATTAGCTGGAACAAATGACTAGTGTATGAATGACACTACACAAATTTCCAGGATGACCTGAGCATGCATAAACAGTTTATATCAAGCATCCCCCCCTCCCCTGCATTGCATTTAGAGGCTGAAAATTGTGTACTAGCCTTGTTCCCAGGATATTGTGTGGGCACAAGAGCCAAGGAATGAGGCTATGCATGTACGTACCAGAAAGACTTCATATTTTAAGGAGAGTTTATACATACTAGAGAAAGATTCCATGATAAATGCAGTGTTTTTAGCTACCGTAATTCGCTAATTACGGTACATCGTAAATGTCTAACAGTGTAGTTCATGTTATTCATATCTGTTTTGACTAGTGCATCCATCATCACTGTTACCTTTACTGATTGTGTATGTGCATAAAACATTTCACAGCTAAATGACCAAAGACGCATACTTTAATGTTTTGTTTTCGCAAGCTTTGTGAGCGCTTACTGTACTACAATTAAGCACTAGTACTCTTCACTGTTATGTTGCCATGTATCTTACTTTGTATAACATGAGGGAGAGACCTAGTGGCAAAGACTAACCAAGTAACACTGCTCAAAGCAATCTTATTCTATTCATCTTTGGAGTTGTAGATGCATGAACCCATATTGGGAGAGAGCTAGAACTAACAAAGGGCAGATGAAAGGAATTAGAACGGATTACAGATGACACTGGTTCTATGGGTGACGTGTAGGCATTACATTCATGAGTAGACAACACATAGAAATTGAAGGCATGCACTTGTTAGTAACAAATTATTGTATGCCTGAAGAGTTCACAAAGTGTATATAAGTACCCAATAAAGATATATCCTACTTGGAAATCCCACTCTGGCACAGCAAATCGTGCAACGTTCAGGCATGATTTAAGCCCTAGCTTTACAATGCAGTTTATGCACACATTCAATGTCAGAAGTGGAAATAATACTCTCTCAGTTCAGCTAAGAGAAATTCAATCTGTGGAAGTCTATAAACGTTCAAAGTCCTTTTGTCCGGACCAACTAACATGATTGTTATAGCTCCAAGATACATGAAACAGAGTTTTTGAATCATAAAAAAAAGAAAATTAATTACACCCCAAGTGGAAAGGGGGAAAAATGTACAGTAAAGTAAAGTAGTCACTTTGACACTTCAGTGAAGTGCGCACTTAGCGACTGGCTTGCTGCACTACAGCAAATCCCATGCCACTACAAGCGCTTTTGATGGCAACGGCGCTTCTTTACGACACTGACTGACATCTCTCAATAGGATTTGCTAGCTTTGCGTGGTGTTCTTAGCTCTTACACAACTCAGATACAGGTACACAATAGTAGCATGGCCATCTTCTGCCCTGAAAGTCGGCTGCCTTTTTATCATCTCACCTCTACATGGCTTCAATTACCACCAATTAGCATCCTTCGTAGGTCCAAGCTTCACTTCACTCTACATGCAATGGCTATGCTTGTTGTTAGAAGCTGGACTGTGCACATAACTCTGATCCCCTGTTCCACTTTTAGATACTTTACTCAGACAGTTGTCACAGTTTGGGGGTATTCATGTAGCAATGAACATGACCCATGCACTTGCAGCATTCCAGTTCCTCCACCATACCAGTATAGTTCAATAGTTATGTTCTCATACCAGATGCAAAAACTTCAGATGGTAGACCCACCAAAATATACTTTGATATAGCTATATGTACAAGCTGCAATGGGACCTTCAAGCCAAACCTATCCTTACATTTTTTTTTCTTTAGGCATAACATTATTTTCACATGATGTTGATGGAAAGCATGAACTGTAATCCCTATACTTCACATATGTTCACTATAAGCATATTATACACTCTACGATAGTATAGCAATTCATGTGCACTAAAAGCATAAACTCTCTAATATGATGCCTTTTACGATGTCATGATGGTTACCAAAATGTAAACTCTCTACTATAACACATTCACATCAGGTTCACTAAAAGCACAAACTGTCTACTATAGCTATAACATGACTATAGTCACTATACATGCACTTCACATGATGTGCAAGAGTTGGTAGGAGTTATGGTCTCTTTGGAAGAGTACCATATGCTTCACATTCTGTCATCTTTATCCTTGAAGGAGGGACTTCATATGACACATTCTCTTTCACCTTGATGTTCTTTTGTTCCTTCTGGGTATTACATTCTGTCATCTTCACCATTGAGGTAGGAACTTCATACAATACATTCTCTTTTCATGACCTCTGTGTCTGATGTGGTCTTCTTTCCTGCAAAGATGATTTCAGATCAGTCTAGATCTGCTTATAGAACCCTTTTACTTTACTTACAACATCATAATGTAGACATATAAGTTGGGATGATATAACTGACGCAGTATTACCCTGTGAGAGCATGGCAAGCCAGGTTGAGCCATCTCCCTGTCAGTTTGTCCATTGAAAAATTTTGAGATCAGCACATTTACATAGTTAAATGATTGCCAAATTGACATTGTGACCAAAGTGGTTCTATTTTCGGCCTTTTTAGCTCTTTCGTATTGAAAGCAGCAGTATCTTACTAGTCAACAACCCAGATAAGGATACGGTAATGGTGGAGACCAGGTGTACACGAAATTCTGGACACAAATATATAGAGGAGTATACTGGAGTGGGCTGCATGTACATGCATGTACGTGCTACTGTGTCCAAAGCTCTATGAGGGGGAGACCAACTGTCACTCCCGGCAAGAAATCTTCGTAGGGATAGCAGCAAGACTGACAGTGTTGGAGGAGATCAGTGGGTCACTGGTAGATTGCTAGCCAGTTACCTTCACCTTTGTAGCTAGATTGGTCATATGCACAAAATTTTTATGGATAGTGGAAGTAACTATTAGCTAGTAACAGATTGTATTTCATGCATGCAGTCCATCAGCAACCATGTCTTTTCTGTTCCTGGCTGTTATTATGGTGCATTTATGCATAAAAGAATATGAAAACTGGTAGCCTGCGTGTGTTAGCCTCATACCCAGGCCGTTTGTAGGAGAAATTGAACTTACCCAGATTCAAACTCTATCCGGATATGACGTCAAGGAGATTACAGCTGCACCTGTACAACCATGAATATTGGAAAATGCATGAGATATTTGAATGTAGCCACATGACTGTTCGTAATGTGCAAGTGCATTGTTGTTGCCAGCAAAACTCGTTATTGGATGGTTGCTGTCTTAATTGTCATCTGTAGATGCACCACTTGCAGTAGACTTGCTCTCGCTCACCAATGTCGATGTGCCTGACTGACAGTAAGTACTAACTAGTACCACACTGCTACTCGTGAACACGTTCTTGTTAGTAAAGAAACCATTTTGTCCGCAGGTACCGTATATGTACATAGCAGTTGCACACAAGTCAGCAGAAGGAGTTCAAGCAAACCGTCATTCCAAGCGCTAGCAGTATATCTATTATACTGTGATGCATTTTTATGATGCAATTGAAATTCTACAACTGTCACATGAGACATTCTGAAATTTGATTGGTACTGCCAACTCTAGGGCAGCGGGAAGTCAACAGTTTGAACCTAGGTAAGTTATGAGGCCTTTTTTTTAATGAATGGCCTGGGTACGAGGCTAGCTGTGAGTCTGATATTCCACAAAGCAGCATGGGATGTCTTCTCTGGAGACCTCTAGGTGAGGAAATGCTTTTTTACGGTGATCTGTCACTTGAAACCTTGCCATTCTGAGCTTCACTTCAGAGCATTGGGAGAGTAGCAAAAAGTATTATATAAATGTCTTCATCTAACACTTCAAACTACATTACAGACCATAACAATTAACACTATAGCCAAATTCAAGCAACCGTAGAGCTTCTATCAGGGTATACTCACTTGATTTTTTTGAGGCTCGTCTTCTTTTTATGATGACACAACCCACTATTATGACAGCATTGGTGATGACTATTGGTATCAGTGCACCACTAGTCGTTCCTGCAAAACCAACAGAAGGACACACCATATATATATACAACCATACTATACCTTACTTATGTAAACTACATGTGGTGATGGGTTTTTCAAATGTATGTTTTCCCAGTCTCTGCCCAACTTTCTGTCACTTGATAAAAAGCTGTGTGGGGCTGGGAATGGGGCTAGTTAATCTCTTCTGTTTTACTATAGCTGACAGCTCAGTAAAGATGGATCTTTTCAAGTGTATCTATGATCATGGCCAGTCAGGAATATTACTGGTAATGCAACCTGGAGTAGGGCATCCAGGCAAGTGTTGTCAGCATCATTAGCATGTTCTCAAAATACTTGAATGATGGACATGTTGGAAACAAGATTATACCAAAGGCAGGGTAGAATTATAACTTCAGTGAAGGTGCAAATTACACCCCAAGTGGAAAGGAAAAAATAAATACATGTAATATAGTAATGACTAAATGAATAAATGAATGATAGTATAGTTTAGAAAAGCCATACGAGTGTTTGCATATGCCTACTATTTTAGCCTTCATCTCTCAGCCTAACAGGGCCTACTCAAGTTCGACCATATAGCTGGAAGCAGTCATCATTGAAGTATGTACGGTCCAGGCGCTAAGGCTGAGAACTAATCTATGGCAAGAACACAAGGCAAATTTTTTGATATATACCCATGAATCTACGGTCAAGTAAGACTTCACAGTGGCCAAGTCAGTCATACAGAGTACATGAGTCAATTAAGTTCACTTCACTCTATGTGTAGTGGCTATGCTTATTGTCAAGAGTTGGATTTTGCACCCAATTTGATGCCCTGTGCAGGTGTATGTAGTTGTGTGTATGGGTACTTGTCTTACATGCAAGTATACCAGTGAACTTCTTCAGGCTTACTTAGTGGCAACGTCTTTGCTTAGCTAATGAGTTGGATTTGATTACCTGTTCCACAATTGTCCTATTGTAGCTAAGCTTCCATACTATGTGTAGTAGGATAGCTTAATGATTTGTTGATGGACAGGACAAGCTGGGTTGTCCACCGCATTCGAGTCATGATTTTCTTTACACCCAGGCACACACACCATGCACACATGACAGGCCCATGTTCAGTAGCGTACAGACACGTATTTTGTTCACACCCTGTGACAAACACTATACACAAACCTTTCAAAACTTGAAAAACTTAACACACCTTTTTTTAACACCATTTTCTTTCCACTTGGGATGGAGTTAATCTCGAAAGAAAAAGAAACACACACGCACAAACAAGAATCAAAAGTACTGCAGTGTACAAGATTTGCTACTGCATAGGTGGTACTAGTGCTGAGCTAGGTCTATGGGTACATACCAATCACAACAGGAAGGTTTAGTTGTGTTGATGTCAGGGGGACTGCATGTTCAGTTGCAAGTGGCTGGGTTCTGCTGTCCAGAGTTGACTCTACAGTAGTCATAGGGTAGTGAATAGTGGGTTCTGCATGTGTGGTAATTGTTGCAGAAGATGGCAGTTAAGTAACATTATAGTGGTAACTATTTAAATACCATCCGTCAACTGGGGGTGCTTGGTCATGCAAGTGTGTGCTGCTACTCTCAACAACATCTGGCAAGATATGATGTAGGCATGTTTCATCTAGTATCCATGGCATGCAGTTGTGGTGGTAACTTCCTTTGCGGGTGTCAGGCAGGCCGGGGAGCTTTAGCATTGGCTGGTGGCACCTTGTTGTTCCTATGGGTATGGGCTTTTCTGCACACAAATTGAGTGTGGAGCCGAAAAAGCGGGGGTAGCTAATAAGTCACTTGGGTGTGGAGCAGTTATGATTAAATGGGTGGAGCATTAATCAATATATTTATATCTAAAACAATGGGCAGTTAAATGGGTGAGGCAGCTATGACTAAATTGGTTACTGGTATTTTAATTTTAATAGGCTAAAAATATGGCTGCTGTGTTTTGTAGGCATACGGGAAAATTGGTCAGCAATGTAGGTCAAATGCTGTATCCCTTTTCTACCATCAGAGCAGTCGGTGGCAATACACAATTGGCTGATGTTCCAGTATTCAAACAGAGAACACAACAAACCAAGTTTAACAAAACAACAACCCATAGCTGACATAAAATATCAATGTGCTAATGCAGCTCATAAACATTAATTCTATATCACATACCATCTGCCAAGCAATGGGTCATTTTCCTGGAGTCAGACATTGGTGAGTTAAATTGGAGATTTTATCTACAGTGAGACTCCTCTTAGAGGACACCCCTGAATTAAGGACACTTTTCTTATCAGGACAGTGTATGAATTCCCAACTTTAGATAAAAGACACGTTAACAACAAATTAAGGACACCTCACTAAATATTTTGGTTCGAAGTGAAGGGTGTTCATATTGGTGAAGCTTTACAGTATAATTATATATTATGTGCATTGTATATCTGTTGTACATATGTTTGAACACTAATGATGTGTTTCAGCAGAAATGAAGATGTTATGTGACAAAATTACAAGGGGGAAGCCAGAACATGAACACCTACTGTACAAGAGCTAGCAGTTGTGTAGACAGGCTTCTCACAGAATGCAGAAAGTGGTAGAGGTTGTTCTGCTTAGTAGCTGGGTTTATTATTTGATTGTTCAAGTTGGATAGCTAGCTGATATTTAGCACGTGTGGGAACTTACTTCTGCTACAACTTCTGCATGTAAGTAAGGACTGTGCATTACAAGTCAAACTGTGTGTTCACAGAAAACAGGTGTTTCAGCAGGGGGCAGCAAAGTCAGGCATGGTAGGCTACCTGCCTAGGCAAGACAAATGTGTGATATCCCTTCATGTAAGGACTTGTGTATGGGATTCTTACTGACACAAGAGTGATAATCCCTGCTACATAGCTACACACACAGTTCACTGTATGCTTTGATCCAGCAATGCACTGGTGACTATCCAGTATCCAAACAATGCTGAGCTGCGTTGAATTTGCTCCCCCCTCCCCTCTCCCCCCTGCCACATCCCACCCCCCTACACACACACACACACAATTAGTGCACACAATTTAGTTGCTATGGAGTATCACTATAAAATTGAAACTGTGAAATACAGATTTAGCTACTTCAGCCTACTTGTGTTGGTCAATATGCTCACCAAGTATATAGCTTACCTGTACAAGAAAATCCATTGCCAATGTATCCAAGGTTGCAAGAGCAGGTGTAACTTCCTTGAGTGTTGCGACAAGTTGCATTAACATGACAGCTATCGTTATGGCTAGAACTTTCATTCACATCTGCAGTTCATAAGTGATAATAATAGGAGGGCAAGAAGGCAAACTATATAATGACATGCATGACTGCATGCTGGAACTGTAAGAAGTCAACTGAATGCAATTCAAAAAGAGTTTCAACATTATGCATCAGGATTCTTCACATTGAGCTGCTGTTCCATGCACCAACCCTGGTCCTACTGTTGTACAGACCTGGATGGTGACTCTATATCTTTGGGTAACTGCTTATTATTGATAGTGAATCCATTCTTCGAGCAATGGCTGCTGCACGGAAGTGGATGGCTATTCTGGTACAAATCTTGACTTCAATGCACAGTCATGTGCATAAAGTGAACATACAATCATGACTACATGCATACACTACCTGAGGGCCCAGTCTGCAAGCATGAATAAAGTAACTTACCTGAGCAGGAGAACCCATTGCCTGTGTATCCATGGTTGCAAGAGCAGGTATAACTTCCTTGAATGTTGTGGCAAGTTGCATTGTGATGACAGGTATCAGCACGACTAGTACATTCATTGACATCTGCAGTTCACAAGTTGTAACAATAGGATTGCACATTTGGAATACATCAACTGAATTCAATCAGAAACAGTAGTTTATCTAATTCTACACTTAAGTGAACGTACATGAACATGCACATACTATCTGAGTGCCACGTCTGCACTTATGAGCATCACAGTCTACACGCAGACCTCAGCCTTCTCATATAGTTTATTCTACCTCCAAAATCAGATTAATAATTACAAGCAGACAACTAAAAGTACAGTTTGTGTAAACAACAGGCTACAATACAGCTGCATTTCAGTTTTGTGGCAACATGTCCGCGAAATTCCCGGGAAAATCCTGGCACATTACTGAACAGTTTTACGATTTTGCTCAGCCATAACTTGCTTTGTACTGCTAGTAGCACTTAGTTATACGAATAGCGTGCAGTCACAGTGGTAAACAACGTGTACAGAAATTTACGGAGCTTTTCGACGTTCCGCCCCTATTTGTACAAATAATTGAAAATCGCTCACGGCTGAAAGCAGTCTCGAGGGTACTCGCAAAAGCGCTCGTATCTCGGAGAGTATAATAGGTATGAAAATTGGACCTTTTGTAAGCTATATTAAATGGCTAGGAGAGCTAGGCAGCGTTGGCTGCGTGTTCATGGCGTGTTCTGTACTGTTTGTACGTTTGATCCCGCGAGGCCATTTTTTCCAAAATGGTACGCTTCATATTTCCCGTGGAATTTGAGCTTTTTTCTTCTAGCTCGAGTATGTTATACTGCTGATTGTAATGTACTCACGCTGCGACGATCGTCTTGTAGCTCCACTTTGCCCCTATTTGTACAACAAACCAAAGATGGCCCATATCTGAACCTGAATCTTGCGAGCAAGCGCTACCTCTACCACCGTACGAAGCACCCAGCAGAAATAAAAGCACCATGAACTTACAATAGACAGATCTCTCAACACGCCGCGTACGTATCGTCTCGATTAAGCTTGCTAACTGGGAGATGCAGTGTTTGGAAGTTCACCGTGTGTTGAGCTCATTACTTATTCATACCAGGTTTGATGACGTCACGCGGTCACGCGGGTGGAATAAATTTCGAGGTCTGCGTGTAGACTGTTTGGGAAATTACCAGTGCAAGAAAACCCATCACCAGTGTATCCAATGTTACAAGAGCAGGTGTAACTCCCTTGAGTGTTGTGGCAAGTTGCGTGGTGATGACAGCTATGAGTGCCGGTAGTACATACTTTTATATTTGCAGTTTGTTTGTGGGACAAGTCCATGACATACAGTGAGTGTAGCTAACAACAATACTCCCTGAACTAACAGTAGACTGCAATATTTCTGATTCTTACTAAAGTTTATTTTGGTACCTTTGGTGAAGGGGGGTTTCTGGAACCCCCTGAAAACCCTCCTCATTGCACCACTGGCAAGAGTTTACATGTAATTAGAATCGAACAATGTTAATCACATAGCATAGAAACCAAAGGCTGGTAAATATTTAAGCTATACCCTGGCTGTCACTTAGTGAGTAGGAAATCAACTAGCTACTATTCCTATGATGATGTCATGCAAACCCAGCAGTCATAATGTGGTTCATTGATTGTTCAAGCTGCATGCATGTGTATAATAATAACAAGGAACAAAATATAGTGACATGGATTTTTATGTCTACAATCAGCAACACTTCATTCCGCACTACAGGTAAATTGGGAAGCTTGGATCCTATAGTTAACTGCATGGACAGTAGGCCATTTAGCTACAAGTATGTAGCTAACGTAGCTACATTAGACTAGACTGTGGATTGTATTTTCAGTTGCTACATGTATATGTGGCAATGGGGTGCTGGATTTAAATTAGCTTGTTAGCCCCACCCCTTTTTGAAAGCGGCAATAGGAAAAAAATCATTAGCCAGTGGTCCGCTAATTCCCCCCGGGATTAGCTACACGTGCACTCCCACTGGACTTTGAATACTAACATAATAATCTATAGTTGTCAATCCAAAGTCTAAAGTTTTGTGTATGTGTGCATGGCCGTTGCAAGTGGTCAGGCAGGTTGGGTTTTGGCCTGACCACTTTTTCGCAGACCAAACTTGCACCTTGAATTAGGGGTAGCGGAGTTGTACATATAATAACTAGTAAGCCGGTCCATTCCCGAAAAGATACCACAATCAGCATACAAACATCATTTCTTAACTGACAAAAGGCAGTGTTGCATACATATGGATTCTGTGCTATTCACATCAGCTAGGGTCGCCAACATGAAAAAGGAAGCTCCGAATTTAGAACAACTTACACCAGGTGCATGAAGAGCTCACTGATGCTTAAACAATTGCTCCCTAAAACTTCACCTCCAAGTGTATATTGCATGCGAACCTCACCTTACTTGGCTGAGGGATTAAGGTATAGGTGGTACCCTTATGATGATGTAATGCAATTTAGAGTATATTGTAATAGAATACTGTAATGTGATTGGTCAGTGCCTGGATTCCAAATCTCATAAATCCTGTCTGGCTACTTAGAATCCAGTCTGCTCACTTAGCCCAAGCCTGGAAGGTATGAAGTTCAAAAAGTATAATAACAAACCAAAATAATTGTTTACATAATACATAATGAGCAGTTTAACAACAACATACAATTCTTTACATATTACGTGTTTACATTACAGAGAACATGCAGGTGTACAGGTAGAACATATAGGTGTACAGGAAGCTAGGTACGGAGTTAATATTGATGGTGACAGATGAACATGAATGGAAAGCAAATAATGCCGGGATGGTTGTAGATGCGGTGCTTAAGAGTTCAAAAGTAGAAGACTGCCCCTGAATTGGAGCAATTTCAGGGGATTGAGGTTGTTGAGGAGGTATGGGGCGTTAAAGGCATGTCCTCTTTGCACTAAGTATGTCCGACACTGCTTGATGCTGGGTTTCAGATGTCCTTTTATAAGTACGAACACCTTCTGTACTGCAGTGTCCAGTCGTCTCCATGCCCAACTGCTCATCAATCCCTGAGTCATACAGTCTTGTTGCAGCAGTGCGGAGAGAATGATTGGCTTTGTACCCTGGTATTCCAGCCGACTTGCAGAGGTGAGCAACTGTGGTGCTAAGTTTATGGTGTCCAAGTGGATACCAGCAGGTAGCAGATGGATTTTGCAGAGACATCAAGTTGGATGATCCAATGGGCATAGGCTCATGTACAACTTGTACAGCCTCACAAAGCATCTGTTGGGGTCATTAAGGTTTTCGTGGTGGTATACTACTTTGGGCTTCATTTTCCTCCCCTCCAACCCACCAGGATGATTTTTTGAAATGTCCTCCCTGTATACCAGGTATGCTCTCTCTCCTGGGTTTTCAACTAGCCTCTGTGGTGGACTAAGTCTGAGTTGGCAGTGTTCTTTGCCACTGCAAAGAGCGAAATTCAGACCATTCATAAAAATGATGGTGTCCAGCAGAACCTGAAGAGTGTGGTCCCTTCTGCCACAAGATCACAAAAAGTTTGTACCAAGCTGCTTTCTCTACCTGATAATGCCAAAAAAACTCAATTTTTAGTCCCTCAGCTAAAATAAAATTTTCCACCCTCTCCAAGGCTCCACCCCCCAATCTGACCACATCATCAACACACACACACAAAACAAGTAAAAACTTTACGTATGGATTTGTCCTGGGACCACTTCAATTCCAGTCTACAGCCAAAACACATATTTGACCTCAAAAACAGTAATTTTGGCTATGTTGGCTTTCAAGAAAAATTCGACACACCTCCACTCAAACCGACCAAAACTGAGCCCAGTTTCAGATCAACTCACCCCCTACAAAACTATGTATGCTTTTTCCCGCTCACTTCAAGGCCAGGGAGTTATGCCCACAAACCTACTCCCTGTCATTGCCCCTAGACTGGAGCCAAGTTACACACATTCCCGCTAGCATAAAATCGGGCGGGGCCTAACAAGCCCGAAAAGTCAGCTTTCTACAGTACCTTTGCCAGACAACTGCGTGATGATACCCGTCTTCCAGGATGGCTCTCTGCCTTTCCACCACACTCACAAACATTCAAGCCCACTCAGGCAAGCTTTGCACACACAAATAGCCATAATGGCGCGATTGAAATTCATTTGGCTTGTTTACACTTTCCCATGGCGGCAACCGGAATCAACAAGGGGGGCGTGTCCCTTTGCTGTGGCCTGCGGCCCTTTGTAGTGGTCTGGCGGCACTTTCACTTGAAAAAAAAAAAAAAAACACTAAAAAGATTTTCAAGCTCGTTGAATGTGCAGGGTGATGTGATGGTTGGTCACCTATATTAATTATTCATAAGCTGAATCGGCCGATTCGCAATTCAAGGTTGTCCTGTCACTGGAATTTTGGTCCTGGAAAAATTGGTCCGGGGACCAAAATTTCTGCTGAATAAAATGGTCCCCCGGACCATATTTTCTGGTAAAATTGGTCCTACCCTGAAAATTTTGGTCCCCCCAGAAGCATCCAGCCAAAACGGTCCTACCTTGAAAATTTTGGTCCCCCCTTAGTATGGCATTGTTATTGCTAACAAGTTAGTTAACAATTTAAGTATAATATCTGTACAAAGTGAGCATGACCGTCCGATATATTTCCGTATCATCGAAAGATACAGTCGTTTGCCAGTTGAATTACCATCAACTCCATGAATGTAGAGGATAATCGCCGGGTATACCAAGGCGAAGATGCTTTCTTGCGGCTACCAACTAGCTAGTTTCGGTAAGTCAGTATGCTATGAGGTGCTGTCATTTGCGTGCTTGAATGATGGCGAAATACGAGGCTTTTGACGGTAGTTGTATAGGCCTAGGCTAGCCTATGACAACAAAACATGCCTATACACTCGCTATTACAATACAGGTTAGTTGCAGCTATCCGCCATAGTGTAGTAGTCTAGCTCTATCAAGCGCACAAGACAGCAGCAAGCGGAATTCGCTTGTGGTGCAGGTCGGACCATTGTTACACAGGGGGGCCAAAATTTTCAGGAAAAAATGGTCCGCCCGGACCGATATTCCAGAAATTTTGGTCCCCCGGACCAATTTTCCCGCCGGACCAAAATTTCCGTGACAGTCCTACCTTGAGTGTGGGCATGGACCAATCAAAAAAAATGCTGCACTTCTCTACCTTTGTCGGAGGCTTTGTTTCAGTGTTCAATCTGTGAATGAGCTCCGAAGAGTAGTTGTAAGAGTATAGATTTTCTACCATCCTTCGTTTTCCAATAGCTGCAACTGTCTTCCCCCATGCACAATTTCACCCTTCTACCCTACACATTAGACACATGAGCAAATGTACCAGGCCCATAGGTGGTTTACACCGAAAAATGTGTGCACATGCATTGGCCTGGGGACGAGGCTAATGTGGGCTGCATAAATATTTGAGAATTTGACCATGTCCTTCATGTAGTGGTAGTAGTGTATTTACCTTATTTGGTTGTGTTTTTGACTAGGGATTCTTTCATTGTTGATAATGACTAGACACGTGAGGGGATGATGTACTCGTCCATAAAGTGGTCGAAGGAAACCTTAATTTTGCTGCAGTGATCAGTAATCTAATAATGCCATCCACCCTTTCAATCTGACATGTGCTCAATTCCTATCATTGTGTGTAATTAATGGAAGCCCTTCATGCATGAATGTCCCATTATAGACTCACCAGCTAGGACTACACCAAGTGCATAGCTGGGATAGTCCCTGCACTGTTAAAAATGAGGTGTTACATTAACACTTAAAAGAGGTGTTACTTGAGTGTCCACTCAGTGACTCTACCTTTGGGTGCTCTGATAGCACCTCTAAAATGGTGCTAATGCTACACTCGAGTGGTGTAGAACTACACCAGCTTCCTGGGCATGTTTAGCACCAGAGGATTTAGAATAGCACCATATTGTGGAGTTCTTCAAAGGCCAAATATTGGTGACACCAGCTGAGAGTGCTCAATTGGCACCTCTAAATGGCGTAATTGTGTAGGGGTACACCAGTTTTTGGGTAAATTTAGCACTGGAGGATTCAAAGTTCAAAGTTCAAACACATGTTGAACGTATACTTCAAAAACGAACAAGTACAATAAAATGGATGAATAGCAGTCCATAAACAAGTTGCACAAATGCAATAACCTAACATGCAATAAAATAAGCAGCTTCAGTTTGTCCGTGCACACAACACACTTTAACATTATGGAATTCAAAGTTTGACTTGCTTTCTCTGAGAGCAGAATCCGGATCATCCTCGTCCTACATCGAGAGAAAGATTGTGTAGACGCAGTCATAGTGATTTCCTTTATGTATTTCAAGCAAGCGCATGCATTTATAATATTACATGTATTTGTATTTGTCTTTTAAACATGCAGGTCCATGAAGGACCGAGTGGATGCATGTCATTTCACAATAAAAGTGAGAACGCAAATGCCTTCTCTGCATCACTGCTAACTATGCCCATGGATTTCCCTTAATTGACCAGACCATTCACTCATGTTTTCACTGGGCCTAGTAAGTAAATCAATACATTTGCCAAAATGCCGTCTCCCCTTTTCCTATACCGTAGTCTCACGAAAAAGGGCCCACTTACGAAAGAGCACCCATCCCCTACTTTTCGCCCAATTTCCTGTACAGCGTCAAAGTTTACTCGAATGACCCCCCACCCTGGAGCGAGCTTCGCATGGAGTTTGAGAAGCACAGTATGCGTATCTGAGGTACGAAACTTCGTGTAATACTTCACCAAAGTTGCTACAAGGCATCTTTGCGTAGACGGACGTAGCTAATGCGGTATGCACTGCGAGCTACACCATGCTCACGGTGACGTGGTGCCGTTCAGAGTGTTGTGTGCCATTAGGACTCGACTTCGAAGCCGCTGGTGGTTCTGTTGTACGTTACTGTTTGTCCAATTATTTGCTTCGAGGGCATCGAGTCACTGTAAACAAGACATGGGCGCTCTTTCGTGGTTAAATGCGGAAACACCCGAAAGAGCGCCCACCCCCCTCTTTGGCAGACTTGTAAGGTGCTCCGCCCATGGGCCCTTTTTCGCGAGACTACGGTACTACATTTTAGTCTAAAGTGAGGAGGAGGCATTTACTCAAATGTAAACCTCACCTCCAACAACTGAAGCCGACTCCAGTTTTGTACCACATCAACAACAGGAGCAGAGCTACTGCACTCTCATTCTCTACATGGAGAAGATTGACACAACACGCTGTTAGAGACAGTTTATATATCTTGTAAATTGGAAAAATTTTGGTGTTAAAATATTTTGTAGACCTAGACAGCAACAAAAATTAAACTGCCGAAAAATTTTCAATAACTAAGTATTAAACAATGCTACATGAAAATATAGCTCAAGCTAGTGACATGCCTGTGGGGTAAGTACTGCTAGCGACGAACTTGAGCGCTAGGCATAAAAGTCTTGGGTAAGATCAACTGACTCAGATTGAGGCTATAGTTCCAATGCAGTGCATTGGTTTCACAATTTCACCTTCGAAGCAAGGAGTCGTTTTTTATTCATCTGCCTTCACAAGTGATTGTAGCCAAGGTACATAATGGTAGGCACAAATACAGCTATGTCTTTGGCCAGTGGTAGCTCATCAGCAGCTGAATCCCTCAAGTCCACCCTTGCCTTGCTAAACAAATTTCGACGTTAACAATTTTTGTGTAAAAATGATGGCCTATGAAAATATTTTGACATGAAAAATTTATCTTAATTGAATCACGCATGTGGCTTCCTGTTGAATGTTGTCTTACCATGTTATCTGCCATCTGTAGTAGAGAAGTCGTCATTGGCTTAGTCCACACAGCTTTGCCACTCCAAACGTTTCCCCTCATTTTCTCTCAGTTGATACTCCCTGTTATATAGCACATCCTCAGCTTTGAGCTTCTTGAGCAGCTACAAATATAGACATGTATAATGGCATTCTGTACAGTGAAATCAACTGCATGTTGGTATAAAAAATAAGCCTATAGATACAGTTATACAGGTTGTGTACTGCATGCATGCTCTGGCAATCTCCTAGTCTTGTTCACACTAGAGTTTATTGCTTGCAACTCACTATGATAGCTGATTCCACTGTCTTGTTGCTGTCTCTCGCGGTAGAAGGACTCCAACAATACAGAATTGTCTGTTCTCCTGTTGGAATCTGGGGGAGCGAAGTCCAACCCAGTGCGTGCTGACTATGGCATTCATCTTCCAGCTGTCCTTGATGCGACAGTCACCGATTCGACGATCGGTGATACGCCGACTCGCATGCGCGGGATGCGCACACATTTTAAACGTCGAGAGCGACTACTTTAAAACAGTAGGAGGTTGCTAGAATCACAAAAGTTAGAAGTTACAAACCAGGGAAAGGCCACAGAAGGTTCAAATCGCACACAAGAGAAATCGGCAGCTGCTGCGCTGCCCGCGCGCCGAAAATCACGCGATTGTACAAAGTGCAAAGTACGAAGTTCAGTATGCGCATGCGTAGCACGGAAATACTTACCCAGTGAGACACAGCAGGCTAGAAACTGCATCTCTGCACGGATTCCCACCGCAGCAAGCGTCTGGAGTTTTACCACTATATGTTTAACTCCAAATTTTTGCAAGTCCATGATATATAGCGCCTTCAAATCGATGTCAACAATTGTTTCAAGGTGGTTAACATCAATGTATTGTAGCAAATTAACTGAGGAAGTGTGTAATAAAGTAACTATCTGTATGTTTTATGAGAAAATACTCAGGAAATTCTTGTCTGAGGTGCACTAGAGTATGAACCTTATAAACCCTACTGTTGGTGCTGTTTCTACACTAGAGTTTTAAATTAAGCTATGTTAGGGCTAAAGTAAAACATGTAGTGCTACACTGCACCTACTGGGTTAACTTTAGCACTACATAAATAGCACTCCTGGTGTTGGTATAACACCTCCCTTTCTTGCGTGTATCATGTGAACCTGACATTGGTGTCAATCCTACTCCATGGTGGTTTACACTAAGCCATGCTGGTGCTGAACTAAACAACCAAGTGTTATACTACACCTCATGGGTTGATACTTGCACTGCAGATATATGCTTACTTTAACACTACTGGTGTTAATTTCACACCTCTATTTTAACAGTGTGGGACTTTCTAAACTTAGGCAAATGTGTAGGTAGCTAACACTGTTGTTCACAGTTCAATAAGCAAGATATTGCACTTTGCTACTTCTTAATTACAAACATAGCAAGGCTTGTAAAGAGCACGTAGCAGCATGGGCCCGGACAGTCCCTGGGACTTTCTATAGTTAGTAAATATTTATGGTATTCATAACAGAAACCATCTCCAGGTACACAAATGTAAGAAAAGGGACCTTAACTCAGTATTTTGAATGGGTAGACTTCAAAGACAAGTATCTTTGTAGCACTATATGTTATCTAAATGAAACATGGGTTATTTTGATAGGAGGGGTTGCTGCACTGTTGAACCGGAAATGCAGCGGTTCAGCCAAACCACAAGGAAAAGCTGGAGCGTAGTTCACGGTATTATTGGTTATACAGTAATTTCAAGAAAATGGCATCACTATATTGAGGTGTGAATTTCTGGAATGGCAAGAGCTAGCTATGATTTGTTTTAGTTGAAGACTAGTACGTATAATGTACTAAGCAATTCTGTCCACTGGTTTTGAGAATTGTCAAATACTGAAAAAAATTGTAAAAATGCGAGTTAAGGTCCCTTTTTTTATATCCAGTCTCAAATACTTTAACACCTACAAGTTTCCACCATAAAGGTAACACCACACCAAGGAATTAGCTTGACGTGTTTGGGCTGAAAACTTACAGTAGCGCTCACTGTGCCTGTGGCTATGGTGGAATAGTAACGTCATGACGTAATCCTTGCAACGTCCTAATTGCATTCCATTGTATGGACAGACAGGTAGACAGACAAATAATGAGATAAACAGATAAGAGAATGTGAAACAATCTTAGTGCCAGCCACGCGAGCACCTGGTTGGTAATGAAAGGGGTATTATAACCTAGCAAAGGTGATCATAGTTGATCTTCACATTACCAAACTTGTACATAGCTGCAGGCCACTTTGATTGGTGGTATGTCAGAGTCCTAATGGCAAATGTTAAACATTAGTAGCTAATATCTGGGATGTGGCTTTTTGCCACATGTAGTAACCAAAAAGAGTTTATTCAACTCTGCTTAAAGACAGATTCTCCATGTAACAAATGTACGAAATTCCCACAGAATTAGCATAACGATGAGTGATTCCATTTACAATTAGTACCTTGCCTTGTGAGTGGTGTAGCTAAGAAGCAAACATTTTTTTTCAAGTATATTGCTAAGCTCACTGCATGTAGTTACATTACTGAAGTCATGAGAGCATGTTTATCACATACATATACAAGACTTAAAAACATTAAAAATGTAAAAAGATGTAGGGATGGCATGCCAAAAAGTAGGCAAACAAGGTAGGGATAGCTAATGCATGATAGCAAAGGTCAACATATTGGCAAAGCCCCATCCCTACATCTTTTTCACACTACAGTTAGTGCATGGGGGTCTTCCTAAAACGTACCACAAGTTCACAACCTTTATTACTGGCAGTTCATGGCTGTAGCCTCGTTCTCAGGCCACCTCCTCCTCCCACATGGCCTGGTAATTAGGCTAGTATGACCCTCTTGGTAGCATTGTTATACGGAACCTCTTCAACAACTTAAGCAGTGAGTTGGAGTAGACTGCAGACTTATGATAGTGTCATTAAAGTACATGGCATGGTTTTAACCTTGTCCGCAGGCCACATTTCTTCTCCCACATGTTGGCTCAGGAACGAGGCTAATATGATCTAGCAGCATTGCATCAGCTGTAGTGTGAAAAAGATGTAGGGATGGGGCTTTGCCAATATGTTGACCTTTGCTTTCATGCGTTATCCCTACCTTGTTTGCCTACTTTTTGGCATGCCATCCCTACATCTTTTTACATTTTTAATCTTTTAAAGTCTTGTTTCTGTACTTTTTTGATGTTAATCTCAGTTACAGTTAGACCTAAGCCTATTTCAAGTGTAATCACAACACCAGAACTTGAAACGGCGTTGACAGTTTAGTAGTGGTTCCAGGCATGTATTATGTGTAATATAGCCAGCTAGAACCAGATGAAGGGCCAACCACTCTTCCTACCAAAATTGTGAAACCAATTTCAGTTGTCAATCACATGACGACTGACCAGCTGCAGCACAGAAACTACTATCATACTGACAACTGACAATCCTAGCTTTACAGTTCAATAAAGCTGTGAGTAGGCTATTTTTAGTGTAGCTACAAGTGGAAGCTGAATGCAGCGCCTTACCTACGTAGTGTTCATAAGCCTTGCCCAATGCCGGCGGGAGGAAAAGACCGTGATAGCCATGCGTACTGCCCGCTGGCGATTTCTATAGTGGCCCATAAGTGCACTCCGCTACGGATCATTGTCCGACTCCGACATTGAGCGGCCGCAGTAGAGCGGAGAGCGGCCGGACTACTGCGGAGAGCGGCCAGACTACTGCGGAGAGCGGCAAGCGGCCGCAGTAGAGCGGAGAGAGGCCGCACTACTGCGGCCGCTCTCCGCAGTAGTGCGGCCACTCTCCGCAGTAGTGCGGCCGCTCTCCGCTCTACTGTGGCCGCTCTCCGCACTACTGCGGCCGCTCTCCGCTCTACAGCGGCCGCTTGCCGCTCTCCGCACTATTGCGGCCGCTCTCCGCACTATTGCGGCCGCTCTCCGCACTACTGCGGCCGCTCTCCGCACTACTGCGGCCGCTCTCCGCACTACTGCGGCCGCTCTCCGCTCTACTGCGGCCGCTCAATGTCGGAGTCGGACAGTGATCCGCAGCGGAGTGCACTTATGGGCCACCATAGATTTCGCCTGTGTACTAGTCTCGCTTCCAGACCAATGACCGTGGTCTTTGGCCTGGGAACGAGACTTTGTGTGCGCATGCGTACACAATTAGAAAATGGCGTCCTAAGCAACGCACAGCAGCCTCAGAGTGTTGTGAATGGCTTTTGTTGACCAAGGTGAATTTGAAGCTACGAAAACGCTGAGTGGTCGTAGAGCTCCGCGCTGTGATAAGCATCAGTTTCGTGCTAAAATTACGGTGAGTGCTAGTACCGTTTTTGAGTTATTGTTGTTTTAACAAAAGTCGTAACGAAGAAAGAAAGAAAGAAAGAAACAAAGAAGAATAAGAAAAATGGCACTTTAGCTAGCGCACACTTTTGTGTTTAGCTGTCTTCCGCGTGGCTTTTGGCCACTTGTATGAGTCTTGCTGATCACAAAGGCACTCAAAGAGGAAGCCTGGGCGCTTAAATAAGCTTTTAGCGTGTTTGTGGTGAAGTTATACGGCTTTTGCTTAAGTATTGCATATATTGCGCGTCGGCGCCATCCCTACATAGAGAGTCTACCGACTCTCTGATACCAACTGTTAAACTTCAAAACTGCTAAACCTTTGCTGAGAATACCCGTAGGGCTGCTGTATATTCAACTTTAAGGTTACGGGATACGGAAGTGGGCGTGGTCAGCGGTCCAGCTGGACCACCTCTCGGTGGCTGCGTACGTTAGGCTACAGCTGCAAAACACGAAGGATGAGTCGAGAGGCACGACACAAACTTCCACAGCGAGAAGCAATGAGAGATCTCTAAGGGTCGGTCGTGCACTCGTGGTCAAAGTTCGCGAATTTTCCAGCCAAATTCTGCTTCCGCAAACAACCGGAAGGGAGGAACGGCAACGCAGAGGGACAATTCTTAACATTTTCTAGGTCCGGACGAAGGCGTTTTTGAAAAATACCTCTTGCTTTTTAAGAAACAGTCTGTTTTCCGCTGAACTCCACGTACCACACAATTATTAACTTCTGTATACTTACGACAGCTGACGCTATCCCAAAAAGCTCTCCGTCCAGACCTGCATTGTCCATTTTTTAGCACTTAGGACGTTAAACCGCTTCATATACATAGCTGCTGAACTCTATATTTGGCTGGAAAAAATACATACCTAGTCGTGGCGGTTTCAAGTGAAAATTGTAACGTGCGTACGTAAATTTAGAATATACGGTAACTACGCGCGCGCGAGCGGACTTTCCATAACATTACCGTAGTGTCCCGCTAATACGCCCCCTTCGAAAATACGCCCCCCCCCCCCCCCCCTCTTTTCCGCCAAAGTTCCTGCACAGGGTAGTTTGACTCGTTATAACGCCCCCCGGTGAGCGTCTTCTGGAACATCAAAACTACACGTGCTTACTATACGTTGCAAGTGCGTTCAGTAAGACTATAGTAGTCGGTGAATCTTTTGTAAGTTTTGTGGCTTTTAGAAAAGCCGGTTAGATGTTCCAAGTTTTAAGCTGCTAGTTTAGCAAACAGGTTTATCAGTCTGGTGTTTTTGTTTCCCTCTGCACAGTTAAAAATGGGGTGCTACATTACACCCCTGGGGCACTACACCATACTGGTTATTAAAAACATCAAAGGGAAGTTTTAATAACTAGTATGGTGTAGTGCCCCAGGGGTGTAATGTAGCACCCCATTTTTAACTGTGTGAAGATGTACACGCACGGAACCACGAGTCCTTTCCCATCAACTTCAGAACGTCTTTTGTCACCATTGACGATGCAAGTCATCTCGCTGCCACTCTTGTACAAGAAATACCAGCAGACTCTGGAAATTTCCCGTGGTACATGACCGACAGTGTTGCCGTTCTTGAGGACAGCTACAGCGAAGTCGTCGTGAATGTTATTGACCTCGCGTTGAACTGGCAGCTCTTCTCCGATGTAGGGAGACCACGCAGCTTTGTAAACGTGATGTCCGCGAACAGTACTCTCGATCCTGAAAGTCGTCGCCATAGTTAGTTGGAAGTGTCCTAATTGCGTACATAGCACTTGCGTAAAATCTTTTGGGGGGGGGGGGCTTATAGTCGAGACTAATTGCATCCTCGAATATAAGCCCCCCCCCCCCCCCCCACTTTAGGCGGGATGTAGTGTACAAAATGGGGGGGCGTATTAACGGGACACTACGGTACTGGCAGGTATGGAGCACGTGATCTCTCCAACCTCCCATGGCTGACGTTGCTAAGGTTCAGGATTACTTGTCTCATGGCAATACAGCAAGATGACACCATACCATAACTACCGTAGGGATTCCAAAAGAATGGCAGAGTGGGTTCTCCCCATGTGATACCAGTCTATATAAAGACTACATTGTGACATCAAACCTAAGTGATAAAGGATTTATGTAAAACTACTCTATCACGGGTTTATTGAGTGAACAAAGTATGGATTCAGGTGAGTTAGTTACATGTTTCCCTTCATAGCAATGACTGCTGCTAGAAATATATTTATATCTTGGGTTGCTTCGTAGTAGTAATTACATGCAGTTGGCTTTGGCGATTCTTTCATTAGCCTTATCTCGAGCCCCAATTTTACTTTTGCTATCATTGATTTACATCAATAAGCATAGGCGTAGGAAGCAAATTTGAAGTGTAGAGGCCATGCTGTGCCGCGCGAAGCGCTGCTAAAAAATGGAAAGTAATTTCGCCGCGAGTAGCGCAGCGGCGAATTTTTTCAAAGTGTGCACCTTTAGACTGCAAAATAAAGCCTTTTTTCAACGGTGTATAATATTCTAGCCTCGTTCTCAGACCTTACCAACCCTCCAGTACAATATTCAATTTATGTGGAAAAGAGATCATACTGACTTCGTCGTTCCCAGGAGACCGCCCGGCTATCTTTCGTCGCTTGTAGTAGTCTCTTTGCATTAGCTTCGTGCCGAGCCATCTCACTGCCAAGATTTCGATCACCTTATAGTGTAGTTTAATCAGAAATGTACGCATGTAACTGCATATGAGACTGATGCAACGAAGAGGCTGCTTGACCTTAATAGCCTCGCTCCCACACTGTAAAAACATTTGGGTTACTTCAACCATATTTTGGTCATCTCAGTTGCATGCCTGTTGTGTATGTGATACATTATAAACTTCAAGGAAGGCTACCAATCTCATTCTGAATCAGAGTGTAGTTGAGAAGCTTCTCCCATTGTTAAATTAGTATCTCCTTTCAGAAGGCTTGTAGCATTTCTGGTGAGGTTGGTGTTTCTTTGATCCTACACATCTGTCCCTGGAGGAGTGCCTGGTTGCATGGCTGTGGTAGAAATGCCAGGCGTGTAACCAATTAGCTATAGGCTTTCTGTAAGAAGATCCTAACTGAGGGAGAAGCTTCTCAATTACACATAAGCTTTGATTCAAATAAGAAGCATCCCTTTCAAGTTTGTAATGTGTCACGCACACAACAGGCATGCAACTGAGATGACCAAAATATGGTTGAAGTAACCCAAATGTTTTTACAGTGCAGAGAACGAGGCTAACTTATAGCAGGTTATGAATATTAATTTACAACCTAAAAAGTGTAGCGGCCAAAGCTGCTATGGCCGCTACGGTTCCTACGCTATGCACCACAATATTCCAGAGACTGCCCAAAACAAATTGATCTGTTCTACAACTTCATACATTTTAGCTTCACAATGCTTATTGGTTTAACGTTTTGTTTCACACAGGCGTAAGGTATATATGTACTAAGACCTGTCTCTATCATACATTGCATATTGGCAAATGTGTAGAAGCATAATTATTGGATCTTCACCTCACCACAACTTGTGAAGTGTGGTGTCTACTACTGGGAGAGTCCCTGGGACTTTCTAAAACTAGCAGATGTTTACAGTTCACTTAGTATGTAATTTGGATGGTATTGCAATTTTGCCTCGTCAATTATAATACAATTGCATAAATAGCTGCATCGACAATACCTTTGGACTTTCTACAAATTAGTCTTTGGTATTCATAACAGAAGCCACGCATCTGCTGGTGTACAAAAAAAAGTAAAACATCAGATCTGCCAATTTGGAATTTTCACACAGCATGAGAAACCCCAAAAGAAGTTAAAGATATCTATGACCTATTGCAATAACTATGACGTTTGTATAATATATGATTCAGAATGGCTGTCTCCCTACACAGACGATAATACTCAGCTGATCAGTGCAACCAGCAATGAGGGTGTCCGGCAGCAAAACAATGGCTGGCAATCTCATCCCACAACATTTCGCTATCGTATTCGCCCTATCAACTCAAAAGCTGCCATCTTCCTCCTGGTGATGAATTTCCTTCTCTTCTTGACTTTCCCTGCCCAAATCAAAAACGTTTACCTTGCATTTCTTGGGGGAAACGAATACCTTGGAAGTCTATTCACTATACTGTTGGTTACAACTTATGCAGTGGCGACATTCATACAGCTCTTGTACATTCTGCTTTCCTGCATCTCTGATACTTGCTGTGGACGGTTTAAGGCTATAAAGTGTGGACTAGCAGCAACATGCTTTGGGATGCTAACCTACATAATAACAAACATAATTATGATCATAGTTATTGTGGTTCCAACGTCACTACCAGGCTTCATACTTATCATATCTGGTATATATAGTGGCTCTAGTTGCAATGCTAGTCACAACAGTGCGGATACTTATGTTTTATGTCAACGTACTTCAGGTTACCATTCAACAGTTGCAAAAAGGCTCTAGTGAGGAGGTGAGTGCATACATACACTGGTTAGTGTGGACAGAGGCCTTGGGACTTGCAATCTACAGTGTGCTAGTGAATGCAGCCTCCTCTTGTGGTGAAGGGACAACTGGAACTGTACTGATCGTAATGCTCGGCTTGCAACTTGTGGTGTTTTTGGTTAGTAGCATCAGCTGGTGCTGCTTCAGTAAAAGAGTACAAAGCTACTTTCCTAACATCCCAACTCAAAGCCCGTACACAGTTGTGTATCTAGTGGTAAAATATGCTTTCACTCGTCGAAGGCCTCATACTTGGGAGTCCTCTGCTCAACAGGAAGCGTCAATGACTAGTTTTATCTCTGGAAACGAAGCACCAGTTCAGGCTTCATCAAGACTCGATTACTCAAAAGATATATATGGTGGTCCTTTTACAAGTCAACAAGTGGAGGATGTGAAAAGCTGTGGTCGTATATTCATGGTAGTGCTTTCCCTTAGTGCCATATTCATCACCAACATCCCTACATCAATGGTTGCATCAGTATTCGCAGCCCACATCCGACAGGACAATTCAGAATCTTGTTCTGCACAATCTGTTATTGTCAACAGCTTCTCCTCACTGCTTCCGGTTATTCTAATCCCACTTTATGAGCTAGTAATCTATCCGTTGATTGGTCGCTATATTCCAACGTCTCCTAAAAAGATAGGACTAGGTATGATTCTCCTCACTGTAAGCTTGATTTTCTACTTCATAACTGATACAGTTGGCCACTCCAAATACCCGGTTGCTTGCATGTTTGATGATATTTTGATAGGAATAGACATAAACAAGAAGCTTTTATTGCTACCAAACATCCTCAACGTCCTTGCATATTTGCTCATTCAGATTGGAGGACTGGAATTCATCTGCTCTCACAGCCCAAATTCTATGAAAGGACTTCTCATTGCTGTATTCCTTGGAATACGAGGTCTCTTTTGGATCATTGGCTTAGTGCTTGTGGTACCTTTTTGGGTATCTTCTGAAGACCACTTCAAGTCAGTTAGCTGTGGGTTTGGATACTACCTGTTGAACATCATCATTACCTTCATAGTTATAGTGATTTCCTGTGTAGTTGCGTGGAGATACACAAAACGGCAACGAAGAGTAGAAAGAGAATTTGGAATAAACTCAGAGAATCCAACAACCATACCTGCTGCTGTATCAGGAGCCACTGTCTGAAAAGATAAACTACTTGTACCAACATTAATGATGCCATGTATGTACACATTGAGACAAACTGTCAAACTTACTATAGTCATATTCCTGTTTTCAGTTTTTCAAGGACCTAACAATGTAATGGACAGTTTTTCAAGGAACTTAAAGCAGTACTGCAGTTGAATATCATTACGTAGTTATCAACATTACATATATGTATGCATATGCCTTTTGAATACTCACAGCATGTTAACATATAACTATACCATTCTGTATCTGTTATAGTCCCTCATTGAGTTTGTTATTCCTCGTCTCAAACACAGAAAGTAGGAATTGTCTTACAGTGGCAAATATTTAGTAGAAATCAATGGTTGAGTGGCGCCACCGCAGTTGTTACCAATTTACCATCCAAAGCTGTAAAAGTAACAGAGAATAGCACTCAAACCTCCCTCTATAGTGCATGGTCATATATTATAACTCGACTGACTCGTCCCAGACTTGTACCGAGAAAGAGATGTGGTTCACCATCGAGGTACAGAACTATCGATCCCCTCACCAACTTGAAGCCCATCCCCTTGAGCTCACCACTAGCCAAGAACCAGCTCTGTGCTTCAACTTCAAACTTGCTTGATACCATCAAAGGTGTTGAAAAAGTAGTATGAATATTGCTCATAATAATATAGATGTACACTCGCTCAGTCATCAACAGCAATTATGCACATCACCTGAAGTTAATAGTGGGTTGTCCAAGCCGTTACTCACTCAAGTAATGACAGAACTTGTAGCAAGCCAGTCTGGCCTTGTTCCAAGACCAGCTGCTTTAGGAGGTATTGGTTTAGATGGTAAGATCATAGAGGTGTAACAGCAGCATGCACAACCTCTGCATTTTGGGGACGTTCTGGAAAATGCTGTTGAAATTGATTATGAGTCAACTCCTGAAAAATCATTTCTAAAAGGTATGCTGGTAATGCAGACCAATGCTTAATAGAATTATTACTCATGACAATGCATAGTGTATATTTAGTACGGTGGCATGCATTGATCAGACCCACTTACTGTTTATGACAGTGCCTTAGTCTTTTTTTTTTTTAATTTACATACCCCCTGAATGATTTTGTGATGATAAAGGGCTGTGTATTCAGATTATGATGTCATCAGCAATGTGTGCAGTATAACAACTTTAGCTATAGCTTAGGTACTTCAGCATGTAAGCCTTTCTACCGTATTTTTAGAAGCAGCATTGAATAGGATTTACAGGTCCAAACATTCAAATAACTGTTTACCTAATAATGTACTACATCTCACCACCTGCAGGAAGTCGGAAGCATGTAAAGAAGCGTCCTGATTGGTCATGGATACGCCCATCCAAGGCAAAAGCTAATAAGAAGGATGTATCTCCTCCACCCAAATGACACACAATCAACGAATTGTTTGTACATACAAGTAGTTCTATATACTATTACCTCCATAGTTTGTTGCAAAGTTTAACTTTATGGAGATGTAATAGAACCATCTGTGTATATGTTGTCACTGTCACAACCATGCATAATCTGGAAATAAGTATGTTGTAGGGTAATATCGATGGTGGCTGTAAATAAAAAATGCAAGGGAAGGCCTGGGTACGTACAGGGCTAGTACAGTGAAAGTCAATTACAGAAACATAATACAATACATGTAGGAATTGACTTCATGTTCATTAAATTTTGCATTGACATGAACATATTATACTCCTTTACAAAAATTATGCAGATGTGTGCTATGAATTACTCCACGTGACAGCTAATAATTAGCTATTGTTCTAATACGTAATTACTATATAGCTTAAATATCATAGCTCTCAACTCTGTATGTCCAGCGCCTATCTTTGCGCAGCATCCACTGCGCACGCGTCACGGCAATAATTATCGCTTACATAGTGAGTATTACTATACTTTAAACGTTAATATTATGCCTTGGCTCCTCCCTTGGGGGAAGCCAACGTCTGGTCATTAGATTACATTTGTCCTTTGATCTGTGTTCTCGCATAACGGCTGTGTTTAAGAAATGCGTACATGTACAGTTGTTGAAACTCTAGACGCATACACATGATGGCTTCTGCCCGACGAAGGTAATTGTGTAATCTATACGCTGTGTACATAAACGTGAGATCCTGTAGCTATAGCTACACGAAAGTAGCTAGCTACAGTTTTGAGTGCAAGATCCAGTCTGAAAGGATCAGGGAAGTTAGCTTAGTTTAAAGACCAGTGGACCGTAATAGGTACAGCTACAGTGATTACAGTGGAGTATACACATCCAGTGGTTATTATACTGCCAAACAATAAGCACACAAGCATGTATAACAATAACTGCAATATATGATGCATATAGTCTCCAATTTCAGAATGAATAGCTACTGAAGTTTTGGGTAGCTACTTTATATACCAAAAATTAAAGAGCCTTTCCTCATCACAGGGACAAACTAAAATACTTTATGTATCCACATGATCGGAGAGTTCAATGATGGCCTTACTGAAATGATACATCAATTGCAGTCTGAAACCACATAGCCAGATCATGTGTTAGTTATAACTAGCACATAACTATGCATGTTGTTGGGTGGACATGCAAATTTTTAGGTGGGTACTATACTATGACAGTTGTTCAAACTTTGTGTGACTGTGTATACATGGAGGCTGCCACCAAAGGCAAGAGTATACGATATATATATGTTCATAAGAAACTAGATAAATTGTTAACCTTTCCATATGGAATTGGAGATTATTATCATGGTCAGTAATGTAACTGATCTCCTTGTGTGTACATTGTTTTACAGACAAACCCTAGCTAGGATTGAAAGTGCTCACTTATGTTCAAGCACTGTCCTGCCCTGATGGGTTTATTCCCACTTCGACAATTCCCACTTTGTCAATTCCCGTTTTGTCAATTCCCATTTGGTCAACTTCCCACTTTGTCAGTTCCCACTTGGTCAATGTCTACTGTACAGGTACAAAGCTAGATAGCAATACCAACAATGTGTCGGTCTATAGTCTTTTCACCACCAATGTACGCTTCCTCAAACGCTGGTCTACAGCTATCTAGCTTTGTACCTGTACAGTAGACATTGACCAAATAGAAACTGACAATGTGGGAGTTGACAAATTGGGAAGTTGACAAAGTGGGAAGTTGACAAAGTGGGAAGTTGACAAAGTGGAAATTGACAAAGTGGGAAGTTGACGAAGTGGAAATTGACAAAGTGGGAATTGACAAAGTGGGAAGATACCCCCTGATGACAGTGGTTACATCTCCTGGGTTGCAATACTGTCTGCACATCAGTCTGTATTAAATCATTGAAACTTTCAGAAATCCTGCAGTGAAACCATCAGTATGGCAGAAGTAGCATAATACTATACATGTACAGGACTGCATGTATAACAGTTAATAATCAAGAAATAAGTAGAAAGAGCCATAGCCATGAGCACTATTTGTAGCCTCAATCCCAAGTCCCTGTTGGGTAACAGGGCACCTGGGAACGAGACTATTCATGTTTTGCACCCTACCGTAATGGTTAATAGTGGTTAATCTCAAAGCTATCCAGTCAGCTGCTATTTTGACTGATTGTGCTAAATCATGTATACACAAGCTCCTACAAGAGCCATGTCAGACACAAGCATTTCCTGTACATGTAGCTAGGAGAGTATTGATTAAAACAGCATTTTAATTTGGAGCTCAAGTTTTGTGGCAATAATCTCATACACTGCTTGTAAATCACCCAACAGCTAGCTAGTCTTAATTTCAGTACATAGACATGCTTTGGTAGCAACCAGCTCCATGCTTGCATGCAGCTCAGGTAGCAGCTTGTACTCAACCCTACCACAGTGTTAGTTGAACTTGCAATGATACATACTCAAATTTTACAAGGTCATTCCCAGGTTAGCTTCATTTCCAGGCCAGCATTTTTTGCACTGTGGAAAAACACTGACTGGTGTCCCTGTTTTTCCACAGTGCAAATAACTGAGGAGCCTCGGAACGAGGCTATCCCAGGTGGGAATGTGACACTACATAGTTAGGGTTGCAGTCAACTGTTACCCAATAGCCATGCAAGTCAGGCTTAATGCCCCAGGGCACTGAGCATCTGACCCAGTGTCCGCTAGGCCGATGGCACATTCCTAACTGGTGTCTGGCTACATAATATTAAATTTGCAAACAGAAGCTTGCATGGCAGCTGTAAAAGTGTGCCAAACCAACTTCAGTAACCACAGTTATAGTAACAGAATATGGAATGGTATCTTTACTGTCCTAGCTGGTATTCTCCAATTAGTAGACGCTATGTATGCTATGGTGTCAGTTTCTAGATCTGGTAAGATGAGAATCCTGTATTAGATGTGAATTCCTGCTTGCTAAACATGCATAACTCCTGCATATCTAAATGTTTCTTACTTGGTCCTAGCAAGTTTTACTCTATGTACGTAGTTGTCCTCATTACTTACACCCTACTATACTATATTACACTCCTATCATAGACTGATGTGATCTGGAGTTTTGAATTCGCTAGCTGGCCTACCTCCAAAGAAATGGAAACTAGTGAAAGTAATAAGTAGCACACTATTATTGTGTGTCTTACTATATTGCATTTACCTCTGTCTTCTCTGCGAGGTGGAAGGCTGTTGAAGACAACTGTTGGCATGCTCTGAGGCTGAACCCGAGTGATCTGGACACAATAGAAACCTCTCCTCACTCAACTACCGCAGACAAGTGTCTCTCTGAGATGCTGATCCTGTCACTGAAAGGAAATTACAATGTTGAGAAATTCGGAAAGCGGATGTTGGTGGGGGCAGTGATGGCCCCTGCTGGTGGGGCTGATCGTGCATTGCTTATAAGCAAGTTTATGAGAATAAAGTAATTAAAAGGAATGCAAATGTACTGCAGGTTTAATACATCATTTGCCACAGCATAAGTAATGGTGATACACAATACACATGTATTATGTGATCTTGTAAAGAGTACATGTATATCTATATTCCCTTCAGGAGCCACTCCGCAGGCTCTATCAATATGGGGTCGAGGGATAGCAAAGGTTGTGTACTATGATTTCTGTACGGTATTAGACATACTTCATCTTCGCTATAGTATTGTACACTGTGCTTGAGAATGAAGCTAAAACCTGCATGGGCACACCAAAAAATTAGACTATGCATTATACACAAATTGAAAATACTATCATTTGCTACACACAAGAATGAAATTGCTTTACAAACTTGAGACTTCACAGTACGTCCTTTAGTACTCACGTGTAGAACCATCACATAATTGAATCTAGTGCATAAATTTCTCTTTTAAGCACAGATATCACATGTCACCATTTTCTGCAGTCGGAGATTACATAGTATCTGAAGATTATGAGTTGGTGGACCAAGTAATGGGGGCTGCTTTCATGTTCAAGAGAGCACCACATATCCTGGTTGCTTTGCGCTGTCTCTGAAACACCAGGGGGAAGTGAGGCACAGGCTTGTTGATTTCTTCAGAGACCCTAGTGGATCATCACGTTATGACCTGACGGGTAGTAGAAAGTCTTTCAAGATGATCATCAGCTTCCAAGCCAAAGAAGACCATGGCTTGCCTATGTGTAAGTTTATTTCTTTACATTTCCAGCTCTGCCTTACTTACCAATTTTGCTTAGTATTTAGCCTATATTAGTATTATTCCTCCTACGATGGCTATACTGGACTAGTGAAAAGTAATGAATCTGCTTCATAGCATCTTATTCGTTAGCAGTTTTTATTCACTCTTGTTTCCCAACAATCCGAGTCAGTTCAGCACTGATCTTGGCCTACTTTTTCTTATAAAGCAACCCAAGACATAGTACAGTCAGTAAATGTCTGATATTGCTGAAACTGTACCAACCCCTACTTTCCACACCCTACGTACCTATACTGTTACAGTTTATCATTGTGTTTATTACAGGTAGCGTTGAGGCAGTTGACCAAAGCTGCCCATCACTGTTCAGCTCAAACACCTTTCAGCTTTCAAGTTCAGATCCCATCCCAGTGTGGGATTTACACAGTGCTTCACCTCATACCTATGTGAACTACCTTAAAATTCCATCAACCCTTGCGGTTCACAAGAAGAAACTCAGTGTCAGCCTCAAACCTGCTAGCACCAGCAACCCAAGACATAGTGCATTCAAGCAATGGTATGTTCAATCCATAAGTAGTTGGTACCTGTACACCCAATATCAGTGGCCACCCAATATCAGTGACACTTCTTTCAATAACTAACATTAATAGCTATAACACTGTAAAATTAAATTATGCTTTATATGCGTACCTTCTGCAGCAGCCATCGTCAAAGTCTGAGCAACTGTATTTGTGAATTTGCCAGGGAACAGGATGTGAATGCTTCAGTCATTCCTAGATTCTAATGACAATGGAAACGGAAACGAACGCAGATATCATTAACTCCCGGTCACGAGATTGCGGCTGCTGTAACAGGGCGGGGCTTCCAATCAACGACCTAGGGGTGTACTGGCAGTAGCGGTTACATGTGAGTAGATTAGATGCTGGTATTAAAGGAACGATGATAGACAAAGCACTTCAAAACTAAGCCCTTGGATAATACCATCAGTTATTCATGTCCAATCTGATGAAATATCCATAAAACAACAAATTAGCTTCACAAACAAAAATTCAACAAACGCCATATACATGATTGCACAATAATGGCAATAGTTTGTAAAGCCAGTTTGTGGTTGGTGGAATGAAGACCCTGTTCAACATGAATACAGAGAACCAACCAATCAAGATCCTCGTTCAAGCATATCCGTAAAACTCAATGATAATTATTAAGATATGTTACATGTGTGGCAGTGGTCAGCATCTTGTTAGCTATAATACGTTCTGTAATTAACTGTGAAAATGAGAAGCTCAATACATTAAGATTTGACAGTACAGCTGCTATGTACTGTGTGCTGGGATTAACGTGACTAAACCCACAGAATGCTCAGCTGTAATGAAACTATGGTGGCAGAGGTGATGGACTCTTCTTCTTTGTTGATGACTGGAATGACCGTTGCCATGATCAGACCCGAGAGAATGGTACCTGTTGGAAGAATAGATTGTCTAGATGGTAGACTCATTCTGTACAAGTGTGCCTCACCAAGAGTGCATAAATAAAATTTTCAAGTGCATATATGTACTTATGCACTCTTGAATTATACTGATGCTTGTACTCATACATAATCTTTATGAGCTAAAGGCATTGTAGTTGGCCATGGCTAGATGAACATGCTCAGCTGCACGGTATATTGCTTGTGTGCTATACAATGTCATGATAGGTCATTTATAAGATTGTGCATCCTGCAATCCCATTACTGCTAAATTTGTCCAACTATAGCTATATACTACTATAAAACAGTCTTTGCAAGGAAACAGGTTTATAGGTTTAAGCATATCTCTCAGTCTCAACTGAGTGACTGAGTGGTGTCTACATCGAGAAACAGCATGATAAGTGAGGCCAGAAATCTTGTATGATAATTTCATTACCGTAGTCTCGCGAAAAAGGGCCCATGGGCAGTACACATTACTTTGTGCTCAGACAAGGGGGTGGGCGGATATTTGTAACACCAACACGGTTCAGTATGAAAGTGAATCCTGTAAGTGGTACAACTGTTTTGTTTTATGTGGTTGTTTAATTCTTATGTTTCTAAATTACATGCAGATGAACTGCTCTGAGCACGAAGTAATAATAATTATTCATACCCACTGATGCTGAAGTGCTGTGCCACCATTACTGGGCCTCACTATCTGAAGCACTACGTTCCAAATCTCAGTTTCTATGGTCATGTTGGCCTTCATCAAGAAATGTAGTGGTCACCTGTTTGTGATGTGATGTGTAGTACTTGAGTGTTTCTTCAGAGGATGTATGATGGAGAGAGTACCCTCCTGGAGATGTAGAGATTTTCTGTAAAAACACATAAAACTTGACCAATAGTAATACAATGAAGATGCTATAGTTGTGCAATGATGCCATCATGACAACAGAATGGCTCACTGCATTTTTACTGTATTTGTGGAATTAGCCTGAGAAATAATAATATTACTGCAATTTAACCAACCATTCTCCATAGCAACTCTATTGTCCCTCTTCCTATACCGTAAACTTGGGAGCATATTGACCGGTCACTATATTCAATAATTGTGCACTTTAGTGGCTGCGATCGCATGGGTAATATTATTCATGAGGTTAATTACTATGGCGGTTAAAATGCAGTATAATCAGATTCAATTCTTGTATTTCTGTAACACTCTAGTATTTTAAAAAATTAACTAACTAGCATGTATAATGTCATCAGTGATAATGATGTTTATGCAGTCGCCATTTAAGAACTTGTTTTGCATGATGCCGGTTCCAAGCAGACATCTAGCTATGCAATATGAGCATGTCAAAGGCCCACAAGCAAATAATTGAAGTGGGTACTGCTTGCATTGGCTGTACAAAGCTCAAATCTTTCAGTGTATTATGGAGAGTTTAATAGTTTTGTCTTGTGGTTGTTGTGGCTGCACACATTAAAACTCCATACCTGCTTTGGTTTCTCCCAAGGTTGAGTAAGTGGGTCTCATCAACTTTGGTTTCACTTGGACAATGTACCTAAGATAAGTGAGTCTCATCAACCTACCTCAATCATTTCCACAGTTGCTTGCTACTAAGTGCATTATATATGTTATGCCTTAAGAGAGAAGTATTGTTTATATGATTCCTCTTACAAATAAGAAGTGTGACGAGTGCATTATGGTCGTTCATGCATGCATGCATAGCAAAGAATGTGTTCTGTAACAATCGTCACTCAGTCTTGACTCAATGTTAGTGACCACTAACAATGTAGCCAACTTACCTTCAAGCAGCTATTATAGTGCAGCTACAATCTTTCGATCAAACAAACAACTACAATGAGGGTAGTGACAATGACCATTGCCCTCACTGCACCACCGGAAACTCCTGAAATGTAGACACTGATACACTAATGGTAGGACCCAAAATTTGAGCAGAAATATCGTGCAGGAAAATAGTACAGTAAGACTTGAACATTGGGACAAAGTAACTACACCAAGATCTAAATTGCAGATACAATACAAATGCATTGACATGATGCTCACAAATAAGCATGCAGGTCTTGTCTTTTATTTTCTGTAAAACATACTTTCCAACACTGTCAATGTTTTGGTAAAATGCATTGAAACATGGATATGTGCATTGTTCATCGAAATGTTTAAAACAGCCCACTCACAAAAATAGATCATTCAGTTATAACTGGATGGCCACATGTGTTATGAAAATGCACTGGAAACTTTAAATCTGTGTGTACCGGCCTTGTTCCAAGGCATTTGTGGACGAGAGGAGAAAAGAGAGCAAAATGTACGCTGTTTGCACATGTAGTAACTTTCTTACTACTTCAGTTATTTTACAGTCAGTTTCTGATGAAAGGTCAGATATAATATGATACAGATTTGGGAGGCATTCAAGTCAAAGCTGTCAGCTAGCAACAGTCTGCATTGTCTCTGTTTAGCTAATCAGTAAACTTAAAAGCGAATATCATTCATACAGTAGCATTAGCTGGAACAAATGACTAGCTAAACAGGTATAATCAAGTTAGTGTATGAGTCACACTACACAAATCCAAGATAAGTCTGGAATTGAGGTAATGCATGTATGTACCAGTTGAAACCACAACTACCACTTCATTTCTAGCAAGGTACGTGTATGTTTCTGAAACATTATTATTATACCTATACTGAGAGTGTTCGTCACTGTTGAGTTGGTAGAATATATTGCACAAATGTGTACATAATTTCCATCAGCATGAGTCATTGCAGTTGTGGTGGCAACCTCCATTGTTGGTGAGAATGTCTTATTGTGTGCAAACATTATTAAGCATAACCTTTGCAACTGAAAACAACAACGACATGAAAAGAAGAAACAAAACAAAAGAATACAGATGCACACACACATACCTGTGCATGAAGATCCATTGCTTGTGCATCCATCTACTGTTTCAAATGCAGGTGCTCACATTCTGCCACCTTCCCTGACATTTTTTCACTTCAACAAATGACAGGTATAAGTGGACGAAGGTCCACATTTGAAACTGTAAGTTCATAGCTACTAATCTTGAAGGTGGGTCTGCCTGCCAGCACTTAAAATACATTGAAGCGCTGGAAGTGCTTGTTGCCTCAGCTTATGAGCTAAGTGATGTCATATTTTGGCTCAAAAGAATGTATTCTTGAGCTCTAATTCTCATGAGATCTTATACATAGCAATGAGAAATTTAGCGGATCACTACACACCACTGTATGTGAAAATAGTAATGTGCAACAGTAATCACATATGTAGCAAGAGCACTGTTGTATATTGTATTTCTCTAAAATTAATACATACTGTTTTACATCATGTTTACCAAAATCCTTACTATTACAATAAACTCTCTACCACACTACTTCACACGTATTGCACGTTCGCATAAACTCTGTAGCAATGATTTAATGTCATATGCAAATGTCAGTGTTAGTAGAAGCTAATGTCAGTTAGGAAAAGGGCCATATGCCTCATTTTCTTTCATCCTCATCATTGATGGAGGGTCTGGGACTTCATACACTGATTCTCCTTTTATCTCGGTGTCCATTTGTTCCCCCTGGGTATCCAGTGAGGTCTCATTTCCTGCACAAAATGGTTTATAGAAATGGTTCCATAATATAACCCGTATAAAGAAGGGGGTAGGTAGTCCAATTAAACATTACATGACTCCAACATGCATGTTTGTGATGAGAGCATCCTATAACTTTATATTATTCGCACATGCATTGTAGAGATTATGTTACATATTCTTTTTTTGTATCTGTAAATATTTGCTATCTCTTTTTTAGTCAGTTGGTTATTAGCCTCCTGTAGCAATGACTGAGAGGAACACTAATCATTTTCATGTCCCCAAATATTCCATTTGTATGAAAAACCATCAAACAGATGTGGTCTAATATTCCTTTTCAAATTCAAGCTTTACTCTCTGACAGGAATGATGATCAAGCACTGCAACCTCTTTGCCTACATTTCTGATCACAAACAGTACATGACTCAAACATGTCTGTGATGCGAGTGTTTCAACAACTTTTGTTTGTATATTATTTACATATGCATGTAGTAAAGATAGGCTCCACACCTTAATTGGTGTCTATATATTGGTGCTATCATTTTCAGCAGGAGAGATAGAAGTGGATAGTTAGACGAGGAAAGGTAGAGCCAACACAGACTTTTACAGGAGAGGGAAGGTAGATAAACCCTCTACAAAATGCCATCACTGTCACAGTTGTGGCAAGGTGGGGCATCACTGAGCAGGTGTGAAGCCTGGGTTCGAGGCTAGTTAAGCTGTATGTTGCCGAATCAGTCATAAGAATGAGAAAGTACAATGCTCAGTGAACTAGTGGGAGTTCCCATTGTCATGAACTTTGCTTAGATTCTTTGCATAGGAATGTGAAACAAATAAGGGTGACCTAAAACTAGAAATTTTGTCTGCCAATGCACACTGTCACATAGTACAATGACCACTTACTGCGGTCCACCTCGGCTGGGGGAGGACCTGGAGGGGTAAACAAAGTAAGTCCATAAACTGTGGTGCTTGTTACCACAGCTTATGAGCTAAGTGATGTCATATTTTGGCTCAAATGAATGTATTATCAAGCTCTAATTCTCATATGAGATCTTATAAACAGCAGTGAGTAAGGTAAGGGATCACCACTAAAGATTGTATGTGAAAAGATAAACATGCCAGAGTAAGCAGCCACATACACCCACTTGCAGCAAGAGCACTCTTGTATGCTTGTTAAATACTGTTTTACATCAGGTTCAGTACTTTTACAAGAAATTCTTTACCACTAAAGACTACTTCATATGCATAAACTGTGTAGCAATGATTTCATGTCGTGCAAGAGTCAGTGTTGGTAGAAGCTAATGTCAGTTATGAAAAGTACCATATGCCTCATTTTCTTTCATCCTCATCATTGATGGAGGGTCTGGAATTTCATAATCTGCAGGTTCTTTTATCTCAGTGTCCATTTGTTCTCCCAGGTTATTCATTGAAGCCTCATTTCCTGTAAAAATGGCTATAGAAATAGTTCCATAATATACCCTATAAACAGGGAGCAGATCTAATGATAAAACATGTCCATTTGCTCGTTATCTCTATTGTAAACTTCATTGCTTCTGTGTATATTCAGTAGAGAGGTTTTTCAAGAGCAAGCACCACTACATCAATATTAATACAGGTTTTAAATAGTCCTCACTTTGAACTCTTCACTGACTTTAGGAATGAGTTATTTATATACTGAACTGCCAGCTATTAGTATACATGCTTCACCACCTTATCTATGCATGTATCCAAATTTGCAGTGCAGGTTGATAGATACATTCAAGCAATAGCACAGCTAAAATCAGCTTAATCCACTCACTTGTTATCTTTAAGGCTTGTCTCCTTTTCATCATAACACAACTAACTATAATGAGGGCAGTGGTAATGACCATTAGCACCCCTGCAATACTAACCACCACTCCTGCAGAGAGATAAACTGGTTGGGTAAAACTATCAACATGTTGCTATTTCATGTATATACACAAAATGGTAGCTATAAAGTTCAAGAAGGATAAACATATGCATGTATGTAGTATTGGTATTCTACTCTGTGTTTAAAAAAATGCCAAAAAAAACTTGAGTGTTTGATTAACCTAATTGGGTTGCCTCAGTTGCAATTCAGCCTCACCTCTAACTAAACTTTTATAAAAACACTAGCCTTGTTCCAACTTCTCCTCCATTTGTTATATTTCTTTTTTCTTTTCAAAGAGAAGATAGAAAAGTGGCAGGAAGACCTGGGAGCCTTACTAAGCATGTGAATGAATGATGTCAGGCGCATATGCGGCTGGCCAAGCTCATTTCACATGTGTGTGTTCCAAATGGGCTCAAGTACTCTACCGGTAGCTCAAATTCTAGATGTTCACATGATCAACCAGCTTAAAATTGGCTCACAGAGTACATGTAATGCTCTTGGGTATTTCCCATACTTTTCTACTTTTCCGTTCCATGCATCACTTTAACACAAACTTAAAACAAAGGGAGAGGCCTGAGGACGAGGCTGCAAGAACACAACATATGTAGCTACATTATCTCCATTGTTCACATAAACGTACCAGTATCCCCATGGTAGTTGTGCTTTAGTTGCATTGCATACATACTTTGTACAATTTTGCAGTCACAGTATCATTCAACCACTTCATAAATAAATATTTTGAGGACTGTGCATGTATTAGCCTTGTTCACAGGTGCTCATGTGATGGAGGAGAAAATAGGATCTGGTATACACACTGTTTGCACAAGTGATAAAGTTTCCATAGTAACTCAGGTGTATTAAGGCTTGCTTCCACTTGTTTTTGAGTCCAATATATATATTCATACTTTGCACACTGTATTTCTACACATGGAAATGCCAGAATTCGATAAAGAGAAAGTCTATCTGTGTGAATTCATATCACTACACTGTTGACAACACCTAGCACCCATCATGTGATGTTCCCTAGCCGCTGAGAGTGCCACTGTTGTACGTAGCACAAGTTTATTTTACTAAGTAGCCATTTCAATAATATGACAATGTTAGCTGGCTGTGACAGCTACATGCAGCTAGAATCTGTGATCACTAGTACTAGGGTATGACCCTGGAGACCCTTTTGGTTGCTGTGTGTGGTATTTCAGAATCTGTGATCAATGAAAGTGCAGCTGATCAGGAATTCAGCTTAGCAGGAACTACAGGTAGGACTGAAAGAAAGGCATTGGGGCTTAAAAACAGCCTCAGAAGTGATCTCATTTAAATTCACCGGGCCAGACCCTCTAGCCCATGCAGCGTGCATTGGGTACTGTCCTGATGTATTCCTCCCCATCAAAAAGCTTTCCTACACCTATGAAGTTCACCCATCCACGTCTGCACCTTGAAAGTGTACATACCAATCACAAGGGGAAGGTTATCCTGTGTTGATGTGGTAGATGTGTTGGATGCTGCAGAAGAAAGTAAGTAAATACATTCATGCAGTTGCTAAAGTGTGTGTAATAATAATGGAATTTCAATCCTTGAGGGCTAGTCAAAGCTATGAGCCATCCCCCCTCGATTACAGCTCTTACTTTACACTGCACTGAACAATCACCCAAGGTCTAGCAGACACACATACTCAAGAAACCAACACTTAGAGAGACAATTGCAGTGTCACTATGTATGCGCACAGATCCCTGATATGACACAGCATTCATTAACATATTAACCATTAATTAAACCATACAATACCATAGTTAAAAAGCACAACCAGGCCTAGTGCTACTGTACACATGCATTGTAACAGCAGTGCTATAACTGTACTACCCTCACACTTCCAGCACTCTGTGTTTTATCATGACTGCAAGGCAAAGTTTATACTACACTGAAGCCTGGGAATGATGCTTGTAGCCTAGATTAATGAACAGGGGACTAATAAATGGGCATATGGGATATAGCATTAAGTGCAATGCAAACTTTCTGGGTGTTGGTGTGAGAGCATGTTTCATGTGGAAGCTTTAACTTAAAATTAGCAGCTATACAAGAGCAAAATACAACATTGTTCTGGTGCTGAAAATGTTGCACTGCTACATTTGTTGTCTTGCTATAAAATGTAGCTAGCATACACAGACATTGTGCAATTAACTTCAACTTAGGATGGGTGCATGTACTGACAACTGGAACGGGCCATGCAGGCTCACCCTGGCTCACCCTTGGCTATGCCACTAATAATGTCAAAGTAGATACATTTACATACCTGTGCAAGAAAATCCATTGCCTGTGTATCCAATATTACAAGAGCAAGTGTAACTCCCTTGAGTGTTGTTGCAAGTTGCATTAACATGATAAGTATGAGTGCTGCTAATGCACTCCTCTAAATCTGCAGTTCACAAGCCATAACAATAGGACAATAATATGTGGTTAATGAATCAATAACCGTAGATCATGTTTCATACTCAAAGCTTTTAACATTTTATTGCTATAAGTGTTCACAATAAAGTGTGATTGTGCAACCATTGTTGGGTCTGCTTTCTCTGTTATTATAACAGTTTCATGAGTATTGCATGTGTACTCCTGTGTTTCAAAAGTAGGTGTTTTGTAGGTGTGTAAACATTGGTTTTCAGAGCCTTCTGTGGTATGGTTTCACTCAAAACATTGTACTCAAGCTTCAATAACAGCTTACCTTGACAGGTAGGTGCACTCCCGGACCACACTCCTGTAGCTTGACAAGTGCGAATACTGTTTCCCACCAGGTTATAGCCTGCATCACAACTGTAGGTGGCTGTCTGTCCAAATGTTGTTCTCCCAGTGTAACTAACTTGGCCATTTGCTGGGTTATTCAGTGTACCACAGTCCACAGCTGAAGTAAAAAATTGCATGACCTGTATGCTACTTGATACTTCAAAATAACAACTATGGTATGTATGATATTTGGAGGAATGAGGCTAGGGGATGGAAGGAATGCACAGGAGAGGAACCGAGTGCATCTCAGAGTGGCAGTACCAGCTCAGTCTTGGACTGCAATCTCCATGAATGATTACAATCATAATTATGGGATTTATTCATCTGTGTGTATACTCAGTCGTACATAATGGGCTTCTTTTGTATCTGTACATGGTATATGTATGAAGTATTGACAAGTTTACATGAACAGATGGAAAAAAAATCAATTATTTACCCCACTGTGCAGATGCGCGCATGAACAACATACCTTGACAGGTAGGTACACTCCCAGACCACCCTGTAGCTTGACAAGTACGAATACTACCTCCCATCAGGTTGTAGCCTATATTACAACTGTAGGTGGCTGTCTGTCCAAGTGTTGTTCCAGTAGTGTGACTAACTTGGCCATTGGCTGGATCAGTCAGAGTATCACAGTCCATAGCTGTCAAAAGGAAGGTACGTGTAGGTGAAGCTATGTAACTCTGCATGGTTTGTATCTGCCTTAGATGTATGTACTGTATACTCGCTACATGACATTATTAGTAATGTGTGAATGGGAGTAAACGTGTACAATGTAAAATATTATGGCATCACAGCAAATATGGGGTCTGCTGACAGTTGCATATATGTACACATGGATAAGCATTCTATAGAATCCCGATATTACCTGGGCACAGCATGGGCTTGAAATGAAAAATGCTCCATGAAATACAGAAGCATGTGGTTTGATCTGAGGAATGCTTTCCCAGAAAATGATGAAGCTAGTTGAAAAGGCATCTCAGGTTCAGAAGCTACACCCACTATCTAATTAGTCGGGTAGCTACCACCAAGCTAAGTCTTGAGCAGTCACTTTAAGAGTAAGTTTGTTGATAATCGGGGAGGAAATTTTGTAACAGTTACTGACATCAGTTTGAGGCTTAGTGCTGTTCTTAGACAGCACTTTTCACACTAACTAGAGGCTAAATTGGAGTGCCACAGGTTCTCGTAGTCAGTAAATGTGGGCAGTGCAGAAGCACTTTACTCTTTGAGGTCTGGCTACAGTATTGCAGACACAGTACAAGCTACACTATGCAATAGCTGAGTAGCACTCTACCTATGATTTGTGGTCTGACATTCACTAGAGCCAGTGCATGGGCAGGCCCAGGGTTGTGCATACCACTGTACATGTGTATAGATGCTAAAATCATATCTGGGGTTCAGCTTACACCTTTCTATTTATTCCAGATGTTCATGTGTTTACTTGGTGCATTACGTACTGTGCAACTTGTGCATAGACACATACTGTACAGATGGATGGACAGAACCAAATATTTCCCCCCTGTAAACAATTAATGATAGCAACACACCCTGACATGTAGGTTCACTTCCAGACCACACTCCATCACATGTGCGAGTACTGTTTCCAACCAGGTTGTAACCTGCATTACAACTGTAGGTGGCTGTCTGTCCAAATGTTGTTCTCCCAGTGTAACTAACCTGGCTGTTAGCTGGGTTAGTCAGAGTACCACAGTCCACAACTATGTATGTTCAGAGTTGAAATACATCATGTACATGGTATGTTACTTGATACTTCAAAGTGATGTATACCCTCTTCCACATCAAAATAAGTCAAGAGCCATGCAATGATCTCATTAGAGCTATGACATGTACTACTCTGCTTTGGGGGAAAGAGGTGTGGGAGCTCGAGTGCTCAGGAGAGGAACAGCACACCCCAGGGTGGCAATACCCCCCAGTCTGAGACTACAAATCTTCATGCATGATTACATCTGTATTTGAATTCTCATATTCAATCCGTGTATTTATCAGTATACAATATTTAATGCATTATGTAAGATGCTTCTTGTATCATGCAAAGAGTTGAAATGAATTTGAACACTTGCATCTGTTATGCACATACATGCATAGCAACATACCTTGACAGGTAGGTACACTCCCAGACCACACTCCTGTAGATTGACAAGTGCGGGTACTACCTCCCACCAGTCTGTAGCCTGTATTACAACTGTAGGTGGCTGTCTGTCCAAGTGTTGTTCCAGCAGTGTGACTAACTTGGCCATTGGCTGGGTTAGTCAGAGTGCCACAGTTCAAAACTGTCAAAAGAAGATATATACATATACTCCATGTATGTTACTTCATCAACTTGAGTTTATGTACCCTGCATGTGTGCTATATTGAGTTTTTGTTTCAAACCAAGAGCCACCAGTTCAATTACATACCAGATAGTACAATGTGTATTCTGCTTCAGAGGCAAGGGGGTGGCTATGCATGGCAAAGGTGAGAAGCAGCACTTTCTAGGATGGCCTGTTCTACACTTCTCTATGTATGGATGAAATCATGCATTCCTGAGGGACATCCAGCTTGTACTGTTTTCCATAAGTATTGTGCATCTGTGCATATGCACATGCATATGCAAAGAATGGACTCTGCTACGAATGCTTGCCTCCACTGTTCACATGCACACATGTGGGGTAGTATAACAACACACCTTGACAGATGGGTGCACTCCCAGACCAATTTCCTGTAGCTTGACAAGTGCGATTACTGTCTCCCACCAGGTTGTAGCCTGTGTTACAACTGTAGGTGGCTGTCTGTCCAAATGTTGTTCCAGCAGTGTGACTAACTTGGCCATTAGCTGGATCAGTCAGATTGCCACAGTTGAGAGCTGTTAAAACAAAAAAAAATTGTGTTACCTTGACAGCTACTTCAACTAGAGTTCAAAGCAACATATACCCTGTGTGCATGCATAAAAAACACCAAGAGTCACTGAACCCATTACATGACATGTACCACTCTGCAGTTTTTTGAGTGATTTTGCTGGTGATGACATGTACCACAGCATTTTTTACAGTGATTTTTGGCCGTGCATGGCACAGGAGAGGAACATGCAGTGCATTCCAGGATGGCAGTCCAGCCTAGTGTATAGTGTTTTCTATAGCTAAGAATCGTACCTGAGTCTGTCTTTCACGTTATATAACAGCTGTTTGTTTGCTGTATCACCAGAATATTAGAAGCATTTACATTTGAAAGAGTTTGGATGATTGACAAAAATTAATAATGAATCGTGCTGCAATGTTTGTATGTACTTTACTTTTGCAAGCTTTGTGAGTACCTACAGCATTTTATGTGCACACATATACATTTTGCAAAAGACACACAGTATCCATAAGCCAATGCTCCACCCACCTGGCTCAAGTGTGTGTGTGGCATTGTCAACACGAAGTTTGTGATCACAAGCTGCATGTGCATATTGACAACACATCCCCAAACCTTTTTGGTCATTGAATGGTGGAGAAAGAACTGTCATGCGCAGTGGGTGACTTTGCATGACATATAGGCCTATTTCGGGAGATGTGGTTCATTGATTGTTCATATATACATGACAGTGGCAGCTTGACTGATGCATAGTGGTTTTGCTGTTGACATGCACCAAGGAGGATCTCTATCTACATTCATTGCTCTATGGACTTCTTCTTCTAGAAGCTTCTATAAGCGACTTTATGCTAAGCTGTCTTAGAGTGACATGTTAGTTTGTACAAAACTCCTTCCAAAAAACACAATGATTTAATGATTTAATTGGGAAATGTGCTCAAAATATACCAAAACTGTAACCCTGCCAATATTTCTGGCTATACAGTAATGTACTTCTTGTTTTGTTTTGCATTGCCAGACCCTTCCATTGTGGAAAGAAAGGGGAGTGGCAAGATGTGAAACAGGTGTTTGTTAACACAGTCAACAACGGGCCAAATCAGTAGATTGTAGTAGTTGGAAAATAGCTGCTGCAATAACATCACCCAGTTACTAACTTATTATGTCTGCTTTTGGCACTACATCTCCTCAGATACGTATCCAGAGAAAAATCAATTAATAGTTGTTTTCACATCTTGAATGGTAACCATGACATTAATCTATACCACCAGCACACAAAAATGTCTTCAGAATCACAGATCTGTCTTAGTTCCCCTCTCCTTCTCATCTTTCACATTGAGAAGGGTCCAGACAATGTGGTATTATTTCTTATGCATGAATAGGAGGATCAGTACTAATTTAGTTAACACTTTGCACTCACATACACCTGGTACATAACTGTAACGTACATTGACAGGTAGGTTCACTCCCAAACCATCCTACAAGTTGACAAGTGCGAGTGCTGTCTCCCACTAGGTTGTAGCCTGTATTACAACTGTAGGTGGCTGTTTGTCCAAATCCTGTTCCATCAATGTAAGTAACCCGGCCGTTAGGTGGATTAGTCAGAGCACCACAGACTGTCACTATAGGGAGAATGTGTGTTACTTGAGCTACACAGAGGTAGTCTTGTTGTACTTACTTCCCTCCTACACAAACAACAGTAAAACAAACAGTAAATAAAAACAACAAAAACAACAACAACAACAACAACAACATTATTGTCCATGAAGTATTCATGGTTCGATCAAATGGAGCCACAAGGATCTTCAGGTGGTCAGGCTAGCTATCATGAAGCTACTTCTGGGCATATAATAATACAACTTTTTTTGAGATGACGCTAACCTGACTCCAAGAGTGTGACACCTCAGTGACCACACATTATGTGTGATTTTCCTCATATCATGTCAAAAGTGAGCTCTGGAGGCTTGTACGTATGTATTCCAGGCCTAGCCTCATACCCAGTGCAGGCTATTCCAAGGTATGTAGACAGGTATTAGCTACAAATATGATAATGTGCTACCACAGTGCACAGCTCTGAGTCATAAGCCACATGGATGTCTGCATGGGCACACGTAAAGAGACAAGACTATCTTGTATTATTGACTGTAAAAGATGACTTGCTTGCTGCGTAGTTTTAAACAACACTATGGTAAACATTGATATTAACTTCTGGTGTTTATAACTTTTGTTTCCGTAACCAGCCCTTGAGCATTGGAAAGGCAAACGCCTCACGTTGTACTTTAGACGGCCCCTGCCTCCCATTCCTGGGATATCTATCTACTATTGTAATAATAAATATTAAAAAAAATTGAAAGAAAAAAATGATGTAGGGATGGCATGCAAAAAGTATACAAACAACTTGTCAACCAGCAATCCCTCAATGGATATTCAATGGTAGTGGAGAGTTGCTCTTCTACATGACATTGTGAATATAGTCAATGCAGTGATCTTATGTATGTGTGGAGTCAGCTAACCATGAAGTCTCCACTGCTGAAAATCTCCTCCATTGTAAGATTGCATGTACACTGTGGACAGGAGAAATATGGTATGATTTTAAGAGTGCATTACTCACGGTGTTTATGTATCTGGTTCTGTATACAGCTAGAGGAGCCCCTCTTAAACGATGCAGCAGAATACATTTATGTTCAGTATAGAGTGAAACTCCTATTAAAGGAATGCTTTGTGTATTTCAAGAGATTTTTAGATGTTTTGAGACAAAATAGAGGAAAGTGAAAGGCTGGCAGTCATTAGGAATCACACCTATTACACCTGGCTTTTGCAGCCAGTGCTACGCCACTGAGCTACGACAACCAGACAATCAGACAACCAATCACAATCCTCCATTTGTATTGCACAGGTGGTACTGAAATGCTTCAGTTGCACACCTGGCAGCCACTCAGTATGTGCCATGAGGGCTGTGGTTGTCCAGTTGTCGTAGCTCAGTGGCATAACACTGGCTGCACAAGCCAGGTGTCATGGATTCGATTTCCGGCAACTTCTGCATGGCCTTTTCCCTTTCCTCTATCACCTCAAAACATCAAAAAAAATCTGTTTATGCCTTTATGTAGTACAGCTGTAGTGGAACACCTTGTAGCATCTTCTTACCTAATGTAATGTCATAGTCTTATAGTCTTACTAACACACCAAAAGTGGTGGTTGCACTTCCCATCCCTCCTCCTACTGTCCCTTTACTGTCCCCCTACTGTCTCTCCCTATCTAAGTTAAGGATACAATGCTTATCGGGCACTTGAACAAGTTTCAAATTCATATTTGTTTACCCCCAAAATAAGGACACCTCACAAATCTGGGCACATATTTTTTAGTCCCATGGAAGGTGTCCATATAAGAGAGGTTCCACTCTACTACACCTAGTGCTTACCTGAAGTGCCATCACCATCAAGAACATTCCCTGTTTGACGCTGTTCCAGCCTGAACCAGACCCCACAAACGAAGATAATGCTCCATTGTTGGTGGTTATTTCCAATGAAAGTATGGGTATAGGCCGCCTATAAATCGAGAAAGCATGAGCACTCATACTTGTCATTACCATCAAGCACTAGTATGTACTATGTATACGCATGCAGAGAGTAAGCCTTATGCACACAAGCTTTGGTATTTTTCATTCCACTCTGTCTAGTTCTGTATCTTTGCTTTCTTATCCTTGCAAGGTGCACACTGTGCTGTGCTGGCTGGTGAGACTACATCCAAATGAGACTGCTATTGCCACTGCAGCGCCGGGGACAATAAACTGCACTCCTAAGTGTGACGGATGTTTGCATTCCTAAGCACGATGGACGTTTGTATTCCTAAGAATGACGAATGTTTGCGTCTATAAGCCACACCCACCAACCGAGAACAGACACTACAACAAGATGATAGTCTCCTGCCAAGGCACTTGGTAATTACATTTACTCTCAGCAGCCTACACAGATAGACTGGAGCATGACCACAGATGTATTATATACTAGATAGCTGGGATTTCAGACATAATGATATCTCCTGCTGTTGCAGTACTTACACTTCCATCTCCATCCAAGTATAGTCCGGTTGCATTGTTGGTTATTGTGTAGTAGCTGCCAATCTCCCTCAGTATCCACTGTTGGGATATGCTATCATCCCTGTCAGTAAGGGTGAGTGTTCCTGGGCTTGTAATTGAACTGGAAGCCAGCACTTTATTGCTCTGCCTGTGGACTATCATGTACCTTCGACTACTAGATGGCAACCTGTGTAAAGGACAGGTGGTATAAGACCATCATGTACCAGAACAGCTAGGGCTAGTCTATATAGGCTATAGTCTCTTGTCTAATAGTATGGAGTGCTTAACATGTATGTAGTAGTTCCTATATTTCTAAGTAGATGTCTTGGCCCATGTTGCCCAATTACCATACACCGGGGGAAGTTTTGCGAATTTTGTTACAGTATAAACAATAAAATTCAGCAAATACTGTCGGTGTTCACATGTTCTGTACGGGAAGACAACAGAGAAGGCATACAGAGCGTTCATAGACCTTCTAGAAAGCATGCAGGAAAGGTGGGGTGAGTGAAGTGGTCTAAGATTTCAAATCCCCTTTCTACAGCAAAAAAAAAATGCATAAGTGAAGAGAAGGTTATCTGTTACCAACTTGAGCTCAGAAAATAATTTGCTGACGTTTTGACTGAATGCTCCAATCGTCATCAGGGTGAAAGTGAAGAGGTGCGAACAAATGTTGCTATTTATAGCCATGCACTATTGGGGATACACGTCATTGGAGGTCAAAGGTTGGTGAGGATAGCTCCTCCTTCCCTGCCTCCTCATCACAGCGGTCCAGCAACCAGGGACTTCCAGTCCTCCATCTCAGTTGAAGTGCTTCTCTGAGGGTGTCATCTGGATGTGTAGGGCCTCCTTCACCAACAGCTCCTGTTCTCTGCCATGGTCCAGCACTGTGGTCTCCTGGCTAGTCTATGTGGGCTATAGTCTCTTGTCTAAAATGACCTAATTAATAGTATGGAGTGCTTAAGCATGCATGTATAGATTCCTTCATTTCTAGGTGGATGTAGGTACTTCAATGATTACTGCTTCCAGCTGATGAAACTTGAGTAAGTCCCGTCAGGCTCGCGGTGAAACACTAAAATAGTGGGTAGGTACGAGCACTCTCATGGCTTTTTTCTCCCGATTTTTTTTTCTTTCTACTTGGGGTGTAAAGAAGTGTCAATCGGGAAGAAAAAACATGATGCGGAAGTTAATTGTTCACACGTGAGTCCACAGAAATGCATAGGAACTGTACAAAAAAAGTTGAAGCTAAACGCATGTTTCATACCTTGAAGCAACTTTGTACAATAGCCCCAGCGTACAAATTTCGTATACGTTTAAATGACTTGACTTCCAAGCTAAATATGCAGAAAGTGTGGCAGTAATAATGAAAATACAATTCCTCTGTTAACAATTTAGTACTGTGCATAGGCTCCTGTGTAAGTACCCAGTCAAAAACCAACTGCAAATTGAAGAAATGTTTATCACCTACGTCGATGAGTGCATCTGTAGGAGTACATATCCCAGGAGGGTCTGGGGAGCATGTACTCCATGAAAATTTTGAAAAATGAGATGCTCTGAGATAGTTTCTGAGATCATTTCTGGGCCACAATGTATATTCTCGGTCAGTTTCCCACTGTTACTGTACTGTGCTGATTAAACTTTCTCACAGCAGCTTCCATGCCATTTCCATAACATGTAGTTGCAATCGCTTGTGCCCAGCTTCATTTGACTGCCTCTCATGGAAATTTAATTCGCTGGGGAAATAGCACACCCAAGAGGAAGCATGGACTATAGCTATGGAATTAGCTGCCAAAAAAGAAAGATCGACTGAAGAATGCCATCAGATGGCACTTGCAGTATCTCCACACACCATAGATTGAACTTGTTCCCCTGCCCACCTAGTTAGCCCTAACCCACAACTCGGCTACTAATGGTGATGCCTATATGCATGTTAGCGGCCAGGCAATCTGATGTACCACAAGTGTAGCGATCGTATTCTTCGATTTAATACAGTCAAGGGTTTACAGTCATGATCTTAGTGATCGTGATTCAGTGCCTGAGCCTACCCAATCCGTAGGCGCCTATGGTACTGTGTACTCCATCCCCTTATAATCCTGCAGTAATCTGACGTCAATATTACTGCAAGACTTTTGGGGTGGTGGAGGAATTGCCCGAGTACTGGTTACAGCTGGTGAGCTAGCTAGTTTCCGCGATCGTGAGGCTCCTGTGTATATGTACGTGTATGCGCTAGTTTTTAATACATAAAAAAAAAAAACTCACTGGGCATCTGCTTCCTGCAGTGTAAAGACAATCAAGCCCGCAGCCACTGCTACCACCAAGTATTTGCAAGGAGCTGACATAGGCATAGCTGTCCCAAACGCCCCCAGACGCTGGAGCAGGCGGAAATAACTAACATGACGTAAACCTAATTTTGTCATGTGCAGAAGAGTGGCGAAACCGAGCCTCGGGCGAAACGGATGTGGATAGCTGCTATAGTTTGGTTCCGTAAGGCTGCATATAACCAAAGAAAGGCCATCTCAGTTGCACTTGGATTTATCCTGGTCCAGGAGGTGGGCCAGCTCATTTTTCCTTGGTTTAGGGCCACATTCCTGGTTGTTCCAGTAAAGCATGAATTGGGTTGCAAATTAAATTCATTTTTTAAGTTGCATGTTTGTGCCTGACAAGGGGTGGAACTCTGGCTATATTCATGTCTTATTGGATGAACTGTCCACGGGTGAGCCTGAGCAAGCAGCACTTTGCTTATTTCATAGCCTGTCACACACCTTGTAGATAGCTTTAGCGGCAGGGTATGTCACCTTCTGCAAAAACAGAAACTCATGATTTTTCCACAGACTACATCTATAGTGATTATCAATACTTATATATTATTGGAACTCTTTGAGTGCACAAATTCTAGTTCTGCGCAAATCAAGGATCTGACAGCCATACAACATTGAGAAACAAGTATATACAACTCAGCACAAAGTGTTCAGTGTTGAAAAATATGAGCAGATGCATTAGCATAATAGTAACAGGCATTTTGTCAAACAATTAGATTTTGTAGTGTGCTAAAACAAACTACTGTCCTGATATAAATAATGTAACGCTGACCACTTTTTTGGGCAAAAAAAAAGTGGTCAGCATAATACACAAAATCATAATGCTAAGTAACAAATATCCTTAGTCCAAAAATTATCCGTGCATCAAGTCAAGTCCAATTTGAATACGAAGTCCATAAACTCATTACAAAAGCAATTAACCCTTATGATAAGGTGGTTAGCAGAACTATGTACATATCTTTTTTTTTGTATAAAAAAGTAATCATGACAATAAGAACAAGGAGAGCCCAATTGCACTGCCAAAAATTCACGTGAAATCTTCTCTGGTAACTGTGCTTTGCTATGTTGTGCTATCAGGGATATTCTCTGAAACACATGAAGTTCACGTACAGCTTCCTCCCTCCATTTCAGTTTGTCATCATGCTCTCCTCTAATCTGAAGCAGCTCAACTGACACGTGTTCCTGCACCAGCACCCTTCCTACGTATTAGCATATACTGCAAGACATAGTTGTAGCCATCCTTGTAATAAAATGTTGGACTGTGCCAGACCTTGCCAGTTAGTTTGTACTGAGAGAAGTTAGTCATACAAAAAGTCACTTCATCACAATATTTTTCCAGAGTTTTCATTTCACCAGACGTCTTAAATTCAGAGACATTTTGTATCAGCTAATTTCGTTTTACTTTCACCCAATTCCACTTTGGTTTCTAGCAGTTTCTCACCAAGCTGTCTCTTTGCTTCCTGAAATGCTCCCAGTAGCACTAGAAGATGGTTTTGCTGATTTCCCAATGTGTGTGTCAAAGTCCCTACACACAGCTTCGACAGTGCACCCTGCTTCATGAAATGGACATTCCACTGGCTCTAGCTTACAACTGCTGTGGTGGTTATTCATGTCTGCTCTTCATATGTCAATTGTGCCACAGTTGTTTGGACAAGGTAGGGGGTAGGAGGTAATAGGGATATTCCTTGTAATGCTGAGATGTGATTGTCTGGTATGTGTCTTCATAGTGGCAGTACTGGCATTGGGATTTGTGTAGGGGGCATATTTGTGTGTGTGTGTGTGTGTGTGTGTGTGTGTGTGTGTGTGGGGGGGGGGGGGGGGGGGGGGAACCTTCTCCACTTGCCACCCAACCCAGCCCAAGTAAAATAAGTAAATTGGGGGACCTGGATTAAGCTGGGGAAAGACAAGACCACTGGTTGTACCTAATTCCTTATTCCACTGAGATACAGGTGGGAAAAAGTTGTTTTGTAGCTATTTTCACAAGTTGAATGAGTGCAGTATGTTTGTTTACAAAATTGACTACGAAATTTAGCTATCAAATATCTGATCAACAAGGAATGTGAGGAAAGCCATGCAGTTCTTTAATTTGTTACTATGCCTACCATTATATCTTCTCTCTCCAGGCCTAAGAGAAGTTAGCATGCAGTTGTCATTGACTATTCTACATGCAGTTCAAATGCTGGGGCTGAGAGCTAATACATAGTGATTGTATTGGTCCAAACATGTGCCACCAAGAGATCTTGCCACACAGAATAACATGAAGGCACTTCTACTTAAAAAAAAACCCTGCATGGTATGCAGTGCTTATTGGCTCATGAAACCACTTCTAAAGAGTCATCTACGGCAAAGAGTGTTGACTTGTCCGTGGCCACATATCATTCTAACTTGCAATAAACTGTGAACTCTTTTATGAAATTCTGAGGTTAATACACTACATTAGCTACAATTGATACAGTAGCAAGTAGTCTGATGGCCTTATTTGCACAGCTGTGCATATATATGCTGTACACGGCACATAAACACCAGGAGATCTCAGACTATTAGAACTACATCATGCAAGTCAACTGTCAATGGTCAATTAACAGCTATACTATACCATGCAGCACTCATTTCTGAAGAGTTGTACAGTAGGATTAAGTTTGGTCAACTGCTATACTGAGCCATAAACTTACCATAAGTTTGTGATCTCCAATCCACTCACATGCACCAGTCATTGACGTCAGCACAACTCAATGCATGCATAACAGCATGTAGCTCTTGATAGTAGGTTTATGGTAGCTAAGGATACACTCTCCTCTTGTGTCCACTAGAGATGAAATGGAAGTTGACGCAAGAGTGCCTTCTGCCTGCCTTAAGCACTAGCCAGTTACTTGATCACTTGCATGTTGAAATCCAACAGGACTAGGAGAGGTTAATAATTCCAGTATAAATGCAAAATTGGGATAGGTACACATCAAATAGCATAACACAATCAAAGCCATATAAAATTGCTCCAAAGGAATAAGCCACCAAATCTTCAGGAAATGCTAATCTAAGTTACAATTTGTAGTATGAAGTCACAAGTAAAGAATGCAAAATTATGGTGTGAAATCACACTTTCGTTAAAAGTCTCCTTCTTTCACTTCAGTGTCACCATCAGGGTTCTCATGATGTGCTTCTATCGCACCAAAAGTGAGCACATCCATATAATCAGCCAAACTTTCCAGTGTCTGTGACATTGAGCTGACAAGCTCTGAGAAGGTTGGCCTCACTTTAGGATCTGCATGCCAGCACTTGGACATGAAGAGGTAGCTACAGATAAAGAGAACAAATGTGCTTACTAAAAACTACTTTGTGGAGTGTTTTAAGAATCCACTTGTTAAGTCTCCATCAGAGGTGGACATCCACCAACACTGTCATCACTCGTAGTACTGAATGCTGCCGCAAGTGTAAAATCAAGTGGCCTACTACCACACCAACAAACACAGGCAGGTTTCACCAAGACACAGTTTGCAATGCAAAAGCACAGTCATGCACTTACTTGTGGCATACTATGGGTAGATACTGTGTCATATAAGAGTGGCTGCTTTTGACATAGGCAATGATACATAATGGAACAAACATGTTCAGTTCGTTGTGAAGGCCCCTACAAGCTCAGAACAAATGCTTCACAAGGAACATTTTAGCTATCCTTAGCCAGCTGAACTTTAATTGATGAATTATCATCTTCTTGTCCCACTAGTACAATAGAAGTTCATTGTTCTAGAGAAAGAATAATTAATAGCACTTCAGCAAAGTGCTCCAAGTACTCTGTGTCTCTTTGGTAAAGTCAAATACATATTTCAAAATGTGTCTGTTTGCATTTTGGATGTTTATTATGTGAAAGGTATACAAGTATATGTGTGGTTGTAACTCTGTGTGTGTGGATGTGTGCATGTCCATATGTGTGTGCGCGTGTTTCTGTGCTTTTACCACATGCATCATTGCTACATCTTGTTTTTGCAAAGAGGGAAAGAGGGTCCAGTAACTTACATTATGGCAGCGTATAGTAAGATATTGGGAAAGTGTTATATCCAAAAGATTGATGGACGTTTTTAATAAAGCAGTAGGAATACTGTTTCACAGGTAAATTACACATCACAAATTCTCACTCAAGATGGACTATAAGCATTTGTGAGGCCAAATACTGCACTGTGATTGATCCTAAGGTGTCTAACATGGCGCAACAAATTGCTGCTTGGCAAGTGAATCACCAGACCTCTTCCCTGTTTGTAAAATGGGGTGTGGCTAATAAAACTAACATTTCCTCAGAGCATGCAGCATTGTTTGGCTTGTCCAGTCTGTGCCCATTCTCCAGATGACTGGAAAGGGAGACTGGGTCCACTCCGGGGTAGGGAATCTTCCCTCCAGTGAAAAGCTCCCAGCATGTTACTCCATAGGACCACTGCAATGAAAAGTGCTGTTCATGGCATGTTAATTGGACTGCATGGTGTGTGCATACAACCCAGTTCCCTGACATTTTAGTGATCACACACATCATTCCAGGGTGTAGCTTTGAAGCCTTGTATACTAGCCAGTGCTAGCAGATCTACTCCTTATGTTGATGAAGATGAAGTATGGTCACTATTTAGGACACTACATACTTAAGTGCTAATTAGTCTATAACATGAAACAACTCCAACATTACTCAAATATAAACTGCTGTGTTGATATTGGTAACACTCCAGGTCATAACTCAACATAACAGTGTGTTTAAAGAACTTCAAATTCACAAGTTTTCCAAATAGAAGTACCTTCCTGTTAAGATACAATATCTGTATGCAATGGTGGAGGAATTTGGGGGGGGGAGATATCACTATTAATAGTTAGACTTTTAATCTACTTGCATAGCCATCTTTTTGGCTTGCAGCATGGATTTCATCAACAGTGGGATTGTTCAGATCAGTGATCTGTCCCTTTATAACTTACCCCATTGCACCATGCAGTGGCATGCATAATATAGACCCATAGGTTAATTTTAGAATTGAACAGCCAAAAGAGACTTTTATGCTGGGCCTGGCATGTGAGCTTTAGTTTGCTTCCAATGATTCTAGTAGGTAGCTAGCACAACATCTAGCAGCAAAGGTTGGCACACACTGGTCAGTAGCCTTTTCCACAGCATTCTTCGCTTACAGCACAAATTTCACATACTGCAGTGACGAACGCTGCAAAGGCTTGACACAGCGGTAGTTCACACTGAAAACACAATATATGCATTAAACATACACCACACCAATTAACATCCTTTTATCAGTTTGACATATGGCTATTGATGACAAAATAAAGTCTGTACTGCACTACTGCCGCTGCCAATATTGATTGTTGCATATCATAATACAATTTTCTAATACAACAAATTTCATGTTGCACCGGAAGTCAGGTTGCACCGGAAGTCAGGTTGCACTGGAAGTCAGGTTGCACCGGAAGTCAGGTTGCACCGGAAGTAAAGGTTGCACACTTGGTGTGTGCTGAAAGATAGCAATTGAGGATGGTGAATTGGCAAGTAACTAGCCTCATGGAACGAGATCAACCTGGAAATTGCAGTGCATGTTGGATCACAGGATGTAGGCACCTTCCATGCACAAGAGACATTCTCAATAAAATAACCGATGAAGACATAGGGCCTTCAATCTGACGGTTTCTTGTAAAAGAAAATGAATAGTGCCGCCCTACACCAGAGTTTTCAGCTGTTTTCTGGGAGTGTGAGTGCCAGTAGATGGACTGGATGCAAAGAACATCGGAAACAGAGCGAATTCTGTACTACAACCCGGCAAATGACCAGCATAGTAGATAGTTCGACGCCGCTGCGTTACAACTCACTAAACTAGGCCTCCATGGCATTAAAGTTCATCTTTTCTGGCTGCAAATTCTTCTTGATTCACCTTCCTCCATTGTGCTTAGTCTCGCAGGCCAGACTCTCACACGGGAGGAGAGAGTCTGGTCAAATTCCCATCGTCATCTCATGCCTAACATGCCGAAAATTTCTTGGTGTGTTAATTGGCTTAATGATGAATGAGGCGCACGGTTGCCTTTTTTGGCATGTTACTTGGGAGCACGGCGTCTTAAGGAAAGTCCTGCCTTTTCAGAACACGTCCCAATGTATATTCACAGCTACTTCATTAGGCGCCCTGCTGCTGAGTATGCAACACAAAGCCTGATGGGAGTTTGACCAGACTCTCTCCTCCCCTGTGAGAGTCTGCCCCACAAGACTAGATTGTGCACTCCCATATCTAGGATGCGCTCTTATATACAGCCGTATTGCACATGTGCAACAAGTATGCTATTACATGAGCGGAAGCGCAATATCATTTATGTTGCCCTTGGGTTGATGTTGCCCTCGAGTTCATGTTGACCCACATGCAACACAAATGATATTGCACTTTTGCTCATGTAATGTACCTGTACTCATTTATTATTTCTGAACATACAGCAGGTAGTGTAGGGGGGTCACAGGAAACAAGAATGTGCATGATTGGGTTAATATGCTGGTCTGAATAGCTTAGCTATTGGTACCTTATCTCTCAGGTTTCATTGGGATGTCTAGCTTCCAACCAAACACAAGTATAAAGATAGCTATCTCTCATGTAAATTACACCCAGGTTTTGGAACAAAACTTACCACATCTGACTTCTCAGAGAAAACTCCTTCAGTCAAAGCTTCTAGAGCAAGCCACTTCACTGGTAATTTGATACCTTGCTTTTTTTCTTGCCTGAAGTAGGATTTCGAATACAGGTTTTCAGAGAGCCCAAAGTCTGCTACTTTGATGACAAAGTGGGCATCAATCCTGTGGAAAATTAAATTCAGTAGACAAATTTTTGCTCAATCAGTGATTTCATAGATGCTCATATAGCTACATGGGGCAGATCCAGAGATTGATGAAGGGGGGAGTGAGGATTGCATGTAGCATACAGCATTCTAGGAGGGGGGGGGGGGAGGGGGGAGCTTTTAAATTTAGACCATATGAAAGTGCTTCTGAGGCTGCCGGAGACCACCAAAACCACACAAGATTTATGGCCACCAGAGTCAAACTCAGATGATTCATTGTATGGTTGTTTCTCAGAGCCCCTTCCCTTCGGAATCAGCCTTTGTATTTGACACACTGCCACAGAATTGTCTCTTGGGAGCTGCAGATTTGAGCACTATGTTTGCAGGACATGAAGCAGTGATTCATAGCTATAGAAATGTGCACTGGAGTAGATATACGTGCTCTAAACGAGCGGTAAACCTCCACGGTTCGCGCTTGCTCAATCCCAAAGCAGGGGGCATGGGCCCCCCATGCCCCATCCCTGGATCCGCCCCTGCTACATATTACTCAATTGGTTTCCTTTATATTAGCCAGGAAACTTGAACTTGGTTCTAGTTGATCACTGTGGTTTCAACAACTTGGTTGATTATTAAGTTTGTTACATGCTTCAAGTTTGTTAGTGTCTCTTCTGGACAGAATTCTGTCAGGCTGCCTTGTATGCACATTCCCTAAATCACTTTTTTCAACTGTCTATGTCTGTTAAATTCGTAGCTACAATGATCCCTACCTCAATGGCATTGCCACACCTACATCTGCTTAAATTTAATTTAGCGACAGAGATGCTCACATGCAGTTACGAGCTGCAAGATCTCGGTGTACAATCTTTTTGTCAGCAAGATACTCCATTCCCTTAGCAATCTGAATGCACATATCTGCTAGTCGCTTTTGCGCCACAGTAACCTTGGGTTGAGAAAGAAGAGCAAAAGACAAACAGACATTACAAAATTATGAAGTAGTCCGTTACATAAAGTAATCCATGAAAATTCCACCACTCAAATCAGGTGAGTATTGTAATTAAACAGTCCAGGCATTGTAATTAAACAGTCCGGGCATTGTAATATTAATTCTGTGGTTACCAGTACGAAAGTGGCGTGAAGGAGTGCCTATGGGCAGTGCACCTTACATGTTCACCAAAGATGTAGGCACTCATTCAAGCTAGCACTCATTGCAAGATTCTTGCAATAGATGGCCTATGTTTGTGTATGTAGCAGTAAAGCATTTGTTCTCATGATACCTTGGCATTTTCCTAGGTTGTTAGACAAAAAGCATAGATGATTACCACTCAAACAGTCAGGGCCTCTCATTCCCTATGCCAGAATATGGATTTCACTGAAGACCACGAGTGCCTTTGCTTGAATTCATGACACTGTCAGCTGACAGCCCTGCAATCAAGACTATGGAGGACAGTGGCATGGAAAACATGGAGGGCCGAATTGCGTCTTTGCTAGCTTAGCATAGAAACCTTCAACACCTGACTTAGCAAAAAAGTATAATGCAAAGAGTCTTACTTGAAACATGTGTAGCACATTAATTTCATAATTCCATTGGTCTGGCAACACAAACTAGCACAAGTAGGGGCATTTATTCAAATAAACTTGGCCTATGTAGGCAGCAGAGTGGGGTGGACAGCCTTCAACTATGGACACTTTTCATGACACCTGTATATTCCTAAGAAATAGACCTTCACTATGTAGTCTAGTATGTTAGCTCTAACGTATTAGGCTGATTAGCTTATTGGTAATTGTTACTTATGGTATGCAGGAATGGTAACAAAAACTCTAAGTTTTACTGAACTTGCCAGGTCATTATCTGCAGTGTCTGGCACAACCAGATTAATCTTTTCCTTCTTGATGAAGGCAAGAAGACTGCCGTTGGTCATGAAGGGCATAATGATGTAAGGGGCTGGGCCAGCATCTACACACACTCCAATGATATTCAGGACATGAGGATGTTCAAACCCCTCCATTTTTAGACTCTCTTTCACCATATCTGCTGCTGTCTTCTGGTCAAAGAAACCTGTGAAGGATGTTGGATAGAAGAGTAAGAGAGCCCAACTATAGTTAGTAGATTCACTTCACGTTCATGAGCTCACCTTACTCTGCTTACATTTAACTTGCTAAAAAAAGGAAAATTTTTCTGTCTGGATAATTTCTGAAATTACTGATCCACAATTATTGTCACACACATGTGCCAAATACTCTTATATTGGTGATATAGTGTGTATACGTTTTTGAAATCAATGTGTCACTATGTAGCATGGATTTGCTTGCTAGTAGCTATGTGATTTGTGCATAGCATTATGAATTCTTTAGGTAGTTACATCCATGTAATGTTCAAAATTTAATGGCTATGCAATTAGTTGTTGTGTCAAGAGAGGGGGAGGTGAGCTAGCTTCAACACCACCGGCACATCACTGTTTCTATTTTCTACATACCCCCACATTTAGTTAGCTAAATTGGATGAGATATGTGTAGCTAAATGGGTGGAGGAGTTCACTTAAATGAGTTGATAGTATGAGGCTCACTTTAAGCTACGGCTAAGTGGGTTACTTGTGTTATTTGGATGTGCTCTAGTGTTGTCCATTCACTGACATGTACTGACTTTACACTTTACCAAAAGTCACACCATGATAGTGAGAATTCGTGTACGTTACAAATGCTGGGTAAACTCTGAAATGCTTACTTCTACTAGAGATTATGTTACATTGTAGCAAAATTTTCACTTTGTGTAGTAATAAAAGTATTGTAGTTGTTTGTTCATCGATAGGGAGCTTTATACCTAACCTTTCAGAGTCTTTACAGCCACAATATCTGGTTGTCGTTGAAAGGATTTCACCAAATGAGCCTTGTAAACAACCCCAAATTCACCTAGAGTACAAAATAATCACATGAAAGTGCATACTTGCTACATCCCTTGTGCTTACTCATGCCAATATGTATCACTGCTTCTTATTATGATCTAATGGTGCCTTGATAATCTGTTGTCAGATTTATGCGCAGAAAGATAGGTCCTGTGCAAGTACTGCAGCTTGTGTGCTAGTAGAAAGGGTAGGAGAGGAAAAGGTAGGTTGGTTAACCCAAAGGGTGCAAAGTACATGGCTGTTCCAGTGTTGGTTGTAGAAAGCTCTTGGTCAGTGTTGGATAGGCCATTTTTCTCCTCTTCCTCTCTTCTCAATTTGGTGGAGCTGTAAGTCCTAATGTCAAACAAGTCACTTTTATTAGAGGAAAGTGAACAAAGAAAAACTACCCTGTGTTATACTTCTGATTGATACAGGTATAGTACTAGTGCATTTAGTAATGCAATTGGTTACACACAGAATGTACACTTGCAGTTGAGTAGATGCATGTGTACACCCTTTCTCCCTACACACAGATTCTACTGGCAATCAGAAATTCTCACAATCATTCCTGCTCAATTGTAAAGCTAAACTGCAGAAGTAGTGCATGGTTTTTTTAATTACTATCCCATCAATTGTGATGCTCAGTAATTAAGACATCAGTGGTGGAATAAGCCAAAGGGAACTGGATTAAAGAAAAATACTAGTAGCCATGCACTACTTAGGATACATGTTATTAGAGGTGGAGATCACACTTGCATCTCAGTCACCTTGTCACTGTGTTCTATAAATTGGTGAGTTCTAGCAAATGATTTCTATGAGCTTAAGTTGGTAGCAATCTCTCCACTTATGCAGGAGATGCCACTGCTCTATTTTGTGTTCATATCGAGTAGGTTTGGTGGATAAAAAGTAGCATAATTTTTATTGTAGTTAAATTACCTTCGCCAACAACATTAAGTAGACGAATAAAGTTGCTTGAGATGATTAACTTCGGCATGTCTGTGCATAGGTCACTCATCACCTGACTTTGTTGAGCTAGGGTAAACATGTATGAATGTATGAAAATGCAATGTGAATTATTCGTTACCTTTGCTACAGATTATTCTCTACTAGTGCTTGCATTCAATTAGTTTTGCCATTCTAACTGGTGACTGCCCAAAGCTTATGCCAGAAAAAATTACCATCACACAAACGTCATGGCTAAATAATGGTTAATTGGGATCCTAATGATATGTACATGCATGTAATAGCAGAGCAATGATAAATACATCATACCTACATACATGTATAATGGTCTGAATGATGGTGAATCACATTTGCCTACCTATTTGTGTAGATACTGTAATTTGCTCACTAATGTATTCATTTATTCTGTTCATCTCACTGAAAACATTGTGTATAGGGGAAAGGCAAATATGCACATGTGCATGTGTATGTACATCCATGTGTGTGTGTGTGTGTGTGTGTGTGTGTGTGTGTGTGTGTGTGTGTGTGTGTGTGTGTGTGTGTGTGTGTGTGTGTGTGTGTGTGTGTGTGTGTGTGTGTGTGTGTGTGTGTGTATAAAAAGTGTATATTCTTTAGTTTTTCCTCAATATATACCAAAACAGCATCAACTGTGCCATTTTGATGAAAGGTACATCATTATGTGAACTGCTAGTTACTTGAGTTCAATCTACACTTTTAGTCTGATACACCAGTATTACTGATATAGAGTTTTTATAGAAATGAGCTTCAGATTAGCCAGCTAATGACAATCAGAATGGGTTGATATTCAGCCTGCATAGGAGTTTGGGTGTGAGACAACTTGTCAGTTTAGAAGGACTGTATACCTGGTTGTTTCAGTCTTTTCAACAGGTTTCTTACTTCTCCTTAAGTGCACAACTGTAAATATAGCACCTCCAATGCAAAGAAAAACTATTATGGCTGCAATAACGCCCCCTGCTACAGCACCAGCAGACAAAGATTCTGAGAAATGGAAAAATAGAAAGTACTAATCACAATGTCAGAAAAGAAAAGAAATTCAAACTGCACTTTAACTCTTACTGTAATCATATGAAAGAGCGCCAGATGGAGCAATTTACAAGTTTGCCAAAGAGGGGGGTGGGAACTTTTTGTGTTTCTGCATTTAACCACAAAAAGTACCCATGTATGTTTTCAGTGACTCAATGCTCTTGAATCCACCACCCTGGTAGAGTTGACAGCAATGTACAATGGAGCTGCCAGGCTTTGAAGTCGTCCTGAAGGCACACAACACTCTGAATGACAACATTCCACCCTGAGCATGGTGTAGCTGGCCAGCATGGCTGCATTAGCAACATTTGCCCATACACAAAGCCACATTGTAATAACCTTCAGTAAGTATAACAAGAGGTTTTACTGCAGACTAGTATGCATAGTGCTTGAGGCTGTGCTTTTCGAACTTCATCAGCGTTCTCCATTTGCCACACAAAGCTCAATCCACGGTGGGGATTCATTAAAGTAAACCTTGATGAATTGACCAAAAGTTGGTGCTCTTTTGTAATATTGCATGAACAAGGGGGCAATCTTTTTGTGATGGTTCTGACTATATTGGCTACAAGAACTACTTTGTTGCTTGCCAAAAAACATTTATGCTCACATTAAATAGTAAAATGTAAACAGGATTCGAAAGCCATTCATTCTGCATGCTGTATACTATGTAGTGTAAATATTAGGCACCCATGTTTTGAATGTAGTGGAAGGGGGTGAGAGTATGTAATTCAGTCCACCTACATTGAAGCTGACAATAAGATGATGGAACTTTAATATAGGTTTTAAGAAAAAATGCTTATAGCATTGAAATCACATTCAAGTATATATTTCTTTCCAACCATGTGCATGAAACTTTGTGCAAACATTGGATGGGTAGTTGAGATGGTGGGCACTTACTAGTATTCTATAGTAACTCTGTCAGCCTTGTCAGTCAATTGACATCAATTTAACTGCAAAGCAAGATTCAGTTTCCTTACCAATGCAACGGACCCCAGCATCCTTGGAGTGGTCACATATATCGAGATCAACTGGCTGTCTAGCAACCTGGTTACATTGCAGCAGGGAACTTTCTGATCCAGAGCAGCCCAGCTGGTTTGGGAAGATGGGTCCAGTGGCATTGCCAAATCGAGACCCTGTGAAAATTTTAACCTCATCTGGGAAAAAGAAAGTTAGACATATGCATGCTTATGTGACCACATGTATTGGTTACTGTAATTATTCGAATACTACATAAGCTTAAATAATTAGGTTGTGAACTTACAGATTGATCATAAATTCTTGAAATGTAATTTCTTACGTAAAATTAGAGCATAAGACTAACAATACATAAAAACACGAAGGCCTGCTCTCTTAAATTGTGTGCAGAATCACAATACGTGAAAAGCAAAGGCCTGCTTTCATAAGCTAAGCAAGTGTATAGCTGTTTTTTCCTAGAATTGTGTACAGAATCACAAATTATATGTGGAAACGCAAGGCGGGCTTTCGTAAGCCTTACAACTATATAGCTGGTCTTTCCTACAATTGTGTACGGACCTCGATGAACTCTGTAACCGATGAAGGCAGTACAAAGTGTCATGCGCTACCTAGGTAAGTGTACAGCTCGAATTGTGTACATACCTTGTCGAACTCTGCGACCAATGCAGGCTGCACCGAGTGTAGCTAGATAAGTGTATAGCTGGTTTTTTTCCTGGAATTGTGCAGACTTCGCCAAACTATGAAGACAGTACATCTGTTTGTGAGACTGGCAGGAAGGCAACGAAGGTTGGAGGTTGGCTCCAGTCATTATCTTATGCTAAAATTGGATTACCGTAAATAAATTAAGACTCCGGGTTACGATTCATGATAAATTCCTGATATTGAATTTCTTACGGTAAATTGGATCATACGTAGTATTTGCATAATTATGGTAGTCAAATTTGCTTGTTCACTGAAACCTACATGAACAAAGCATACATACATATTGTATACCTTCTGTCTGAAGTAATCCCAGCTGACGACATGCTACTAGGGCTTCTTCCTTTGTAAATTGTTCATCACAGACAGTACCCCAGGCATTGTTGATGCAGATTGCAATTCTACCCTCTGCTGGGCGGACCCCTCCAACCAACCTCAAGGTCCCATCAGTGCAGTTGCTAGCAGGGGTGGAGATATCTGCACAAATACATGTAAATTGATTCTGTATGTCCCTCATATCAACTCCACCTGTAGAAGCACTGCACAGCATAACTTTTAGGTATGAGCATAATGTTACTATGGTAATGTGGTGTCGTTTTTCATAGAGCACAGAAAGCATAGGAAGTAATGAAGCCAAGCAGAAATTATATAGGAAGTCCAATAGAGCACAAATTAAGTTAAGTAACCATTACAGATGATGGAAACAATGGCTACTAAGTATGTTGATTTTTTTTTCACTTGTGGCTTCGTTGCTTCATAGTATGTGCAAATAAAGGTTGCAGTATGTGTGAAAAAAGGTTGTAGTATGTGTGAAAAAAGGTCCAAGTGATATTTTATTCTTGTGGTCTGCATGTAGTACATGGCTCAGAGCATGGAAGGTAGCTATGTTCTAAGCAATACAAATTAAGGGTGTATGTTTGCACATTTGCTATTTAGATGTTCTGCAATGTGTTTCAAACTACGTTATTTGGAATGCACCAAAATTGGACATACCCCCGATCAGTCTAGGCTTCTTGTACCCACAGACACTGTTGTACTCACAGACACAGTGTTTGTGAGTACAAGAAGCCTGGACTGTTTTCACTCAATTCACTGCAAAGGCAAGATTTGAAAATATGATCATTCTTGGCATGTGCATAAGAAGGGCTCAGAACCAGAGTGGTCTAACTCACGTATGGTACATAATTAAGTTTACACTGTCTATGTGTTGATACCACATAGTATTGTCCACTCCACCAATTACATAACTTTATATTTAACTTTGAAGCTGATGCTAAGTGCGTGCATTTACGCTCTAATAGAAAACATCATTCATTACGAAACCAGAGCGGTCTAACCGAATACCAACCAATCAGGCTTCAATACCACTTTAGCGTCATCCACTGCCACATGGTTCCAATGTTGCAAGGTTTTTCTTGCTTTGACTGGATCCTCATGGCCATGGCTGCTAGATTTAGTTTGGAGACTGCATTGGTGATGCTCACAAGAAGCAATGAGGAATCACTAGCGAGTGACGACGATGATGGGGCAGGCGTGGTTAGAGACCAAGGGCAAGTGAGCAATAATGATGATGATGGGGCAGGTGTGGTTGGAGACCAAGGGCAAGTGAGTGATGATGATGATGATGGGGCAGGTGTGGTTGGAGACCAAAGGCAATTGAGCAATGTTGATTGGGCAGGTGTGGTTGGAGACCAAGAGCAATCGAGTGACGAAGGTGGGCAAGACACAGATCAAGAAGAAATCCCCAAGACCCGAAAGAGGGTTCGGAGGCCAGAGAAGTGGAAGAACATTAGACAAAGAAACAGTGGAGAAGCCTATACCTCAACTTCTAAGAAGCAGGTACTCATGCATGCACACACATACATGCACACGCCACACATGCACACATGCCATTCACGTGCACACACCACACACACCACACACACACACAGACACACACAGACACACACATGCATACCACACACATCCACACGCACACACACACACACATCCACATGCACACACACACACACACACGGACACACACACGGACACACACGCACACACACACACACACATACACGCACACACACAGACACACGCATGCATACCACACACATCCACACGCACACACAAACACACACACATCCACATGCACACACACACACACGGACACACACACACACACACACATACACACACAGACACACACATGCATACAACCACACATGCACACACACACACAGATACACACATGCATACCACACACATCCACACGCACACACACGAACACACACACGGACACACCCGCACACACACACACACACACACACACACACACACACACCACACACACATCACACACACACATGCACACACACACATGCACACACACAGACACACATGCATACAACCACACACACACACACAGACACACACATGCATACCACACACATCCACACGCACACACACACACACGAACACACACGGACACACACACGCATGCACGCACGCACACACACACACACACACACATTATCATAGCCTCATTCTTTCCTCCAGATTTTGATTCCTTACAATTACTCCTATGTATGTATTCACTCTACCTTACAGGTTGTTGCCCGAAGGATAGACCATACCCCGTGTACTTGTACTCGGCACTGCTGCGATAAAGTGTCTTACTGAGCAATGTGAAAAGCTGTTCCATGGCTTTTGGTCAACTGGAAACTTCGATGTGTAAAATGCATACCTTTGTGGGTGTGTCAGGGTAATCAAGTGGGCAAACACACCATCCCTCATGGAAGTTGATCACGTAGGAGTTACACTACTTAAGCAATGGACCTGTCTCAGTTACCATCTGCAAGGTGGCATTCCTTAGGATCCTTGGAATCTCTAATGGTCGTTTGGATCGAGCATTAAAAGCTCAACAAAAAACCAGTGGGTTACTATATGCTGATTAAAGGGGAAAACACGAGCCAGCCAACAAGACAAAGAAGGAAGATGTTGACAAAGTGAAAGCGCACATCAACTCATTTCCTCATTATAAGTCACACTAATCACGCAAAGACAATCCACACAAGCAATTCCTCTCACCCACCCTCAGTGTACAGATAATGTACTGGCTCCATAAGCAGACGTGTGAAACGGACAACACACAGGCTGCATCACAGTGGATGTACCGAAAAGTGTTCAATGAATGCTTCAACCTCTCATTTGGAAAGTGAGTGCACACACACACACACACACCACACACACACACACACACACACACACACACACACACAGCACATCACACACACACACAGCACATCACACACAAGCTTACTGTGTATGAAATTAATATCCCTTCTCAGAAAACTTCTATCTCCCTCCTATGTACTCCCTTTCCATTTGTCCCTCCCCCCATCTTCCTCCCTCTCTCCCCTCTTCACACAGATGTTATTATCATAATACTTGTCTTACATTTTTATCACTCACGCACACACACAAACACACAGTCCGAAATCCGATACTTGCAAGGTCTGTGATGAAATGAAAGTCAGGGTTGATGCCAAGAACAACCCCTCACAGAAGAGGCAATTGAATCTTGAGTGGGATATTCATAAAATACAGGCTGAAGGTTCCTACCAGAAGCTCAATGAAGATGCAATCTATGCTAAGTCACATGCAGACACCGAGATGCTTACCTTCCACCTTGAAAAGTCCCTTCCAACACCGGTCTTGAGTACAGGAATTGTGTACTATAAACGCCAGCTGTGGACTTATAACCAAGGAATCCATGACTGCTCCACAGGCAAGGCTTGTATGCATATGTGGAATGAAAGCATAGCGTCACGGGGGTCAGATGAGATTGGCTCGTGTCTTCTTTCCCATCTGAAAGAAATGGATACTACAGCAACAAAACTGATCGTGTATAGTGACGCTTGCGGGGGTCAAAATAGGAACATCTATATCGTGTGTGTGTGGTTGAATGTTGTGGCCAGTAGTGAATACCCATTCACTAGTGTGGACCACAATTTCATGGAGACAGGCCATTTGTATCTTCCAAATGACAGAGATTTTGGCCATGTGGAAATTTCATGTCACAAAGATGAAGACAGAAGACTTTGTATCTCTAAAGTCTCTTAAGGCAGCGATTGTCAATCAAAAGGTCAACACAAGTGGCAACAAGGTTGAATGGCTCAAGATATGGTGGATATCTGTCAGCAAGGAAAACCCCCTGCAGTTTCCTTATCAGTACTCCAATAATAAGTGAGAGAGGTGGAAGACAGTTGACTTGAAACGCAAATCAAAGGGGCGTTCTCCGGATATGGGCAGAATGAAGTTGGCACAGGCCAGGATTGGCCCCAGGCCTATCAATATGAAGAAAAAAGCTGATCTACTGCATCTTTGTGACATGAAATTTCCACATGGCCAAAATCTCTGTCATTTTGCCCTACATTCCACCTGTATCACACACATTCTATAAGGAGTTGGTTGGAGAATTGACTGATGATGAAGCCTCAGGTGAAGAAAGCTCAGAGCTGGAAGACTAACCTGTCCATATACCAGACCACCATTTGCATTTGTATATGCTAGTGTAGTAGGTACTGTTTTTTGTGTTTTGCCTTCCAAACAGCTTGTCCATACTTTGATAATCTCAAAGAATGTATTTGTGACCTTGAATGACTACTAGATAACCTCTGGAATTTATTGAGTTCAATAAACTTTGAATGGTGATAATGTGAAATGAACATGTGTGGGTTAGCCCACTGAGCCCTTCGTTAATTTATTTACTTAGACCTGTTCCAGTTACTTACAGGCTGAATGACTCCAATATGTAGCTGCTTATATGAAGAATCTACATATTGCTTTCAAAAGGTGCCTAGCATACACACTAAAAAAGCTCTGTGTAGCACTGCACTTACCTTGACAGATGACTCCAGCATTATAGATATCACAGCTGCCTCTGTTAATGGAGTTATTGTGTGAGCAGCTGAGTAGGTTACTCTCAGAACCAGTACATTGGACACTACTTATAATGGGAGACAGGGAGGGATCACTAAACAGTAAATCACTTGCAGCAACAGCACCTGTGCGTGTGTGTGTGTGTGTGTGTGTGTGTGTGTGTGTGTGTGTGTGTGTGTGTGTGTGTGTGTGTGTGTGTGTGTGCATGTGTGTGTGATTGTGAGTCTCACTGTTAAGGAGGGTGGCAGGAACATGTCCATTGCACTTTGAGTCAGTGAAAACAAGATCAATGATTTGTTTTTGTATATTCTTCTTTTGAGGTACCAGTTTGTGTGCAATATACATGCAGTACACAAAATAATATCATACTCAACTTGTTCCTACGACAGTATTAAAATTATGCATACAAGAATATTATTTTGCTTCTTTTTCTTTGCTGGTCATCAGGGGAGTTCCCAGTCTGATCATTGCACAATCACAGGTTTCGGCTCCTTTCAACTCCCGACCTGTGATTGGCTACAGAAAGGGGGGAGCCACTCCCATACAGAGTCCAGCCAAGTTTGGTAGTTGAAGTACAATGCACGTGGGCTTGCTGGGGCATGGTTTTATCCGTGCAACTATCTACTTCTGCTATTATGACTGCTAGTAAAATGACAGTATTACTAAAATTACTTTTGTTTTTATATACCTTATTCCTCAGGAGGGAAGTGGATGTTGTTAGATTCTTTTCCTTCTAGGTTCTTTCTCTTCTAGGTCTGACTAGCATATGCTCATATCTGATTGGTACATGCAAACACGTGACGTATACTTCTAGAGGGGGGTATTTAGCTGGGTGGGGTATAGTTAACCACACAGTGGTGGGTGCAAGCCTGTGAGACTACTAAATGATAAGTGTAAGGTGTAAACTATCCTCTTGGAGGTCCACATTTCCCATAATACTTTTGTGTGTGTGTGTGTGTGTGTGTGTGTGTGTGTGTGCGTGCATGTGTGCATGTGTGTGTGAAGACTAAAGACCATGAGAGACAAATTACTCATCACATGAGATGAGCCTGAGTGATCCCAACACTAGTGAATCAAACAGTGGATTGTCTCATTATTATAATGCTTTCATCAAGCTTAGTATAAGCTTTCCATGATTATCAATCAAATCTACATAGAGAGTTATAGGAGATGACCGGAAGGACAGCTGGAGCATGAGCACCTACTATATGAAAGCTAGAGTTGTGTAGGGAAGCCACACTGGCTTCTGACAGAACACAGATACATTTTCCTGTGTGCCTCATGGTTTGAAAGTACAAATGAAATAGCTGCATAATTATTTAGCATGCATGGTGACTAACCTCTCCACTCCCCACACTGTTTCATTTAAGGACCATGCATGAAAGGTCATCCAGGCTGTGGGCTCACAACAAAGTAGAGGTCAGTAGAATGCTATCTATCAGACATACCTGATAGCAGTTAACCAGGAAGGACAAACGGCTGCATATAAAGTGATTCCCTCCATTTTGACTTCCTTAAGTTGTCTCATTAAGAAAATGCTAGCTAAGCTTGCCTTGTCGTTAGGCGCTGGTAAGTAAATCTTTTGTCTCTCAGGCAAAGCTTTCCCTACCTTAGACGTATACGGGCATTTTTAAAAAAAATCAATTCAGTGGGGAAATCCTCAGGAAAATCACAAACCACCAGTAAACTCCACAACAACTGTAACAAGGTCACCAAAAACACTATCTTTGATGCTTGTGGCTCAATTTGGAGACCCTTTCGACAGCAAATCTTGGAGCACTCCATCAAACAACAACCATACATGTAATACACAGGTGCTTTTGCACATGCATGCATGATTGGGAAACTTTGAACTGAATTTTAAAAAATTCAGTCTAATCAATCACTGGACTATACTGTGCACTAGATTGGTGGACTGGACTGCTGGACTGGAACATCACATGACTTCCAACCAGATGTGCTGAATTTGTTGTCATAAGCTGCACTTCATCATACCACTGCATGCTAGTGAATGTACATGAGTGCACATGGACAGATGTGTACCATGAATTCATGGTGTACACACAGTAAGCTCACTGCACCCTCGCTGTAGCAAGCAACAAAAGAAGCACCAAAAGTACTGACAAAGGCCACTTCAGTAAAGAATTTAGGTACTGTGCTATGGTATAGAATTCCTGTGTCAGGGTAAAATGCCATATTGGTTAGTGGTTACCAGGCTATTACCCCTGGTGTTGTTAAACTTAGCCAAGTAAAAACGTATGCTTGGTCTGCAAGAGGCCTAGGAATAGACTATAGTGCCAAATTTGCCTACCAAGCATCTCCACATGCTGTATTATAGACCTACCTTTCAATTGCTCTTGAGCATACAACTAGCTCCCATGCAAATTTGTGTGCCATCCTTTATTTCATAGCAATCTTGCTGCTACCCATCAAACATGTGATCAAATTCAACACATCTGATTGGATGGAGGTGATGTGACGCACATAATTCAAAGGTCAGTCCAGTAATCCAGTCCAGCAGTCTAGTCCATGCAGTGATCCAGTCCACAATCCAGTCCAGTAATTAGTATGACCTTTGACGTTTTCTGAGGTGGGCGGGCCTAAGAAACAAACAAATCACTTACCATGGCCTTACTCTTTTATTTTTGTGTGCATGGATGACTTCTCTCTATGGCTTTTCTAAAATGCATCAAGTAAGGACTATGCATGATAAGCTAGGTTGTGTTTGCAGACACGTATATACATAGTTGAGCTAAAGTAGCTGCCTAGGCAAGACAAATGCATCCATTGTGTTGTATAATTTCACAGCAAACTTTCTTTGTATCTTGCATGTGTAGGAATTGCTAGCAGACATTAATTAAAGCATGACAAACCCTGCTAGCTACGTACATGGTCTGTGTGCTGTGATCTGGTAATGCACTTGTGAAGTCTTAACTAGTCAAACAACCAGTTCTGTGCTACTCTGCATTGCACACACAGACTCACATGACAATACATTCCCCCTAGATTTTGTTGATACTTTCCAATGTGTTGAATCTTGTACTGGATTTTTGTTTTACAGTTTATCCCATCCTGAATGTACGTGCACATTCATTACTATTTACCATAAGGTGAGAATCCAAGCTGTCTGCAAACCACAGATGCATCCGGATTATTCCAAAAACTGTCATTACACACTGTGCCATACGTCCCACCCATACAAACTTCAACTCTGCCCCTTGCTAGCTGATCTTTGATGAAGTAGTTTGAGTAAGCGTATTCAGTCTGATAGAATGTTGTGCCACTTCTGACAAGCAGCCTTACATTTCCCTCAGTACATGTGGCTGTGGAAGGGAATATAATACGTTAAATGAATATAGATAAGGCTCATACATGCAGGCTTGGGAAATCCGTCTGGTAGGCATAAACTTTTTTAAAGACAGTATGTACCATCACATCTGACTCCAGCATCTTCGGAGTGGTCACAGTTGTGTTGACCAATGGTGTTACGTCTACACTCTAGTAAGGATGACTCAGTTCCTCTGCATACCACATTGTCCACGAAAATATTACCACTCCCACTTCCGAAGAATCCTCCACCAAGTGCTACAGAACCTACGGAAAGAAACATGGTTATTGATGGATAGACATTAAGGTCTACTTGTTAGTTCAGATCCGTTTAGTGCAATATTTGACCAGACATAAGGAGATTTTAGATGTTTTGAAGCAAAATACAGGAAAGTGAAAAGGCCGGCAGCTGCTGGGAATCGACGATTGTGAGGGCTGGTGGTTGTCCGGTTGTCGTAGCTCAGTGACAGAGCACTGGCTACACAACCCAGGTGTCCTGGGTTAGATTCCCAGTGGCTGCCAGCCTCTTCATTTTCCTCTATTTTGCCTCAAAAAATCCCTTTATTCCAACGTGAGACAAGAGTTCTAAGCAGCAACGAACATGACAAATATTGGTCAATTATAGTGCATGCATCACCTTCTGATTCATTGAATCCCAAGTTTCTGCACACCACACCAGCATCAACAATATCCCAGTAATCATCACAAATGGTGCCAAAGGTGTTGTTGTAGCAGATCTCCACTCTGCCCTCCCTCACTGATGGTTCTGTCCCATTCATCAGCCTGATATCACCATTTGTGCATACTGTGACAGATAACAGATGACTGTATAATCCCAAATTTAGTGTAACTGCATGTATAATCAACTCATTATTGTTTAATCACATAGTCACAAGCATTTCATAATTCTATGGCATGCAACTATTGCTTCATTTCGTTTCCATGATTCTCTTTCCTTAGATGGCTACATAGTGATTGTGATGATTGTGCTGTTATTACGTAATGTCATTTTATATAAATCATTCATGCACGCATGCGTAGTAGTACACTCTCGACTCTGCACGCTCTCCTCTGTCTGTACCACTCTCATCTCTCTTGAATAATCCTCTTGAATCGACCTATACTCGGTTACGAAACATTACATTTTTGGCGTAGTCGGCAGGATCCAGAATGACTGCAACGTTTGGGAGGATCGGAGAGTTCGAACCTGACAAGGAAGACTGGACTTCCTACGTGGAGAGGCGTTGCCATTTTTCCACGCGAACGGAATCGACGATGATGACAAAAAGCGATCGGTGTTCCTGTCGGTCATAGGGCCCGGTGCGTAACTCCTGAGAAGTCTTCTACCACCCGAGAAGCCGGGAGACAAACCTTTCAAGTCCCTAACGGAGGTGATGACCAAGCACTACAACCCTGTCCCCTCCAAAATAGTGCAGAGGTATAAATTTCATACTCGATTTCGGCAACCTGGAGTAGCGTGTCGAAACAAAAAATTAAATTTTGCAATCGAGTAATACAGGCTTAAAGAGCAGCCTTAGAGTAATTGAACGATATGCATATTGCGGCTTTCCGAAGTCAAATGGTACCGTACCCACTTTTTACAACAAAATTCAATGGAGAGGGTGGCACCGCGCAACATCATTTAAAGATCAAGTACATACAACACCTCATCCAGTTTTAAATTTTCTGGGGATCTAAATGAGTCCTGTGCTATGATATCCTAGCCTTTTTTTGGAGCACAACAGCTCACAGCAGTGGTATCAGTGCATATTATGGTAGATGTTTAAAGTTTGTTTCTTTCAAGAGCTGGCTATGGGGATGACTCTGATGATGAAAATGACACTTGTTTTGGCTCATGAGTCTAAGTAGCTACCAGTGAGTCCCCAAACCTGCAGACAGGAGTCACCAATATGCATGGTCATCATAATCTGCACCTTAGTGCCTGCAGTCTCTAGGAAGGGCAGTACGGCTTGTCCACCTATTCCCTTCAACCCAGTCACTGGTCATTCACCATCACATTCTTGTTTGTGCAGCTCTTAATAGTCCATCGTCTTTGCAACTGCAAACACTCTCTTCTCTCCTTCATCGTTCTGTGGGCCCACTTTATCTCCCAGCAGCTACAGCTGTGGATTTCATACTCTCTTTAACTCTATTATGCACGAACAGACTTGCTACCACACACACAAGCATATGCAGTTCTTATGTCAGTACACAGCCTCCACCACTCAGGTATCAGGAGTGAAATGTTTGTTTCCAAGATCAGCTGAGGTCCTTTGGTAATCATAATGAGAATAAAGTTTCAGCAGCAAATGACTATACTGGAGTGACACTCGCTTGAAATGTCCTGAGCGTTTGCTGGTTGCCACAGTAGTGTGACTGTTTTGACGGCAAATACAACCCAAATAATTGAAATCTGCACCCCAAGAAACCTATTTCCCAGGGTTATGAAGCTAAACTGTATGTGGACCCTCAGGCTATGCCAAAGTTTTGCAAGGCTAGACCAGTGCCGTATGCCATGCGTAGCAAGGTGAACTACGCAGACTGGCACAAGAAGGGATTCTGGAACCCGTACAATACGCTGACTGGGCAGCACCAATTGTGCCAGTGTGGAAGAGAGACAAAGAATCAGTTCATGTGTGTGGCGACTTCAAGTTGACAGTCAATAAGGTCGCTCGTCTGGACCGATACCCGATTCCTCAAATAGAGGACTTACTTGCGAAATTGGCCGGTGGTAAACAGTTCTCCAAACTGGATATGAGTCAGGCGTACCAGCAGCTTGTGCTGGACGAGTCTTCCCGACAGTATGTGGTGATCAATACTCACAAAGGACTCTTTCGTTACTCGCGCCTGCCATTTGGAGTCTCGTCAGCACCCGGGATATTTCAGCGTGTTATGGAAAACTTGCTGCAGGACATCCCCGGAGTGGTTGTGTATATCGACGATGTGCTCATTACAGGTCACGATGAGAGCACCCACATGGCAGCACTCGAAGAGGTGTTGAAAAGGATGGAACAAGCCGGCCTGTGTCTGAGCAAGAGCAAATGTTGGTTCATGGCACCCTCTGTTGAATATTTGGGATACAAGATCGATGCCGATGGACTCCACCCACTCCCAGAGAAAGTTCGAGCCATCGAAAAGGCTCCCAAACCGAAGAGCACAACTGAGCTCAAGGCCTACCTCGGACTCCTCACGTACTATGGCCGTTTTCTGCCTAACCTGTCCACTGTTTTATCTCCCCTCTACAGCTTGTCGAGACAGGATGTGTGCTGGCGTTGGACCTCTAAGCAGCAGAGTGCTTTCACCAAATCCAAGCAGCTTCTCACCTCAGCAAAGGACTACGACCCTAAACTGGACTTGGTTGTTGCTGGTGATGCGTCCGCATATGGAATCGGTGCGGTGTTATCACACAAGATGTCAAACGGTGAAGAGAGGCCAGTTGCATTTGCTTCTAGAACATTGTCGCCTGCGGAACGCAATTACTCTCAAGTGGAGAAAGAAGCTTTGGCGTGTGTCTTCGCTGTCAAGAAGTTTCACTTGTACATTTTCGGCCGACAGTTCACAATACTCACATACCACAAGCCATTGCTAACCCTGTTTGGAGAGAACAAGCCTATATCTCCACAAGCTTCTGCAAGAGTGCAGAGATGGGCCCTGACATTGGCCATGTACAATTACCAGATTGCATTCAAGCCAACTGCAGTACACAGCAATGCCGATGTGTTGAGTCGACTTCCTTTGCCAGAAGCACCCAGTGACGTCCCTGTCCCAGCAGAGCTCGTACTTCTCGTTGAACACTTGTTGGACGCTCCAGTGAAAGCTCAGGAAATAAGAACTTGGACTAGGAGAGACCCACTGCTGTCACGGGTGAAGCAGTTCATTCAGAATGGCTGGCCAGCTGCAGTTGAACCCCAGAAGAAACCCTATTGGTCACGTCATTTGGAGTTGTCAGTGGAAGATGGATGCATTGTGTGGGGGTCTCGTGTTGTCGTCCCGTCACCAGGGAGACAGCGTGTGTTACAACAGCTGAGGGTCACCCTGGTATGGCCCGGATGAAGGGGTTGGCAAGAATGTACATGTGGTGGCCTCGGATGGATGAGGATGTGGCACAAGTTGTTCGCAGTTGCCACGAGTGTCAGAAGAATCAATCTGCACCACCTCAAGCACCTCTTCAGCCATGGAGTTGGCCTAAGCAACTGTGGTCAAGGCTGCATTTGGACTTTGCTCAATCGCATGTTTCTTGTGGTGGTGGATGCACACACCAAATGGATCGAAGTGTTTCCTATGTCCAACTTGACATCATTTAGCACCATTCAACAATTTCGCACCCTCTTTGCTCAATTTGGTATTCCTCGGACTGTGGTTACAGACAATGGTCCCTGTTTCATAAGTGAAGAATTTCGGGAATTCATGGACAAGAATGGCATACACCATATTCATTCTTCACCATACCACCCGGCGTCCAAGGAACTTGCGGAACGTGTTGTACGCGGCTTTAAAGAAGGACTGAAGAAGATGAAGGAAGGTACAATAAGATAGCCCGTTTTCTTTTCTCCTACAGAAACATTCCACACAGCACTACTGGTGTATCGCCAGCAGAACTGATGTTTGGTCGACAGTTGTGTTCACGATTAGACCTGCTGAGACCCTCGTTGGAATCTCGTGTGGAACATAACCAACTACGTCAGAAGGAAGGACATGATCAGCATGCTCGTGAGCGACAATTTAGTGTTTCAGACTGTGTGTATGTTCGTAATTTTGGCCAAGGAGAAGTGTGGCTACCTGGCGTCATTTCTGAAGTGACAGGACCTGTGTCGTACACTATTGAACTCACCGATGGTCGAACTGTCAGACGACATCAAGATCATGTAAGAATGCGACATGATACGTTACCGGAACCCATGTTGGTTCCAGAGCAGATTGTAGAGCCTGTTGCTGAAAGTTTGAGCAGTGCATCAGAAGCTCAAGAAGAACTGGATAGCGATCAACAACAATCTGTCCCGTCATCACAAGAGTGTGTCATGCTACCACAGCCTGAACGTCGTTATCCGTTGAGAGAGAGACGTCCCCCAGAGAGATCTATGTGACTCTCATTGCTTGGACACTTAGTTTCCTCTTAGGGGGGAGGAATGTGATGATTGTGCTGTTATTACGTAATGTCATTATTATTCATGCACGCATGCGTAGTAGTACACTCTCGACTCTGCACACTCTCCTCCGTCTATACCGCTCTCATCTCTCTCGAATAATCCTCTTGAATCGACCTATTCTCGGTTACAAAACATTACAGTGATATGGGTGGTGACCAGCCTCACACAGGGCTGCATGGGTTTATATACTGTAGAACATGATGACAATTTCACTGTACACACAAATCCTGAGATCCTGAGACATGAGGTGAAGCTTAGAGTAAAGGAAAGTTAGAATTGATGAAGCAAGCTGTAGCATTATGTCCATGATTGCACCAAACACCTGCAGTGCACTATATTCTGTGGAATATATTCTACCGTACAATAAACATATTCTACTGGATGTCCTGTGGTATAAAATTTTGGTTACTGTGGTAAAATGAAATGCTGATATAATTGAAAGTAAGCCTTCCCATGGCGTAAGTAGTGTGCATACATGAGTACATGACAGTGGTGAATGACAACGATTAAAAAAAAAAATTCATTCTGAGAATTTATGGGTGGATCTAGGGTTAGCACAATCCAGTATTAAATAAATGGTTGATCCATTTAAAGCAATACTGGGAACGAAGCATCTCAGTTGTCATAGCCAGTTTATTTTGTGACTAGAAATCATGCTCACGACAATTTCCAGGAGAAAAAGCTAGCCATAAATGTTCTACCTTAGCATTTGAAAAGTTCTGCAGCAGCTACTATGTATCAAAACCTCAACTGAGGCTGAGAACTGAAGGCCAATGTTTTTTACGAATATTTTCATGTTTGAATCCATTACAATGCATAATCTAATCTAATGCAAGAATTGGAATAAATGGGCGGATCCCACAGTAATGCATGTCCCTCAAATTATTTAATTTGCATGCATTTTATTAGAATAAGTACAGTAGAACATGCATGTACTTGCCTATGCAAAAAAAGCCATCTCCTGTGTATCCAGTGTTGCAAGTGCACGTGTAACTCTCTTCAGTGTTGTGGCAAGTTGCACTGGGATGACACATATTAGTGTCTGTAATACACTCATTGATGTCTGCAGTTTGTAGTGCATAACAATAAGAGAAAAATTACACAGTATTGCTGGATTTGTACGATATCTCTCATTATAAATTTACATACCTTCACATGTTTGTCCATCACTGTTAAGTTGATAGCCATAATTACAGGAGCATCTGAAGTTTCCATCTGGGTCACGGCAATAGCGGTGGCAACGTTCGTTGCTGCTGAGGCATGCAATCTCTGGATATGTGTACAGATCATGTTGAGTCTGCTATAGTTTTAATACTTGAAAATGCATACACTTACCAGTGCAAAAACGTCCACTGCCTATGAATCCAAAGTTGCAAGAGCAGACATAACTCCCTGGATTGTTGTAGCAAGTTGCATTGTCATGACAGATATCTGTGCCCACTTCACATTCATCCATATCTGCAGTTATAACCAGAAGTGACTGCTGGATTTTACACTGAGAGAATGTGATCAAGAAGGGTAGTAATGTTTAATCCAGTGGCAAATAGCAGAGTAGCTGATGCTTGTGCTGTATCTACAGAATGTTGCATAATTGCAGAAAACACCTTGTGCATACAAAATAACACGTGACGATCAATCGCTACGTAAGACCTTCGAACGAAAGACAGCTGCACGAAGAACAGCTGCACGAAGAGACGGTGCTTTCGAGGAGTCTCTACCGACTTTTGAATAAGGCCAGCCACCTGACTGCATTCTGTGCATGAGATAGCAGTCCCCATCTCCCGGTCACCCCAGCGCAGCTGATGAGGCCTGGTATTGGCCGAAACGCGTCCTGCGCAGCGGGTGACTTTGCATAACATCTAGGCCTGTTTTATAAGGGAGATGTGGTTCGTTGATTGTTCATACCTACATATATTATATGCTGATTGCATGTCTCAGTATCTGTCACAGACAGAAATCTTGAGGGGGTTACATCATCACTACTGAGACAGGGAGCTATAACCCCACCATCAAATTAAGTCAAGTAATATCCCTAACAATACAGAAATACACAAGGGTGTTAAATCAATCCAAAAGTTTTGGTTAAACTTCCTTCTTCCCATAACACATGCTTTCACACAGGGAAAATGGAAAATTTCCATATGAAAAATGGAAGAAGTAGAACAACTCTTGATATACTACTATGCTGAGATACTGTTTTAGATGCTTAATTATAACTGTATCCCCTATCAACACAAAATGTATGGAGTACTATCATACCCCATGATAGCATCAATTGGCAAGAAGAAACCATATCATACCAGTAATATATAGGAGGTATATTTCACATTACACCCCAAGATGCGAATTAAAGGATTTAAAGGATTCATGTATTACAATATAATTAAAAAACATTAAAAATGTAAAACGATGTAGGGATGGCATGCCAAAAAGTATGCAAACAAGGTAGGGATGATGCATGAAAGCAAAGGTCTACATATTGGCAAAGCCCCATCCCTACATCTTTTTCACACTGCAGTTAGACAGTGCATGGGTAGTCTTTACTGGCAGTTCATGGCTGTAGCCTCGTTCTCAGGCCATGCACTTCCTAGTTCCTCCCACATGGGTTGGGAACGAGACTAATATGAGCGTATAGATATGTGTACCTTGTAGGTGGCTACCAAGGTTAGTAGTTTTATTGCCAAATACTACTTGTAGTGACAGTGGTACCCTTGTTATATGCCTCTGGTATAACCTAGACAGTGAGCTCGAGTGGGCTGCAGACAGGTCATAGTAATCAGTGTGTAAAACTCAAGCACTCATGCACAGTGTTAATAACTGCATGGATGGGTGCAGATTCAGCTCTCAAGCACGCTGTCTAACGGCAGTGTGAAAAAGATGTAGGGATGGGGCTTTGCCAATATGTAGACCTTTGCTTTCATGCATCATCCCTACCTTGTTTGCATACTTTTTGGCATGCCATCCCTACATCTTTTTACATTTTTAATGCTTTTTAAGTCTTGTTTCTGTACTTTTTTGATGTTAATCTCAGTTACAGTTAGACCTAAGCCTAAGAAGAATATTTCAAGTGTAACCACAACACCAGAACTTGGAACGGCGTTGACAGTTTAGTAGTGCTTCCAGGCATGTAATAATTATGTGCAATATAGCCAGCTAGAACCTGATGAAGGGCCAACCACTCTCCGTACCAAACTTTGTGAAACCAATTTCATGATTCAGTTGTCAATCACATGACGACTGACGAGCTGCAGCACAGCATACTGACAACTGACCATCCTAGCTTTACAGTTCACTAAAGCTGTGAGTAGGCGATTTTTAGTGTAGCTACAAGTAGGCAGCTGAATGCAGCGCCTTACCTACGTGGTGTTCATAAGCCTTGCCCAATGCCGCGGGGGGAAAGACCGTGCCAGTCACGTCTGCTCGCTTGTGTGCTCTCGCTTCGAGACCAATGACTGTGGTCTTTTGTCTGGGAACGAGACTTCGTGTGCGCATGCGTACAAAATTACAAAATGGTGTCCTAAGCAATGGACAGCAGCCTCAGAGTGTTGTGAATGGCTTTTGTTGACCAGGGTGAATTTGAAGTTATGAAGACGCTGAGTGGTCGTAGAGCTCCGCGCTGTGATAAGCATCAGTTTTGTGCTAAAATGACGGTGAGTACTTAAACTGTTTGCGAGATATTGTTGCTGAACATGGTGGTCTTAACAAGAAAGAAAGAAAGAAAGAAAGAAAGAAAGAAAGAAAGAAAGAAAGAAAGAAAGAAAGAAAGAAAGAAAGAAAGAAAGAAAGAAAGAAAGAAAGAAGAATACGAAAAATGGCACTTTCGCTACCGCACACTTTTGCATTTAGCTGTCTTCCGTGTAGCTTTTGGCCACTTATATGAGTCTTGCTGATCACAAAGGCACTCAAAGAGGAAGCCTGGACGCTTAAATAAGCTTTTAGCGTGTTTGTGGTGAAGTTATACGGCTTTTGCTTAGGTATTGCATATATTGCGCGTCGGTGCCATCCCTACATACAGAGTCTACCGACTCTCTGATAATATATAATACACAGGCCAGTGGAAGGATTGGATCACAAATCTAAGTGCATATTGGTAAGTGCCATGGTGCACCTACCCCAGGAATGAAACGTTTGTTCACCAATAAGCATGGGAAAGTGGTGCTAAATGAGAAAACAAGAAATGGTCTCCACGTTTGCTCACACTTTTTCTGCTTACTAATACAGGTGTGTGGTAGTAATGTTATATCTATCTAACCGATGTGAAGTAGGTGCTATGTAAACAATAGAAGTGCTAAATAGCCTATGAAGCAGTCAACAGAACTACATTTGCAGTACGCAGTGGTCTAACGGTTAGAGTTATATCTTCAACAATGGGCAGCGCTTTTTTTCACTTCGTATATCACTGTTTGTGGACTCCCTTTCCTTGCACACAGTAGTGGATACATAGCAGCACTTTATTTTAGCCTGTATTAAGGTTATGCTCATTCATGTCTCGCTTCTCCCTTGAACACTAAGCAGTGAGTCATTCAGCAAAGGTGAACCACAAAGCCTACTAACAAAGCTTCTATCTGAACTCTAAAGTGTTTGACCCAAGGTAAACCTGCAGCACTAACCTTTTATGAGCATCCTGGGGGGGACGGTTATGCTCGTTACACCCCAAAATGCAAATTAAAGATCCACATAATATAATATATTATAATATACTATAATACACTGTTGTATCATTCTACAATCCTATTGGTCAGGTCCTGTGAAATAAATCTCAATATTCCACACTTGAACATGATTTTTACAAGCAATATTCCACAGTTGAACATGACTTTTACAAGTTGACAACAACTATAAAAGTCGTTGCGTAGTAACCATTATTGCCATAGTCAAGCTAGAAGACAGCTACAGCAAACTTATTGGGTGGAGCGGAAGGAGGAGTTTGCCTTGTAACATGTCGCCTTCTGATAGTATGTTTCGACAGAGCGTAATTCAAATGAACATACCACTATTCCGAAAGTGGTGTCATTGTTTGAGCGCCAACAAAATATTGACCCGGTGTTGTTGTTCGAGAGTGAGGGCGCTAACCAGTCCCGAACATTCGCTCACAAACTGAACATGCAACAAGTCTGACGTCGCCATGACTCGCTAACCCTTTACTCGCACCATCGCTCTGGAATGCATGCAGGTGCTAGCCAAGTTTGGTTGCTTTTCGCAACTTAGCGCTGTCTTAGGAGAGTGCATAGTTTCTGACCTCAAAGCCCTGACACAATTTTGTATGCAAAAAGGATTGGATCTCAAATCTGAGTGCATATTGGTTAGTGCCATGGTGCACCAACCCTAGGAATGAAAATTTGGTTCACCAACAAGCATGAGAAAGTGGTGCTAAATGAAAAATATAAACGGTGTCAATGTTTGCTCACGCGTTTTACGTTTGTGAAGTAGGTGCTATGTAAATAAAAGTGCTAGATAGCCTATGAAGCAGTTACATTACTATGTTAGCAGTACCTGATGGTCGAATGCTTAGGGTTCAATCCTCAACACTGGGCAGCACTTTTGTTTTTCACTTCTTATATCACTGTTTATGGGCTCCCTTTCCTTGTATTTATTATTTTAAGACTGTACTAAAGGTTATGCTCATGTCTGGCTCCTCCCTTGAATCCTAAGGGTGAAGCAGTAAGCCATCCAGTAAAGAGAACCACAAAGCCTACAAACAAACCTTTTACCTTTGTAACACTGAACTCTAAAGTGTTCAACCCAAGGTAAACCAGTAGCACTAACCTCTTATTACATCTCAGTGCGGATATAAGCTTGTTACACCCCAATCAAATGCATTACACATCCGATATTTGTTAATGGCATGGTGCACTTGCCCCAGGAATGAAACCTTGTTACACCAACAAGCTTCCCTTCAGCAGCTACACCACCGTCACCCCTCACAACGGCACCAGAATCACGATTACGTGATGTCACGAGTTTGACATGCCTACGTATGTTGAGCGTGCTACTGTGCTTTGTGCTAATAATACGCGTGCGTAATGCGGATATTTAAAGCAGGTGAAGGCGTGCCTTGTTATTCATGATTGATAAACTGAGGTCTGGCTCCTCCCTTGAGGGTAAAGCAGAAGTCACAAACTTTGAATTCTAAGGCCTTCTACTCCAGGTAAATCTGCAGCGCAAAGCCCTGAACTTTAAAGCTTTCTACTTCAGGTATATTTGCAGCTAAGTAGCACAGTGAACTTGTTTCACTAAAGCCTACTAACAAAGCTTATACCCACAAGGCACTGAATTCAAAAGTGTTTGAAAAAGGTAAACCTGCAGCACTAACCTCTTATGCGCATCTTGGGGTGTGGTTATGCTCGTAAATAAAATAAGACATTACATTTACCATATCATATACAAGCAAATCCAAAGAGAAAAAGAAATCCTACCCTTTGAATTGCTAGACTATTGTTCGACAATACATAGTTTATCTTCATCACAACTCTGGAATGTTCTCAAATTTTTAGTTGCAAAGTAAGCATAAAATATCAACTGTCTTCATCGTGATTTCGTACCTAGGCATGGTGATTGCACCTGGGTATAAGGATTTGATTATGAGGGTATGAAACGCTAAGGATTTGATTATGAGGGTATGAAACGCAAACTTGCAGGTGTAAATATATAGCTCGAGAATAGAACAGATTATACGCTTACAGCAGAACAGCTGAGTGTTTTTTTTAATTTCTATTCAAGTCATGGAACATTTGGCAAGACAGTTGTGGTAGTAACCTCCGTTACTGAGGGAATGTAAAATATTTGAACTGTTATGATTAGTGCACCTACCTGTGCAAGTAATTCCACTGCCAGTATATCCAGTGTTGCAAGAGCAGGTGTAACTCCCTTGAGTGTTGTGGCAAGTTGCACGGGAGTGACACCTCTCAGTGCCTGTAGTGCATTCATTCACATCTGCAGTTCACAAGCCATAGCAATAAGAAAACTAGTAAATGTATGGCTACGGAATATGGTTACAGATGTAATCTACAAAATATCACAGAAAGAGTAGGTATGGTACATACTGAGTGTTTGCTGGGTTACTTGACGGGGGATTTAGTACCACCTGCGCAGACGATAGTGGAGGCTGGTGGTTCTTTGTCGTAGATCAGTGGTAGAACACTGGTGGCTCAAGCCCTAGGTTCGATTCCCTGTGACAGCCAGCTTCTCACTTTCCCCTGTTTTCACCTCATAACATAAAATATCCATTTCTAGCTGAAGCAACATTTCTAAGCATTAACAGGATTTACTGGAAAGATGGCTTTGAAATAGGTTACAATTTTGTTTCAACTACTTTTCTGAGAATAAGAAATGTGTGAGAGCGCTTTTGTCCGGAAATAGTAACTTTCAGGGGTGCAACTAATCACTAGACTGAAGTGGACTGGACTGGACTGGACTCACTAAAATGTCAGAAATAAACTAATAAACCACCGGAAACAAAATTAAGCACACGCAAAAATCAAACATGATGGAACATAGAACTTCCGGGAGCTGTAAATCTGTCCTGCTATATCAATGGCAGTCTGATGATTTGAATGTTACTTGTTATGTGTAACCAACAGTAGTCTCGCCAGTCTGGCTAAACCAACAGCTGTCCTAGCCTCGTTCCCAAGTCCCGCCCAGCTGTTCGTCGCTAGCATTATGCGTGTCAGGTCATCCCAATGAGACACTTGCTAGAGAAAGCGTGTACTCACGGCCAGTTACAGGATGTAAGTTCGGGGTGAGGGCAAGGATTTACATGGCATCCCACAAGCCCAATACCATTGGTGAGATTTGTTGTTGTTAGATGCTAGTCTTATACATAAATATTATGCTCAATTTTGTTTCCAGTGGTTTATTAACTTATTTCTGATGTCTTTGTGAGTTCAGTCCAGTCCAGTCCAGTCCACTTTCACCTCATAACATCAAAATGTCTATTTCTAGCTGAAGCAACATTTCTAAGCGTTAGAAACGTTTCAACTGTCCAGTTTGTGCAGTGGCAAAGGAACATCCTTTAGATAACTTGTTATAAAGAATATCGCTCTAGCTTGTCTCTTTTGTATACTGGAGTTTTCTAGGTAATGTATACCTTCGAAGGGTGGTCTCACACATGAATGACATAATTACATGGTACACATGGAACTGCTAGCGTTAAATCTAAATCACTGAGTCCAAATGGGGGAACAAACGTTAACTTTCCTTACAGATTTGTACATAACCTCCAACACAAGGTGGACAGACATACAGTGCTCCAAAGCAAGAGAGGAAAACTTTCAATTTTGGAGACTTCAGCTGTAGTGCTTGACACACACATCAAATGTGTTGACAAAGTACATGAAAGGAGTGAGTCAACACTTGTTATGCTTCCTCTAAATTAATTGTCACGTGACTTCTCCTTAACAATATGGCTGCCAACAGTCACCTCATTCAGAAAAAGTGTTTAGTATGGTTTATCCCTGTTCCTTGAGGGCAAGTGTCCAGATATATAAAAATATCAAAACAATAGCCCACTTTAACAGTGCTCAAACTGATTGATGATTTTTACTATTGCAGTTTGTATATGAAGGGGGAGGGCCACTCTAGTATCATGTGATGCTGTTGTACCTGACACGTCATGGGTGGGCGTTCCTTTTGTGATGTCATTAACCAGTGCGCGTGGCTAGGAGAACAATATGGCTGGTGTGTGATGTTGGCCTGCGTTTATCAGTTCCAGGTGCTGAGTGTGAAGTCTTATAACTTCTCTTGGTAGGACGCACATTACTGACACTGTACAGTGCTGTTTGACCTTGAGAACTCGCTTCCTGGTTGCTAGGGTGATCAAGGAAGTTGTGAGCTGGCTCTGAGATGAACCGGTTGTAGTTGAACTTGCTACCTTGTCTGCGAAGCCTTTTCAATCGAACTTCTTAGTTTGAAATGAGAAATTCTAGCTTGCTGATGGTTTGTTGGCATCAAAGTGCACATTTATGACATTGGTGATGTCACAACGGTGATTGTTAAGTATGTCAAGTATATAGAGAAGCTGAAACTCACAGCACAGGCCGTTCACATGCAAATAATGATGATTCATATCATTTATATGTGTAAATAGAATGATAGGATGGCTTTATTGTGTAACTTAAAGGATTTCAAAAGTTTTCCTCTTGCTTTTTGAACACTGTAGTTACTCTGGATTTCAAAAGATCACTTACCTAATATGTAAACAGTCACTGTCAATTCACTAAACAGTAACCCTGACAGAATTTTGCATTCATGCAGTGCTGTTAAAAACCAATATGAGGTGCTCAGTACTTTCCCATGTGTGTTCATGTAACAATTTGCTCAAATGAAACAGAAAGAACTACAGCTTGTTCAAAATAGCACCTATTACTCAATAGAAAAGTGTTGGTTGGAGGCTGATGTAGAATAGTATGGCACAGGCAGTCCCTATATTATTGCATTTAGGACGATCAGAAGCTCTTTCAGGGTGGAGCTGCCATCAAGCACAGGTGAGGATGTGTTTGCATGTCTACTCAGTATAGCAGCCCAATTTTTATTTTTTCATTTATACATTGTAACCGCACCCCAAGTTGAAAGAAATCAAAGGAATTGGTGACTGAATAGCCCAGTTTGTCTTACCACCAAATAACTGCCAGTCAGTGGCATAATGGCTATTGGGAAACTCTAATTACAAAGAGTCACTTGTGCAACAGGAATTGAACGGGTGGTGGGTAATCCATTCCTGTTGTCTGGTTTATTGCTACTACTTGCTTTGCTGCTGGTGAGGAGGGTTTTATAGTAACCATTAAGGTGGCACGGTCGTCCCTCGGCGGAGGTTAACGAAAACATAAACTTGGGTTACAGTCAGGACCAGGGTTACTCCTAGTTTCAGGGTTAGGGTTTGGTTTAGGGTAATCTTGCTTTGCCTAATTTTAAAAAGGGTTTTAGTAGCTCATTAATATATTCATGAACCCAAAATTGCCACTCGATGGACGCATCTACACGCTCACTGTAGGTAGCGTCCCAACCACCAATGTATCTCAAATCAATCTATGCCAGCTTTTGTTCAAAGCTACTCTCAAAGTCAGGCTAGACTCATGTTTGTCACTACTCTTGGAATGGACAACTTTGACTGCACCAAAATGAATGCACATTTCGAAAAATTCACAGCTTGTCTACGGGAGGGGCTCATTCACGAGTGGAAGCAAGCATTACTAGCCCCACCTCTCCCCCTTATGTCGCTAAACAACTCACGGCTCTGTTCCACACACAGCCACCGTTCAGCTCCCTTGTCTGTCAGACTGTAGCACAAACGATAAATTGCGTATTCTAGTTAAAGCCCAGCCCAGCACTCGAAGCACCTGGCCACGGTCACCAACTAGACTAGGCATACGGCCGCGAGACCTGGGCCTACTCAACAAATACAGTCTTGGCCACTGTGGCCTTTCTGCTGCTTCTAGACACAAGCTTGCTTTCACAAGCAGGCATCACGCACTACTCACAGCTACTGACACTACAGCACTCTACTAAACTCCTTCTCTTTTTTTTTTTTTTTTTTTTTTTTTTTTTTAAGTCGATCTAAGCTTATCTTCAAAGTTCCGAGCACCACATGAAGGGTGCCGCCAGGCCACATCTTAACTAACTTAATTATAAACTGATTATTGGATGGCAATGCCGACAGGAAATGGGGAAAATCCCCAATTTTACGGACCGTGAACGGTTTGAGACTCCCAAAACGGACTGTGCGCTAAAATTTTAACAAGACAAAGAAGACTATCAACTTGGATTCCAGGTTTGTTGACCTTGAAAATACAGGGTACCGTGCCACCTTAAGATGCTGCACATAACTGAACTATGAATATTCCACATGTTACATTTGTCAAGTCAACCCAATCCAGTGCTACCACAGAACAAACATGACACCACTAATCATATTCTTGAGGACCAATGAATGGAATGTTGCCTAGGGGTGCCACACAGAGCTAGCTAAATTCAACCTATTAATATGCATGAGGAGAGATATTGCCTGACTTCCAGCCAGAATTACATGCCTTTAATGAGATTCAATGATCTCAATTCGGACATTAACAACATCCACAAGTATCCACAGAGGGTTAATGAGATTCATAGCCCTGTTCTGTTCGGGTTTGGGTCCACGAAAGGCTTAGGTCATATTCATGAATATTCAACATCATTTACCCATTCCTTTCAACCCCAAGCCAAGCTGCCAATGCTTCAACAGAAGTTCAATAATGAGGTTCATGAGAGTCAACATACTCTAACCCTCCCATTGGACAGTTGACTGAACCCAGGGTTGTTCATGGGTAATGCTGAGGTCTAGTTAAAGCCAACTCATTAATATTCATGAGGTGGACAGAAACACCCCAGATTGTAGAGCTCTGTCGGGCTTTAATTAGATTCATAGCCTCAATTAGGGTTAGGGGGTTCGGGTTAATGAGATTAGGGTTAGGGATATTAGGGTTAAGGCAAACTAGGGTTAGGGCTAGGGCTAGGCTTAGGGTTTTAAGGTGGCACGGTCGTCCCTCGGCGGAGGTTAACGAAAACATAAACTTGGGTTACAGTCAGGACCAGGGTTACTCCTAGTTTCAGGGTTAGGGTTTGGTTTAGGGTAATCTTGCTTTGCCTAATTTTAAAAAGGGTTTTAGTAGCTCATTAATATATTCATGAACCCAAAATTGCCACTCGATGGACGCATCTACACGCTCACTGTAGGTAGCGTCCCAACCACCAATGTATCTCAAATCAATCTATGCCAGCTTTTGTTCAAAGCTACTCTCAAAGTCAGGCTAGACTCATGTTTGTCACTACTCTTGGAATGGACAACTTTGACTGCACCAAAATGAATGCACATTTCGAAAAATTCACAGCTTGTCTACGGGAGGGGCTCATTCACGAGTGGAAGCAAGCATTACTAGCCCCACCTCTCCCCCTTATGTCGCTAAACAACTCACGGCTCTGTTCCACACACAGCCACCGTTCAGCTCCCTTGTCTGTCAGACTGTAGCACAAACGATAAATTGCGTATTCTAGTTAAAGCCCAGCCCAGCACTCGAAGCACCTGGCCACGGTCACCAACTAGACTAGGCATACGGCCGCGAGACCTGGGCCTACTCAAAAAATACAGTCTTGGCCACTGTGGCCTTTCTGCTGCTTCTAGACACAAGCTTGCTTTCACAAGCAGGCATCACGCACTACTCACAGCTACTGACACTACAGCACTCTACTAAACTCCTTCTCTTTTTTTTTTTTTTTTTTTTTTTTTTTTTTAAGTCGATCTAAGCTTATCTTCAAAGTTCCGAGCACCACATGAAGGGTGCCGCCAGGCCACATCTTAACTAACTTAATTATAAACTGATTATTGGATGGCAATGCCGACAGGAAATGGGGAAAATCCCCAATTTTACGGACCGTGAACGGTTTGAGACTCCCAAAACGGACTGTGCGCTAAAATTTTAACAAGACAAAGAAGACTATCAACTTGGATTCCAGGTTTGTTGACCTTGAAAATACAGGGTACCGTGCCACCTTAATAGCTAGCTAAGTATAAACGAAGCCAAAATAAGCCTGTCTACTTGTACTGTTTCATCACTACCAGGCCAGGCAGTCTCTGTCTAAACAGTCCCTAAGGCCATGGTAAGTAAATGCATTGTTTCTCAGGCAAAACTTTCCCTACTTTACAGGCAGGCGGTTCTTTTTTCTTTTAATTTAATTAATTCAGTGGGGGAATCCCCAGGAAACCACAAACAGGAATCAAAAGTACAAGCAAACATGCAGGTCATGCACGAGAAGCCGCATCTGCCGATTTGTGCATGCATAATTGGTGACCTTGAACTAATTTTTAAAAGAGGTTTCTGCTATATCTGATGCTGCCTGGCCTGAGAAACAATGAATTTACTTACCACGGCTAATCCTAACCTGTGCTGTTCATCTCCATATACTTGTAGGGAAGCAAGCACACAAATTTTGAGTAAGGAAAGGGCAAGAGAACAATACCAGCTGTTAAATCTAACTATCAATGCTCATATATATAGCGGGTATCTTTCAAGGGGCAAAATTTTTGCAGAACTCCGATCCATTGTATTACGGAAAATTTTCACGGGATAAATTTTCGCAAAAAGCAAATTTTCGAAATTGATATTTATTGACTTTCACCAAGCGCAAAGCAAGAGCTCATAACAGTAAGAGTGTGCAACTCCCATAATGGTTTCTATACCAGCCATCCGGATATGATGATATAGGCAATCAGCAGTGAAATACTTAGCAGGTACTTAACATGAAGCCATTCTAGGTGCTAAGTGTACATTAGCTATGTGAACACAGTAGCAAAAGCCTGGCATCATTCCCAGGCCTTCCCGGCTCCAGTTTTTCATCACTTGTAGTATTTTCCACACGGCCTGGGCACAAGGCAAGTTGTCATAAGCAAGAGTCTTAGTCTCACAAGGTAGACCTACAGATGTGTCCCATCATATCATGCAATGCAGTCAGACTACGTTGTAACATGAGTTCAAATAACAGTCTTGAAAACGACGACACAGTCAGGACATATTCTCTGCTACTGCAGCTGTAGAAATATTTAACTTTTCATGGAGTGTGCAAACTTCACAAAAGGCATTTCAAGTGCAATTTTTGCATCATCCTACTAATTGCATTCCACCAGACAACAGCTTGTACATAGACACAGTTCATCACGGCTATCATTATAGTACTGCATACATAGCAGTTGTAATACAAACTTAGCCTCATGGGAGCGAGGCTAACTACCGGTATATACTAACATTTATTACCTTGTAAAGGAAGAATTTTCACGATTACGTAATGTCACGCATTCAGTATGCCTACGTATAAACCTATGTGTGGTGAGCGCGCTACTGTACTTCGGACTAATAATACGCGAGCGTAACATGGGAGTATAAAGCAGGTAAGGCATGCCTAGCTATTCATGATTGATAAACTGAGGTCTGGCTCCTCCCTTGAGGGTAAAGGTTTTGTAAGAAGCCATAAAACTTTGAACTCTAAGGCCTTCTACTCCAGGCTAAGTAGCACAGTGAACTTGTTTCACTAAAGCCTACTAACAAAGCTTATACCTACAAGGCACTGAATTCAAAAGTGTTTGAAAAAGGTAAACCTGCAGCACTAACCTCTTATGCGCATCTTGGGGTGTGGTTATGCTCGTAAATAAAATAAGACATTACATTTACCATATCATATACAAGCAAATCCAAAGAGAAAAATAAACCCTTTGAATTGCTAGACTATTGTTCGACAATACATAGTTTATCTTCATCACAACTCTGGAATGTTCTGAAATTTTTAGTTGCAAAGTAAGCATAAAATATCAACTGTCTTCATCGTGATTTCGTACCTAGGCATGGTGATTGCACCTGGGTATAAGGATTTGATTATGAGGGTATGAAACGCTAAGGATTTGATTATGAGGGTATGAAACACAAACTTGCAGGTGTAAATATATAGCTCGAGAATAGAACAGATTATACGCTTACAGCAGAACAGCTGAGTTTTTTTTAAATTTCCATTCAAGTCATGGAACATTTGGCAAGACAGTTGTGGTAGTAACCTCTGTTACTGAGAGAATGTAAAATATTTGAACTGTTATGATTAGTGCACCTACCTGTGCAAGTAATTCCATTGCCTGTATATCCAGTGTTGCAAGAGCAGGTGTAACTCCCTTGAGTGTTGTGGCAAGTTGCACGGGGGTGACACCTGTCAGTGCCTGTAGTGCATTCATTCACATCTGCAGTTCACAAGCCATAGCAATAAGAAAACTAGTAAATGCATGGCTACGGAATATGGTTACAGATGTGATCTACAAAACATCACAGAAAGAGTAGGTATGGCACATACTGAGTGGTTGCTGGGTTATTTGACGGGGGATTTAGTACCACCTGTGCAGAGGATAGTGGAGGCTGGTGGTTCTTTGTTGTAGATCAGTGGTAGAGCACTGGTGGCTCAAGCCCTAGGTTCGATTCCCTGTGACAGCCAGCTTCTCACTCTCCCCTGTTTTCTCCTCATAACATAAAATATCCATTTCTAGCTGAAGCAACATTTCTAAGCATTAACAGGATTTACTGGAAAGATGGCTTTGAAATAGGTTACAATTTTGTTTCAACTACTTTTAAGAAATGTGTGAGAGCGCTTTTGTTTGGAAATAGTAACTTTCAGGGGTGCAACTAATCACTGGACTGAAGTGGACTGGACTGGACTGGACTCACTAAAATGTCAGAAATAAACTAATAAACCACCGGAAACAAAATTAAGCACATGCAAAAATCAAACATGATGGAACATAGAACTTCCGGGAGCTGTAAATCTGTCCTGCTATATCAATGGCAGTCTGATGATTTGAATGTTACTTGTTATGTGTAACCAACAGTAGTCTCGCCAGTCTGGCTAAACCAACAGCTGTCCTAGCCTCGTTCCCAAGTCCCGCCCAGCTGTTTGTCGCTAGCAGTATGCGTGTCAGGTCATCCCAATGAGTCACTTGCTAGAGAAAGTGTGTACTCACGGCCAGTTACAGGATGTAAGTTCGGGGTGAGGGCAAGGATTTACATGGCATCCCACAAGCCCAATACCATTGGTGAGATCTGTTGTTGTTAGCTGCTAGTCTTATACATAAATATTATGCTCAATTTTGTTTCCAGTGGTTTATTAACTTATTTCTGATGTCTTTGTGAGTTCAGTCCAGTCCAGTCCAGTCCAGTCCAGTCCACTTTCACCTCATAACATCAAAATGTCTATTTCTAGCTGAAGCAACATTTCTAAGCGTTAGAAACGTTTCAACTGTCCAGTTTGTGCAGTGGCAAAGGAACATCACTGTCTTGTTACAAAGAATATCGCTCTAGCTTGTCTCTTTTGTATACTGGAGTTTTCTAGGTAATGTATACCTTCGAAGGGTGGTCTCACACATGAATGACATAATTACATGGTACACATGGAACTGCTAGCGTTAAATCTAAATCACTGAGTCCAAATGGGGGAACAAACGTTAACTTTCCTTACAGATTTGTACATAACCTCCAACACAAGGTGGACAGACATACAGTGCTCCAAAGCAAGAGAGGAAAACTTTCAATTTTGGAGACTTCAGCTGTAGTGCTTGACACACACATCAAATGTGTTAACAAAGTACATGAAAGGAGTGAGTCAACACTTGTTATGCTTCCTCTAAATTAATTGTCACGTGACTTCTCCTTAACAATATGGCTGCCAACAGTCACCTCATTCAGAAAAAGTGTTTAGTATGGTTTATCCCTGTTCCTTGAGGGCAAGTGTCCAGATATATAAAAATATCAAAACAATAGCCCGCTTTAACAGTGCTCAAACAGATTGATGATTTTACTATTGCAGTTTGTATATGAAGGGGGAGGGCTGCTCTAGTATCATGTGATGCTGTCGTACCTGACACGTCATGGGTGGGCATTCCTTTCGTGATGTCATTAACCAGAGTGCGTGGCTAGGAGAACAATATGGCTGGTGTGTGATGTTGGCCTGTGTTTATCAGTTCCAGGTGCTGAGTGTGAAGTCTTATAACTTCTCTTGGTAGGACGCACGTTACTGACACTGTACAGTGTTGTTTGACCTTGAGAACTCGCTTCCTGGTTGCTAGGGTGATCAAGGAAGTTGTGAGCTGGCTCTGAGATGAACCAGTTGTAGTTGAACTTGCTACCTTGTCTGCGAAGCCTTTTCAATCGAACTTCTTAGTTTGAAATGAGAAATTCTAGCTTGCTGATGGTTTGTTGGCATCAAAGTGCACATTTATGACATTGGTGATGTCACAACGGTGATTGTTAAGTATGTCAAGTATATAGAGAAGCTGAAACTCACAGCGCAGGCCGTTCACATGCAAATAATGATGATTCATGTCATTTATATGTGTAAATAGAATGATAGGATGGCTTTACTGTGTAACTTAAGGTGGCGGGGAAGTCTTTTGGCGGAGGTTAACGAAAACATAAACTTGGGTTACAGTCAGGACCAGGGTTACTCCTAGTTTCAGGGTTAGGGTTTGCTTTAGGGCAGTCTTGCTTTGCCTAATTTTAAAAAGGGTTTTAGTAGCTCATTAATATATTCATGAACCCAAAATTGCCACTCGATGGACGCATCTACACACTCACTCTAGGTAGCGTCCTAACCACCAATGTATCTCAAATCAATCTGTGCCAGCTTTTGTTCAGAGCTACTCTCAAAGTCAGGCTAGACTCATGTTTGTCACTACTCTTGGAATGGACAACTTTGACTGCACCAAAATGAATGCACATTTCAAAAAATTCACAGCTTGTCCATGGGAGGGGGCTCATTCACGAGTGGAAGCAAGCATTACTAGCCCCACCTCTCCCCCTTATGTCGCTAAACAACTCACGGTTCTGTTCCACACACAAGTCCTCTGCAGCTTGCTTGTCTACGGCAGGTTAGTACCAACGATATATTGCGCATTCTAGTTAAAGCCCAGCCCAGCACTCGGAGCACCGGGCCACGGCCACCTACTAGGCTAGGCATACGATCGCAAGACCTGGGCCTACCCAGTGAGTACAGTCTTGGACACTGTGGTCTTTCTGCTGCTTCTAGACACAAGCTAGCTTTCACAAGCAGGCATTACACACTACTCACAGCTACTGACACTACAGCACTTACTAAAACTCCTCTGTTTTTTTTTTTTTTTTTTTTTTGTTTGTTTTGTTTTAAGTCGATCTAAGCTTATCTTCAAAGTTCCGACCACCACATGAGGGGTTCCGCCAGGCCACATCTTAACTAACTTAATTATAAACTGATTATTGGATGTCAATGCCGACAGGAAATGGGGAAAATCCCCAATTTTACGGACAGTGAATGGATGAAGATTCCCAAAACGGACTGTGCACTATATGTTTACAAAGACAAAGAATTCTATCAGCTTGGATTCCAGGTTTGTTGACCTTGAAAACGCAGGGTTCCCTGCCACCTTAAAGACAGAGCGATTAGCTTGTGAGGATCCGAACCGGAGGCGAATTTCTATCTGACACACCCTTTTCGAACTGCGCATGCGTGAGTGGGTGGAGTTGTACCCATGAACCCTACAATACAGTCATCAAGCAAGGTGAGCTATAGCTACTAATAGCAAAGTTCAAGTTTGCCACTGTGACTGAACTAGTGTTGTGGTTGACAAAAGGAATTGGTTGGTCAACCACTATGTCATTTTTTTTTATGTGCTATGGTCACAGTAAAGACAAAGGTCTTAAAAGTTCGACCATTTGGGTACTTGACAGCTTGATTTCACTGCAAACCGAGAGCTTGAGTGTTTGACTACAAGTCAACCTATTGACCTTGAAAGTAGCCAATCTTCACTGTCTCCATGCAGTATTTGTATATATTTCTATCCAAATACAGTGGAATAAGACCTGAAAATGTCATCACATGCGATTATTAGACAGACGGTAGGCAGATGGAAGGTTCTGCTCAACAAACAATTTTGAGACCCTTCTGGCTTCTAAATCCTATTTCTGTTCGAAGTCTAAACATTTGCAAGGCAGTGTCATGCATCTACTTTGGTACACTCGGAACTGATCAACACAACCCCAAGAAGAAAAAAAATTGTAATGATCGAGTACTGCCCCTTGTGTCCGTCTACCTGGTGTTAGATGACATCACTGCATGTGATAAGATCTCCCACGCCTTCTCCCACTGTATATGCAGGTGCACTGTGGCTGTGTTTGAAGTTTGTATACAAGTTCAGGCTGGGAGATTTTACCACATGAGTGACATCAATGTCTTCCTAGGAAGAGGAGGGGTGTGGAGAATCCTTGTACCTTCCTGATGGGGAAAATCTCCCAGGCTGCCCTCAAAGTGATCAAAAGATGATGGAAAATTAAAGCTAATGGCATGTATTCATTTCTTTTCCCGAATGAAATTGTGTCCACAAAAATGTCTTATTTTTGCTGATATATATGAACCTGCGCAAGTTCCTATTGTCACCAAATTGCTATCCTTTTCTATTGGACTCTTGGAGACACACATGAACAAGATTGTCCCTTCCTCCCGAAGTCATTGTTTGATGTTGAAGATGTGAACACAGGTGACTGAAGAGAGACTGAATGGTGAATCAACTGCAGAGCCATTTTATGCAAAAACTGCAACCAAGGACATTTTCTGATTTTCGAAGTCAGACAAGGATGCCACATAGTAGATTAGCCTCGTCCCTGGCACAAAATGGGGAAGAATCTGGTCAAACTGCAACCATCAAGTCTCTGCCACAGCAGAATGTTGCCATGACCAATTGTGCTTTTTGTAGATGGTACTCATTCACATAGACATGATAGCAAAGACATGTTTAGCCGTGCAGTACAATAATTGTATTTCTCAGTGACGACTCATCAGTTGTAGTGTGACAAGACTCTTCCTCTCTTTGTGAAGGGTGTGGCTGCAAGAATATGTACTAGTCTGTTGCATAAATCATACTTCACGATAAGTATTGTGAAGAGCATTCACAGTCAGAGATACAATATAATCCAGATTAACTATATTGCTGGCATTTTTGGACGGCTCTGCTACATATGCACAAGATTCACAGGTTGGCAGGCTTAGCTGGTAGCAGAAACGCTGCGCTATACTGTTCACGCTATGCAGCTTTATAGAGTTCAAGGGTTTAACTCCGAGGAGAGGTCCGCGTGACTCGACCAAATAACCCTCGTGAGCAACAGCTGCAGAAGAGCTTCTAAAACCCCATACCACAACTCCATTAATTGTGCTCTGGAAAAGGGCTGACAATATAGTCTACACCACCCTGACTCCATACCCCATAACTGAGAGAATTCTGATTGCACAGTTGTATATGTGCTCAGCGTGGTACACTGTAAAAAAAAAAAGGGTTACTTTAACCATATCTGTAGGTTATCTCAGTTGCACCACAGTGGTATACATGTATACATTATCAGAAGTCCCAGGAATGTTTCTAAAATAGGTTCTTGAAATTCCATTCAAGAGCTTCTTTTTTAGTTTCTTCTATCAGAAGTCCTATTTGGCTACATTACTGGCACTTCTACCAAAACTATGTAACCAAGCCCTTTCTAGAAATGCTAATTGATAGGTGTTTGGAAAACAAGACTGGTTTAATTAAAGAAGAAGCTTCTCAACGTTTTGATTTCAAGGTCTTCAGAAGACCTGTTTGGAAGCATTCCTTGAACTTCATGGTGTGTACACCATACACATGCAACTGAGATAACTTTAATATGGTTGAAGTAACCTAAATGTTTATACAGTGTACGCAAAACTTCACGGAGTATACTTGTTCGTACCAAGATGTTGAACTCTCATCCTTAACTTGCAACCGTTCAAGCTGCCTCCAAATGCTTCGAGTCCTTGTTACCTGCTGTATAGCTACCATTTCACAGTAATGACACACAGTGTGTACAATGAATCCAAGATTAGCCGCCAACTCCACAAGTACCGGTATACATCTGATATCCTATATAGCCTCTTCCCCAGGCATTCTCCGCCTATAGTTTTACAGTCAGAAGTGGGGAAGACCTGGGAATGAGACTATTCTTACATGAGATATATGCAAGTGGGAAAAGTTAGTGTATATGGATCGCTAATGCACCATACAACTCCTTCACGCTCGCCCCACAATGCACTGCATTCCCCTAGTAATTGGGGCGAGCGTGAGCGAGCCCCATACTAGTGAGTTCTATTGCAATTTTTCATATATATATACAAGACTTAAAAAACATTAAAAAATGTAAAAAGATGTAGGGATGGCATGCCAAAAAGTATGCAAACAAGGTAGGGATGATGCATGAAAGCAAAGGTCTACATATTGGCAAAGCCCCATCCCTACATCTTTTTCACACTGCAGTTAGACAGTGCATGGGTAGTCTTTACTGGCAGTTCATGGCTGTAGCCTCGTTCTCAGGCCATGCACTTCCTAGCTCCTCCCACATGGCCTGGGAACGAGACTAATATGAGCGTATAGATATGTGTACCTTGTAGGTGGCTACCAAGGTTAGTAGTTTTATTGCCAACATACTACTTGTAGTGACAGTGGTACCCTTGTTATATGCCTCTGGTATAACCTAGACAGTGAGCTCGAGTGGGCTGCAGACTGGTCATAGTAACAGTGTGTAAAACTCAAGCACTCATGCACAGCGTTAATAACTGCATGGATGGGTGCAGATTCAGCTCTCAAGCACGCTGTCTAACTGCAGTGTGAAAAAGATGTAGGGATGGGGCTTTGCCAATATGTAGACCTTTGCTTTCATGCATCATCCCTACCTTGTTTGCATACTTTTTGGCATGCCATCCCTACATCTTTTTACATTTTTTAATGTTTTTAAGTCTTGTTTCTGTACTTTTTTGATGTTAATCTCAGCATAGATAGTGGATCTATGATCTCAGTTACAGTTAGACCTAAGCCTAAGAAGAATGTTTCAAGTGTAACCATGCACAACACCAGAACTTGGAATGGCATTGACAGTTTAGTAGTGATTCCAGGCATGTAATAATTATGTGCAATATAGCCAGCTAGAACCTGATGAAGGGCCAGCCACTCTCCGTACCAAACTTTGTGAAACCAATTTCATGATTCAGTTGTCAATCACATCGGATGACTGACCAGCTGCAGCACGAAAACTATCATACTGATAACTGACCATCCTAGCTTTACAGTTCACTAAAGCTGTGAGTAGGCTATTTTTAGTGTAGCTACAAGTAGACAGCTGAATGCAGCGCCTTACCTACGTGGTGTTCATATGCCTTGCCCAATGCCGCGACCGTGTCAGCCATGCCCGCTCACTTGTGTACTCTCGCTTCCAGACCAATGACCGTGGTCTTTTGTCTGGGAACGAGACTTTGTGTGCGCATGCGTACAAAATTAGAAAATGGCATCCTAAGCAACGGACAGCAGTCTCAGAGTGTTGTGAATGACTTTTGTTGACCAGGCTGAATTTGAAGCTATGAAGATGCTGAGTGGTTGTAGAGCTCTGCGCTGTGATAAGCATCAGTTTCGTGCTAAAATTACGGTGAGTACTTAAACACTTTGCGAGATATCGTTGTTTGAACAAAAGTCGTAACAATAAAGAAAGAAAGAATACGAAAAATGGCACTTTTGCCATCCCACACTTTGAGTTTAGCTGTCTTCCGCGTGGCTTTTGGCCACATATATGAGTCTTGCTGATCACAAAGGCACTCAAAGAGGAGGCCTGGGCGCATAAGCTTTTAGCGTGTTTGTGGTGAAGTTATACGGCTTTTGCTTTAAGTATTGCATATATTGCGCGTCGGCGCCATCCCTACATAGAGAGTCTACCGACTCTCTGATATATGTAATAATGCAGTTTAACCGGAAGGGTTAAACCAAGTTAACATAAATGAGCAGGATTGGGGGTGGGGTTAGGTCCACAATCAGTGCACGTGCATCATTAACTTCACTGGCGGGAAAACCGAGTGACAGCTGGTGAAGGTTGGAGTTCCCTCTGTCTCTGAGAGTTTGGTGTTTTTTCTGAATAGCGAGATGAGTCGTAGCGGAGACGGGTCGCAGGAGGGGGAGCGCAGGGAGGACGACCAGGGACCTCCTACTGAGGGCGCGGCAGGCGCAGTGACCCCGGCGATGTTGGAACAGTTGGAAGGCCGATTGGTGGAAAAGATAGTAGCGCAATTGGCAGCGCAGGGGAACCCCAAGGGGGCGGCAGACACGAGGGCGTCGGCGAAGGAAGGTGAGCCAGGGGCAGCTGCCCGCTGTGGGGCGATTAGTATTGAAGGGAAACGGGCACGTGGGGCGGTCACCCAAGGCCAGTTGTGCACGACAGCAGCTTAGACTGTTGGTGTGGTCTCCCAGCACCAGTAGAGAGTAACAATGGGTCAGTCTAGGGAAGGTGATGGGGTCACATAGAGCAAGTGGCGGGCGTCCAAACAGGCCATACTACGGAGGGTGGTGTGGTCACCCAATCCCAGTGGGGCACGACAGCAGGTCATACCGTTGAGGGTGCGTGGTCACCCAGTGCCAGTTGTGTACAACAGTAGGTCATACTGTTGAGGGTGCATGGTCACCCAGTGCCAGTGGTGTACAACAGTAGGTCATACTGTTGAGGGTGCGTGGTCACCCAGTGCCAGTGGGGTACAACAGTAGGTCACACTGTTGAGGGTGTGTGGTCACCCAGTACCCAGTTGTGTACAACAGTAGGTCATACTGTTGAGGGTGCGTGGTCACCCAGTGCCAGTCGTGTACAATAGTAGGTCACACTGTTGAGGGTGCATGGTCACCCAGTGTCAGTGGTGTACAACAGTAGGTCATACTGTTGAGGGTGCGTGGTCACCCAGTGCCAGTGGTGTACAACAGTAGGTCATACTGTTGAGGGTGCGTAGTCACCCAGCGCCAGTGGGGTACAACAGTAGGTCATACTGTTGAGGGTGCGTGGTCACCCAGTGCCAGTGGTGTACGACAGTAGGTCATATGCGTGGTCACCCAGTGCCAGTGGCGTACAACAGTAGGTCATACTGTCGAGGGTGCGGGGTCACCCAGTGCCAGTGGTATACAACTGTGGGCCATACTGTTGAGGGCGCGTGGTCACCCAGGGCCAGTGGTGTACAACTGTAGGCCATACTGTAGAGGGCGTGTGGTCACCCAGTGCCAGTGGTGTACAACTGTAGGCCATACTGCAGAGGGGGTGTAGTCACCCAGTGGCAGTGGTGTACAACTATAGGCCATGCTGTAGGGGGTGTGTGGTCACCCGGTGCCAGTGGCGTACAACTGTAGGTCATAGTGTAGAGGGTACATGGTCACGCAGAGCCAGTTGGTGTAAACTGGGAAACAGCAGGTCGTACTGTTGAGGGTGGTATAGGTCACCCATTGCTAGAAGGGGCAACAGCAGGTCATACGGTTAAGGGTTGGACAGTCACCCAAGGTCAATTGTATGTAATAGTAAGCCACAGGGTAAGGGCACTCCGTGCCAGTGGGGGATTACAGTGTGGGGGGCCGCTAACAGTAGGCATTCAGGTAAGGGTGGCACGTAGCAAGTCATCGGGGACAGCTAGCCTGGGGGGTCACTTGGAACACAGGTGGCTGGTGGTTAGCGGTTACCTCAGGGTGGTTGGGGCTCTTATGGTGGTCGTATGGGCTGGCAGTCAGTGGGTAGGGAAAGTGGTAGGGTGTCGTTGCCACTTGGGTGGAGTCAGTGTGGAGTCAGTATGGGTGCACATAAGGGCCCACAAACAAGTTCTTGTGGGTTCAGTGGTAGTCGCAGTGGGTCAGTGACTGGTGTTGTTCTTTTTGTGTTACAGTGTCCCTGGGGGATGTCCCTGATGGTGGTGCATTAGCAGACGCGGGGGTACCCCTGTTTCCATCGGAGGCAAAAGGTGGGGGAGAGGGAGAGGAACCACCTGCAGTGCGAGCAGCAAAGCAGGCCTCATCCCTCATGGCACTCCTCAACACGTCTACAATGTTGGAAGGCCCAGCCAAAGCAGCGAAAGTGTGGTTGGGGGAAGGACTCGGTTCACTGTCCAAACGGACCTATGACAAGATGTTGAGGTGGGAATTTGTGGATCTGGGGGAGTTCCGTCCAAGATCCTTGATGGACAAAGTGGAGATGGAGGGTGACACGGAAAAACTGGTCGTCCTCCCAGGTTTCGAGGTAACGCAGGCTAGGAAGAAGCCAATAAATAACATCATCACCTGGGTCCAGTGTTTTGCTAGGTACACGGCAGCGATGTCCTCAAAATTTCCGGACTGCACACCCGGCTTTATGAGCCACCTGCTGACGGTGCTGAAGGCTTACATGGAGGTGGAGGATCCGGCATGGCGCCTATACGATGAAGCATACCGAGAGAAAATGGCATCGACTGGAATGAAGTTGTGGCCAGGTATGGATGTCTTGGTTTACCAGGAAGTGTGTGGTGGACGCCCCCGGAAGACGGTTGGGTTGCCCCAGGGGGACGGAAAGCGAGTTGGGCTGCCGGGGGGCACAAAGAGGCCAGCAGTGTGCTGGCAATTCAACGAGGGGTCATGCAGCTATGGCAGAACGTGCAGATTCCCCCACGTGTGTGAAGTGTGTCGGGGCAGTCATCCAAAGTCACAATGCCCCAGTGGGATAGGATGGGGAAAGCGCCAGAAGCGGATATGACTGTGAACATCATTACCCCGCATGTGTGATGGACTATTAAGTCTAGGTTGCATCTGGTATACTATCTGTGTCAAGATTCTGGAGGTTTATCTGTATCACCTTAGGCAAGCAGGCTCCCATGAACAACATCAGGGAATTGGGGTATAGGTATACAAGTTAGGTAATTTCAGGGGGGGGGGGGGGGGGAAGAGCCTTGTAGGTCCGTAGTCTCCGTACCCGATGGGCTGATCCTGCTGCTCCACTTGCCAGGTCAAGTGTGACTCCAAACCATTCAGCAGTGAGTCAGTCCAGAAGGTCATTAGGAACAGGGTGTTAAAGGGGGAAGGGGCCCTTATAAAGTGTAGTCTTCGCATTGCAGGTGGCTCAAGGGAGATGCACCCGGATTCAAGTTCATTGATGGCACTTGCGCGGTGCACTCCATTGACAGCACAGGTGCATGGAAGGGAGTGGGAAACCATCACCTCCCCACTCCGGATCTCCGCATGGGAGAAGGGATTACTATGTCACCCAGATAGGGGGTTTGCAGAGTATGTGTGCAAGGGGATCAGGGAGGGATTCCGAGTGGGTTTTAACTACAGAAGTGCCCATTGCCGACAAGCATCAGGCAATTTCAAGTCGGTTAAAGACCAGAAGGAAGTGGTGGCAAAGTACATTCAAGGAGAGAGAGGAGCAGGGAGGTTACTGGGCCCATTCCAGAGAGTCAAGATGCCTGAAGTGCATGTGAGCCCCCTGGGAGTGATCCCCAAGAGCGGACCAGGAAAATGGCGGCTGATACTGGATTTGTCGTCCCCAGAGGGAGGCAGTGTGAACGATGGTATCACCAAGGAGCTCTGCTCACTGTCGTACATGTCAGTTGACGAGGTTGCAGCAAGGGTAGTGCAATTGGGTAAGGGAGCACTCATGGCAAAGTTTGACTTAAAGGCAGCCTATAGGAATGTCCCAGTTCACCCAGATGACCGGTGGCTACTAGGTATGGTATGGGAGGATCAGTTGTTTGTGGATGCAGCCTTGCCATTTGGCCTACGATCTGCCCCCATGATCTTCAATGCAGTGGCGGACGCTCTGGCATTTATCATTAAGCAGAAGGGTGTAGGATGGTTGGATCACTACTTGGACGATTTTGTGGTGCTTGGTCCCCCAAAGTCAGACGAGTGCAGCAGAGACCTTAAGGTGGCATTGGAGACGTGTGGGGAGGTTGGTATGCCGGTGGCAGAGGAGAAGACAATGGGTCCCTCAACTCTGCTCCCGCTGCTGGGAATAGAGCTGGATTCTGAGGGGCTACAACTAAGACTTCCGCCTGAGAAGCTAGAGAAACTGAGACAGCTGGTGGGTAGTTGGAGGAAGCGCAAGGGCTGCTCAAAGAGAGAACTACAGTCATTGGCAGGGCACTTGAACCATGCGTGCAAGGTTGTAAGGCCAGGGAGGAGGTTTCTCAGGGGGATTTTTGGTCTGATTTCACAGTTTGGAAGGCAGGATCACATGATCAGACTGAATGCAGCATTCAGAGCAGATTTGGAATGGTGGAACACATTCGTAGGTTCATGGAATGGTATTTCCATGATGTTGAAGGAGAGTTGGCAGACACCAGGAGTTGAGATTTGGAGTGATGCCTCCGGCTCATGGGGTTGTGGAGCCCTGTGGGGCACGCAGTGGTTTCAGGTAGCATGGTGTGAGTGGCCTGGATTTGCCACCACATCGATTGCAGCCAAGGAATTATTGCCTATCATTGTAGCCACGGCAGCCACGGCTGGATTCTGAGGGGCTACAACACGGCAATTTGGGGATCAGGTTGGGAAGGATCAACCGTTCTGTGTCACTGTGATAACCAGTCAGTGGTAGCGGCAATAAAGGGAGGTTATTGTAAGGACCCAGCAATGGCCCACATGTTACGTTGCTTATTTTTCTTAGAGGCAAAGTTTGACATAACACTAACGGCAATTCACCTTGCAGGGGTGGACAATGGGGCTGCTGATGCTATCTCCAGAAACAAGTTTTCTTTGATCTCGTTCCTCAGGCTCCACGGACAGCATGTCAGGTCCCAAAAGACCTTGTGGAACAGCTGGTGGTGCAGAAAAACTGGACATCGGACGACTGGAGGGGCTGGTTAAGGGCTTTATCGAAGCCTCAATAGCCCCGTCTACGGCAAGGGTGTATGCGTCTGGCCAAAGGAGGTACCTAATGTTCTGTAATAACTCAAATTCACCACCCTTACCACTGACAGAGAGTCGTCTGTGCTTGTTTGTTGCTCACTTAGCTGATGAAGGCCTCAAGCATACCTCAATTAAAGGGTACTTGTCAGCTATACGGCGGCTACAGATAGTGCAGGGGTTAGGAGATCCTTTTGTGGCCTCCTGGCCCCTGTTAGAATGCACCCTGAAGGGCATCAAGCTAAGGCAGGCAAAGAGCGCGGCTACCCGCTCAAAGTCCAGACTACCCATTACTCCCAACATGCTGAGGCACTTGAGGAGATCCTGGGAGAGGGACAGGCACAATGCTGACAATATCATGTTGTGGGCAGCTTGCTGCACCTGCTTTTTTGGTTTTCTACGGTCCGGAGAGGTCACAGTGCCATCCATGAAGAGTTATGATCCGGGCTGTCACCTCAGTGCAGGCGATGTGACCTTGGATAGTTTGGCATCTCCAAAGGTAGTGCAAATACACATAAAAGCATCGAAGACTGATCCATTCAGGAAGGGGGTGATGGTCTACCTTGGGAGGACAGACAACATTCTATGTCCAGTGGGGGCAGTGACAGCATACCTTGCAGTGAGGGGTGAGTCCCCTGGTCCATTCTTTCGGTTGGCTTCGGGGGCGCCTCTCTCAAGAGAAATGTTAGTGAAGCGGATGAGGGAGGCACTGCAGCCGTCTGGTGTGGATATCACACAGTACTCAGGCCATAGCTTCAGGATTGGGGCAGCCACCACAGCGGCTGCAGTGGGGATTGAGGATTCGCTGATCAAGACATTGGGCAGGTGGGAGAGTACAGCGTACCTCTCGTACGTCAGGGTGCCACGGGACAGGCTGGCAGGGCTATCAAAACAGTTGTCAAGCTTGGCTGAACAGTGATGGCGATAACTGTTCCAGAGTATTGTGTACTGTTTCTTGGTGTGATCTCATTGTTGTACTAGTTTGGGATTGTATTATTGTGTGTGTGGTTCCACAGTCTATCAGTGGTGGGCAGTGCTAACCACTCAGTTGTTGACCATTGTGGCTCGTTTGTTGTACAGGTGTTGATGTAATTAGTTCATATTATGGTTAACTAGGGAGGGTATATGTTGCCGGGGTGGTAGTTAATTATGGTAGGGGCTTGGGGGAGGAAGAATGGCATTCTTCCTTTGGTGGGATGCTGGATAGCCTGAGGGGGAGTAACAAGAACTAGGCTCCCAGCATTGTCCCCCAAGCGGGGCCTGAGGGTATGCCCCTGGTGATTAGTGGTGGAAGCAGGGGCATAGTCCTGTCAACAGCTACCTCCCGGCAAATACTGGACATGGATGTTGGTGGGTTGTCTTAGCTAGTCACTGGTGCATGTGTAGTTTAGCGAATGCAGATGTTAAATGCAGTTTAACCGGAAGGGTTAAACCAAGTTAACATAAATGAGCAGGATTGGGGGTGGGGTTAGGTCCACAATCAGTGCACGTGCATCATTAACTTCACTGGCGGGAAAACCGAGTGACAGCTGGTGAAGGTTGGAGTTCCCTCCCACCCACCCTCCCCCCCCTATAGCAGGTGCATGAACTGGCCACATCTACTATATAATCTCCGCTGGGCTTTATAGCCCAGTGTGACGGGTGGCTCTGACAGGACGAAGTTAAGGTTGGTGGGATGCTGGATAGCCTGAGGGGGAGTAACAAGAACTAGGCTCCCAGCATTGTCCCCCTAGTGGGGCCTGAGGGTATGCCCCTGGTGATTAGTGGTGGAAGCAGGGGCATAGTCCTGTCAACAGCTACCTCCCGGCAAATACTGGACATGGATGTTGGTGGGTTGTCTTAGCTAGTCACTGGTGCATGTGTAGTTTAGCGAATGCAGATGTTAATTATTATTATTTTCTGTCGTACGCCGTTCCGTATATTCTTGACGTTGTAATTTAACGCGATAGCGCGGGCCGCATGCGAAGTGTGTAAGTAAGATTTTCGTGCAGCTTGATGCTCTGGCATGGGCAGCAAGCTAGGGTGACGACATTTACGAAAGATAGCCAGGAATGACAGCAGGAGCGTGCGCACCTATTGTACGAGAGATAGCAGTTGTGTTTTGGCGACGACATTCGGGATAGGCAGTTGCAGCGTAGCAGTGGCACCTACTCAGTAAGTGTACAAGGGCTAGTCAGTGTGTAGAAAGGCTCATGCAGCTTACCGAACGCAGTAGGCGGCCTCAGGTGACTTAAGGCTTGGGTCCGTTTTTCGCGCGCGCGCACCGAGATTGCGTGCGCACGCCGCATGTGATTTTGTGGTTTACGTTACAATCACATGACTTAGATGACTAGGTTTTGCCATGTTTTAGCAGTTGTTTCTGCTTTGTTGCTTCGTTGCTCCTTTGCAGCGACTAGTGAAGCGATAATGAGAGCGAAATTGTCGAAACCTATGTTGGGTGACTGTAGTATAAACAGAAGGCGGACCAATACCGAACGAATGACAAATGATGCTGCTGACTTCTGGAAACCGCCTAAGTCTTTCCGTAGTGATTTGCTGACACCGAGAGATGGTTTATTCAGTGCTCCTAGAATGGTAAGCAGACCAGCTGGGTACCCACGCTGCATTTATCAGCCAGTTTGAAGCCCAAGCTGCATAAGGCACGTGATCCAATGGCCGCATGCGCGTGACAATGGCGTGACTGAACCAGTAAATGGCCGTACGAAAGAGGAGTTCAGAGAGATGTGTAAAGGCGGAGCACAAAACGCCACCGTATGCAAAGTCCATTCTTGTAGCATTGTAGAGGTTGGAGAGATGTACTATTCTGTCGGGTGGCTTTTGAAAATAATGTCTACAAGTCGAATTATAGCGCTTGAAGTTGATTAACCATGGCTTCCACACCTGCAGAAGTTGCCGGTTTGTATGGTTAGGAAGGTCGTATTGAGAAGCAATCCGATGGAATGTCAGCATACATCACGTACACCAGTCGCATACTGTTCAGGTAGCTTAAGACCATCGCTAAGACCTCCGCCTTGAACTACCAAGGGTGCTTAGGGACGCTTGGAAGAACACGCCCCCTCCTACGCAGAAGGGGGTGTGGTCTGGGTGTGGTCAAGGAACAAGTAGATGGGTGGGGCTGATATATAAAGTAAACTCTCTGTGGTTTTACTTATATATTTATGTCCAACAACAGCCATGAATCTGGTCAAAAAACAAAAGTACTGGAGCCAGGCCTTAATAAGTCCCCTGAGGCAGAGATTTTGCTCCATAGCTGATGCGTGGTGACTTCCCTCTACTATTTCTCAAAGATGCCTCAAGTCTTGAAGGACTATGCATGCCAGACTGTGTTCTGACTTAGCCTATAACTGCAACAACCAGAGTAGCTGCGTGCTGGTAGGACAAATGGCTCTGTTGTGTACAGTACTACCCCATGAAAAGCTCTTCTCTGCAACCATGACAATTTCCTCTAAGCTATTGAGCACTTTTGTAGACAGTAGAGCTACAAAGCTACATGCCATGCATGCATGAATCGCCTATGTGCTGTGATCTGATACTTCACTGGTAAAGCCTTAGCTACACAACAGTCAATGCTGTAGTGCATTCCTTGCTCACGCTCGCCCCACAATGTTCTACGTAATAGTTATTATACTCGCACTCGGGCTACATGCCAGATACAGGATGCTTGTTACGTAACAAGCATCCTGTATCTGGCATGTAGCCCGAGTGCGAGTATAATAACCAGTTTTTGGCTTTTGACGACAAACTGATTGCTACGTAGAAACCAATGAGCAGCAGACAATTACAGACAGTTTGACGTCATGTTACCAATAGCAACAAGATTTAGTGGCTTCACTTGAATTATATCAAAGCGGTTGCTACATGGAAACCAATCAGAAGGTAGCTGAAGTCATTAGCTTGTTTTTGATGTCATTGTTACCAATAGCAACTAGCTTTACTATGGCTTCATTGGCTAGCTCGAGTGAGGTTGTAAGTATGGAGGCGTTTGATTTCAGTGGTATTACTGTTCCAAACTTCAGTGAGCGAAGGGGTTCTAAAGAAGATCGACGAAACAGCTGAAAATCTGGATATCAATGCGATTCCCGAGGAATTACACCTTTTGCCAAGGGATATGATGGTGGAATGGCTCGAGGATAAAGAAAACGAGAAACCAAATTCTTCTAAGAAGCCTAAGCTTGATGGACAACGGTTTGGCAAAACCGTTACTTCTAACAAAATGTTGAAGCAATATTCGAAAGGGTTTGTACCTAAAAATACCGACAGTAACACTCAGTGGGCTGTACGTAACTTCGAAGCGTGGTGTGTATGGAGGAATAGCACGGGTACTGATGGTACATTCGTTCCAGATACTAGAGAGCTTTTAACTGGCAATGATGCCTCCGTTCTCAATCACTGGCTCTCTTTATTTGTCATTGAAACCAAGAGAAGTGATGGGAAGTCTTTTCCTTCAAAAACTATCGATTTATTACTTGCAGGATTGAAGCGGTACATGGTTGCTGAGCTTAAGGAGAAGGATCCCTCAGTACAGCCGGTGAACTTTCTGAGTGAAAGTGATCATCGTTTTGCAGGATTGCGTGGTACACGAGATAGAATAGCCCGTGAGCGACGACAAATGGGAATCGGAGCCGAAGTAAAACACGCTGAGGTTTTTACAACTGATGAAGAAGACGTGCTGTGGAAAACAGGAACGCTAGGGACAGGTTCACCTTCTAGCCTGGTGAATGCGGTTTTCTACAATAACGGAAAGATTCTGTGTCTTCGAGGTGGTGAAGAACACTGGAAACTTAAAATTTCACAGTTTCGGTTTGACAGTGATGAAGGTGGTGAGTATGTTGTTTTCACTGAAAATGGTTCGAAGAACCGCAGTGGAAGTTACAAAGATAAGGCAGACAACAAAATCGTAAAGCAGTATGCTCAGCTGCATCTGAAGGAACAGTGTTATGTGTACCTTCTTCGCTGTTATTTTAGTAAACTACCAAAAGCTGCGTATGAACGAGACATTTTCTACTGGCGACCAAGGGATTGTACACCTATTGATGTGGTAGCCCCTTGGTTTGAAGAGCGAGTCATGGGAAAGGGAACACTTGGGAGCATGGTGAAGACCATGTGTGCGAAAGCTGGAATCACTGGAAATAAAACTAATCATAGCCTTAAAGCCACTGGGGCAACATGCATGTTTGAAGGCAATGTGCCTGAAAAAATTATTCAAGAGCGAACTGCACATCGGAGTGTTGAGGCTTTACGCACATACCAATGTACTTCATTACAGCAGCAAAAAGCTGTATCGTGTCTCCTTGCAGCTCCCTGTAAAAGCGATTTTATTGACCTAACCTCTGGAGCCGTTGTAGCAGAGCCGCCTCCTGCTGGGTCCTCTCAAGCTTCTGTTGGACTTTCTCTCCCTAATTCTTCAGCATCTGTTCATTCCGCTCATGGTTCATGTTTACCTCCTACTGGGTCCTCTGAAGCTTCTGTTGGACCCTCTCCTACTGGCAGTTCAGCATCTTTTCATTCCCTTCATGGTTGTACTTTCAACTTTAACTTTGGCAAGTGACTTTTGTACTTATTTCAAAACCGGTCTTTGATTCCATCATAAAAGTGACTTTGGTTTCTAGTATGATGCCACAGGCACTGTATCTCAGATACAGTGTCTGTGACCTCATGTTTACAATGACGTCATAGGCACCGTATCTCAGATACAGTGCCTGTGATGTCATATCCTGTGCTTGTATGGCAAATACGCTGTAAAGCGGCACTTTGAAACGCCCACGCAAAATGCCACAAATTCCCCTAGTAATTGGGGCGAGCCTGAGCGAGCCCCACACTACCGAGTTGAACGGTGCAATTTTCATATATATCTGTCGTACGGCGTTCCGTAAATGCAAGTTGACTCTTTTAACCCGAAACATTGCGCACGCCGAGTTCAAGTGCGGACAGAATATCGAAAAGAGCACCTGGTCAAAGTAAGTACTCTAGTCTAGAGCCCTACTTCTGAGTTTTGATCCACCTTCATCGTTTTAGGCTACAAGTTTTGTTGAACATGGATACCCAGAGCAGCTTTCAAGCCACCGGAGGAGCAAGAAGTCGCCGAAGGTCGGAGACGGCCCAGAAACAAGAGAGACAGAGCTCGACGTGCTGCAGAGACAGCGGAACAAAGGAGCGAGAAAGCGAAGGGAGAGAGGTCGTGCAAGGCACGCTGCTCAAAAGCTTTTCACACAGGGCCAAATGCATCCAAGGCTTCGTCTGATGATGCAGCTGGACTGGACCCAGTTGTTTGCATAGCACATGGTGCTCGGGTGATGCTCACTTCCAACCTTTGGACTGGAGTTGGACTGGTCAACAGAGCCATGGGAACAGTAATAGCTATTTGCTACAAAAGTGGTCAAGCACCACCCAACCTGCCAGTTTCTGTTATTTTACGGTTTGATTCCTACCCAGGCCCCACACTTCCCGATGGAACAGTCCCTATTGTCCCCATCCGCCACACCTGGTCTCCACTCAGGTGTATTAAGGCACGGGTGGAAAACAAAAGTAGGAGGTTTCCATAACTTTCTTTCTGCTTAGCACACGTTGTCCAAATTTAGAGAGAATATGTAGCTCATTAACAGGAATTGCCACGCCCACTCTGGTAACCACGTGACAAATTATGATGTCACTATTTCCAAAACGGCCCTAAAAATACATCACCAAAATACCATTTCTTTTCCTTTAGATGTAAGTTTAAAAATGGTATGAGGCAAAAATAAATGGTTGATATCACCAAGATCCTGCATGGGGATCGAAATCATTCTATACAAAACAAATTATGGCCAATAACGTCATTTATTTGGTGTGCACTAATTAGAAAGTCACTGTTTTCTCCAAAAGCAAATGGATTCATATTTTCCCATCCAGGATTCTTAGTGAAGAGGATGTACTTTATCACATTAGCAGCAAAAAAAATTGGTGGCTAAAGTACTAGAAATGGTTTTTGGCTGAAAGGTGCTTGGCCATCACTGGCTCCAATATAAAAGTCACGTGATCACCATAGTGGGCGTGGCCTCATAATTTCATTAGTTCTAGTGCACTGTAAAGTTTGGTGGCGAATGTGATCATACTTTTTGAGTTATTCAAATTTTGCATTTAAGGCATTGTTAATGAGCTGCCCATGCCTTAATGCTGCTGAGCATCAAGTGCCCAGTGTTCACGATTGCAACTGCCACTAAAGCTAGCATGGGCTGTCACTATCCACAAGGCACAGGGCCTTACCCTATAGACAAAGTGGTGATTGACGTTGGAAAGAGTTTGCCTGTGGACTGACGTTTGTTGCCTGCTCTCGTGTTCGCAAACTGACTGATCTGCTTTTCAACCCTCGATTTCCTTTCCAGCGTATAACAAACCTTGCAAAGAGCCAGCGTCTGCAAGAAAGACTACTTGAAGACTAGCACAAAGAATGTGCCCTGAGACGAATGCATCAATGAATACTAAGTGATATGCTAGCATGTTAAACACAGAGATACAAGTACTTTACAATAATGACAGAGACCAATAAAACGATACAGTTACAACAGGAATTGTTTCAAGCAATATTTAAAAGTACATAGAGAGGATGCAGACTTAATATCAGGAAGCAGTTGGTTCCAGTAGTAAATTGTGTCTGGAAAGAATGATTGTAAGAATCTGTCCTACAGAACTTGTTACTTACACAACTCTACTAAAATTCCTGTGATTCATAAATTATTGTTGTCTGAATGACAGCCAATCTGACAAGTAAATTAATATATTGTAGCAAACTCACCTAACCTACGCAACATAATACTACCAGTATGCACAAACTGTCCTTGAAGTAACATTTCATATACACTACAAACCTCTGAAGTGTCCCTATACACCACTGCATCAAGCAGTACACACCCCACTTATTAAAACCATGTCTTTACTCTAACTGCATGGAAAGGTGTATTGCCCCAGTGATTTAACAAAGTGCCTCTTTTTAACAACACAGCTGAACCATCAATGAGTCATCCATACTTGCACACCTGCATACCAGAGACGAAACAACAGCATTGCACAACAACACTTTCAGAGTTGTGATGTAATGTGTACTGACTATACTATTACCCATATGGCATCCATGTGGTATTGTATCGCTCGCTCAGGCTCGCCCCATGATGCCTTGCATCTATACTAGTAATTGGGGCGAGCGTGAGCGAGCCCCACACTAGTGTGTTCTATTGCATATTTTCTGTCGTACGTCGTTCCGTATATTCTTGATGCTGTAATTTAACGCGATAGCCGCGGGCCACTTGCGGAGTGTAAGTAAGATTTTCGTACAATTTGATGCTGTAGCAGCAAGCTAGGGTGCATGGGTGAGCTTGAATGACGACAGTCATGAAAGATAGCCAGGAATGGCAGCCGGAGCGTGCGCACCTTTGTACGAGAGATAGCAGTTGTGTTTTGGCGACGATAGGCAGTTGGAGCGTAGCACCTACTCAGTAAGTGTACAAGGGCTAACAGTTGTGTACAAAGGCTCATGCAGCTTACCGAACGCAGTAGGCGGCAGAGATTTTGCTCCATAGCTGGTGCGTGGCGACTTCCCTCTACTATTTCTCAAAGATGCCTCAAGTCTTGAAGGACTATGCATGCCAGACTGTGTTCTGACTTAGCCTATAACTGCAACAACCAGAGTAGCTGCGTGCTGGTAGGACAAATGGCTCTGTTGTGTATAGTACTACCCCATGAAAAGCTCTTCTCTGCAACCATGACAATTTCCTCTAAGCTATTGAGCACTTTTGTAGACAGTAGAGTTACAAACCTCGTTTTAGCTACATGCCATGCATGAATGGCCTGTGTGCTGTGATCTGATACTTCACTGGTAAAGCCTTAGCTACACAACAGTCAATGCTGTAGTGCATTGCTTGCTCACGCTCGCCCCACAATGTTCTACATTCCCCTAATAATTGGGGCGTGCCTGAGCGAGCCCCACACTAGTGAGTTCTATTGCAATTTTTCATATATGTATATATTATTTTCTGTCGTACGTCGTTCCGTATATCCTTGACGCTGTAATTTAACGCGATAGCCGCGGGCCGCATGCGGAGTGTAAGTAAGATTTTCGTACAACTTGATGCTCTTGCAGCAAGCTAGAGTGAGCTTGAATGACGACAGTTATGAAAGATAGCCAGGAATGACAGCCGGAGCGTGCGCACCTATTGTATAGCAGTTGTGTTTTGGCGACGACATTCGGGATAGGCAGCTGGAGCGTAGCACCTACTCAGTAAGTGTATAGCTACAAGGGTTGTGTAGAAAGGCTCATGCAGCTTACCGAACGCAGTAGGCGGCAGAGATTTTGCTACATAGCTGATGCGTGGCGACTTCCCTCTACTATTTCTCAAAGACGCCTCAAGTCTTGAAGGACTATGCATACCAGACTGTGTTCTGACTTAGCCTATAACTGCAACAACCAGAGTAGCTGCGTGCTGGTAGGACAAACGGCTCTGTTGTGTGGTACTACCCCATGAAAAGCTCTTCTCTGCAACCATGACAATTTTTTAAGCTATTGAGCACTTTTGTAGACAGTAGAGTTACAAACCTCGTTTTAGCTACATGACATGCATGAATGGCCTGTGTTCTGTTATTTGATACTTCATGCACTGGCAGTAAAGCCTTAGCTACATAACAGTCAATGATGTAGTGCATTGCTTGCTCACGCTCGCCCCACAATGTTTTACATTCCCCTAGTATATATGAAAAATCGCAAAAGAACTCACTAGAGAGGGGCTCGCTCACGCTCTCCCCAATAATCCGTCGCGCACCTTATTAAATATTTATAATCCGTCGCGCTGCCGTAAGTTAAATACATTAGACCGTACAGCATGATGGCCGTGTGAAGCGGCTCGTTGGCTAAATGGGTTAGTGTTGGGGCTAGGGTTAGGGTTAGGGCTAGGGAATGAATATAATACTTCTTTTTTTTTCTCTGGTCTTACAAAATGTGATGAACATCTAACCTCTTATGAATATTTATTAATAAGATGACGTAACCGTTTCAAACCAGGTGAACTTAGTCTATCCCAATACTGCAAGCGACGGAAAGCTGCGCGGGGCCTGGGAACGAGGCTAACTCTCTCCTATGTTTAGAGATTAGCACATAGGTGCATGCACTCCCAGACTACCTTCCTGAGCTTGGCAAGTGCAAGTGCTGCCTCCCAGCAGGTTGTAGCCTATATTACACTGTAGGTGGCTGTTTCTATATAAGTTTGGTTATTTAGAACATCACAATCCACAGCTATTGAAAAGAGAAACACATCATGTACCTATACCCTAAATTACTTCACATTTGAAACTGCAGCTCAATCAACAACAACACACCTTGACAGCTAGGTGAGTTTCCAGACCACCTTCTTGTAGCTAGACAAGTGCGAATACTGTTTCCCACCAGGATGTAGCCCGTATAGCAACTGTAGGTGGCCCTCATACCGAATGTTGTTCCACCAGTGTGACTAACTCGGCCATTGGCTGGATTACTCAGAATGCCACAGTTTACAGCTGTCAAAAGGAGAAATACATCATGTACATGCATCATTATGTTACTTCATACTTCAATTTTTACTGAGGCACTCATTAAATTAATATCTGAATTTGTGCCACTATGCTCATCAGGCCATAGCCAGGATTTTGTGAAGGGGGTTTTCACTCATGTGATACACAGTCATATGCAGTGTGTTCAGTGGGGTTTGTATAGTACTGAAGTTGCTTTGCTATCATTCAATAATTCTTTGCCCCCCAAACAGCCTGTTGAGAGCTAGATGAATGATTAATGATCAAATTGCCAGTCTGGATCATACGGTCAATGAAGTTTGTCATACATGACATCACTCATTGACCTCGTCTGTACTGTACACTTTATTCAGAATATGCGTGACTCCATGTTTTATTGTGTCTGTACTGCGCATGCAAAATTTATGTACTGTTAATCTCTCAAAAATACGCCCATGGGCGATGAACCTAAGTAGTGCCCCAATAAGGGGGGTGGGCGTATTTTCGAGAGTTGTGATATTTCTCTCGAAATACTACCACCTCACATGCACTTAGTCTAGTCCTAGTTGTTTATGCATGCAGTGATTACTCAAATGCATTTTTTGTCATGCGCTTGCTTATGCAATAAAATGGTGTCTACTTTCATTTGTTAGTCCCTCCCCTTGCACAGCATGTACTGTGGCATAAGCAGGTGGGCGTACTTTTGAGAGAAAACCACCCTTTGCAACAACTTTATTCAAAAAAGGGGGGTAGGATTATTTTTGACGGTGTGCCTATTTTCGGGAGATTACGGTACATCCTTAGTACTGGTGGCATCCTCCAATGTTGACGAGCTACTTGGGTAGAAAATGGGCTACACCTACGTGTGCAAGAAAATCCATTGCCTGTGTATCCAGTGTTGCAAGAGCAGGTGTAACTCCCATAAGTGTTGCTGCATGTTGCACGAGAATGACAGCTATCAGTACCTCCAGTACACTCATTCACATCTGCAGTTCAGAAGTTACACACATAACAATGAGAATATCAATTGAATGCAATCAGGAAAGTATGGTGATGTTAGTCCTGCTTTCTACACAGACAAAGAAACAGAACCAAACCTTTTCTCTCACTGTGCAATTGTAGAAGTGATACATGTTGATAGTATGCCTAGGTAATCAGTTATACACCATGTAAAAGGAATAGCTATCTATAGGTACATTGAATCTCAGCTATGCCACTCCAAGATGCATAATTATGTAGTAAGCCAAGCCTCTCACATCAATGATCACTGTGTGCATCCTGGGGTGTAGCCTCATTCCCGTGCAGGCTGTGTGGCCTGGGAATGAGGCTACTTGGAGTGCAGTCAAGACTTCAATTACAAAATGTGCATGAATTTCACATCAAAGCATCTTGGGTGCAGTTTAGACTCAAATAGACTCTGACCTGGAAAGGAGACTGACTGTCTCTGCATTGGTTACCCAAATTCATTATGTCAGGAGGAGTGCATTGAAAGAGACATGTTTGTGGTATGAGGCTAATAAAACCTGAGGAATTGTTAGGAATAGAGCCTAGAGCTTATGGCTTGAGCTAGCTGCCACTCTTGTGACCACCGAGCTATACCAGCAGAAAGTTCACAAGCATACAGTTCTAACTTTCACTCTTCTTTTTCGTTTGAACAAAGCCATGCTATATTCCATACCTATAGTTCCTTTTAGAACCCATTCTAAACCCATCTACTTTTCTTTGAACGGAACCATGCTAAACCCAGTCCCAAAGGGTTTGGCCATCAATAATTATTATAACTTCTTTTTTTTGCACCACTGGAAGTATACTAGGAATTCAATTATTATTTATGGTGGATCTACTGGGTGCAAGTGGGACATCCCTCTGTTGGTAACTAAATTTTTGGGGTTCCTTAAAGTCTGAAGAGGTTAGTGGTTCTAGTGTCTGCAAGTGGGACTTACCTCTGTTGGGTAAAACACCGATAGTCACACAAACACAAAAGTACAAGCCAACTGAATTATACTTCAGAATGCTCAGACAGCTAGTTTGTAGATATATTCCTCTAAATCAACGAATTTTCTGGACTTGTTTGTAAATCTCAGAATGATCCGTGTGACGCTATGATCAGAAAGACATCCTCTCAATAAAAACTCCGCATTCTCTTCACACATCGGCCTGTTTCTAGCTCACTAGATGGCAACAACTATCAACATGTTTGTTCTACTACCATCTCGTCACCCCGATTCGAGCGCAAGAATAATGGAAGATTTTTGTTAACCCGTCTCTCTCTGAACTCGAAGAGCTCAACAAAGTAACCCAGCACACCTGGCAACTGGAGGTGGACCCACAGTGGTACAACCACAGATACCCATCCAGGACCCAATTCTTGAAGAGGAGGAGTAAGGCCAGGTTTTAGCCATTTGCACATGCTCCCTTGCCGTAGAATTCCATGACCTCCACATACTATCAATATACTTCTGTACATTTGTGACATTGATTCAATACTGAAAGTTATAGTGTCTGTAGGCTTTTATCATGTAGCATATATAGTGATGTGGCATGCAAAGTACTCACTCAGTCATGCACATCCAGTGGTAACTACTCCTGATTTGAAGCTTTAAACGAAAGCTGCAATTAAGCTCTCATTGAGTCAGACTCAGTTGAGCAGAAGAAGAGACTGTCTACCAGTGAAATCATTGCAAGAGGTAATTTGAGCTTCCATTGTTTTCCTGTCTCCCCTTTCTGCTAAAGCTTTGTATTGTTAAATAGTACAAGGCTACTTGCTAAGGTGCCGAGGTAGAGGCTACTCAGGCTAGCCAGGCTAGTTTGACAGTAAACATGATGTCATATAATCGACCATGTGACTTTAAGGCATCCTTGGCACCCTGCCACTGATGAACAGGGTCAGTAATAATTAGGCACATGTGCGAACGGCTGAAACCCAAGCCCTTTCTCCTCCTCCTCTTCAGGCATGGGAACAAGGCTAGTACAGGGACATGCATTTTTAAATGCAAAGGGTAAAAGCAGCACGCTCTCAATCTCCCCCACCTCTTCCCCTCATTACAACAGTACCCACACTCTATAGCGTCTTCCAGTGACTAGCCATCCTAGCTCCTCATATGATTCCTGCATCAGCCACTGTGAATTGTCCAGTTTATGGGAAAGAGTTTGTGTTGTATTGAGTGGGGGATGTATTTCGTGAATGCTTTAATTTATACTGTATTTTCCATGTATGTTGCAGGTATGAAGGAAACCGGCAACTACTGTATGTGTTCTTTGTACATGTATTGTGCTGGCTGTATATAGACTCTATTATCACTAATGGGAAATGAAAGACTGTGCATTCTACTATTGAACAAGTCTGATAATTATGTATTATATCGCATCACTAGCCAACTGCTGCAGCATGGTATGGGCTCATAGGCAAGGCCAATGGAAGGGCAAGTATTTTAGTCTTTCCTTTTCGGAGGAGGCAGCAAAGAAGTTATGCATTGTATTTTCGGATGTGATTTTCTATCCCCACATACTACAATAGTTTCGGGTATCGAAAACTATCCCAGCCCCAGCATGTCTTGTTGCTCTGACGATCTGGCACAGTTGCTACCGTGCTTAGACTTTTGAAGTCTGAGGTCCGAAAATATATCAGTCCGAGAATAAATTTTTGCCTCTAGCATAGGAACATGAACACATTGAACAGACATAAAATAGCTTCATTTTTAAACCTGATTCAACACACATCGTTGACAATTTCAACAATGTTTGACCCTTGGTGCACAGTTAGATTGCAATGTACAGCAACGTAGTGCACAAATGCACACTGCAGCAGTGCACAGCAAGTTTGCTAATTATGCACCAAACACAAGAGTGTTGATCAGTAATAGATAGAAATAGAAAATACAATTCAAGAGTTTTTGCTGCACAGAGTACACAAAAGTTAGGCCTCCATACTGATCACCTTGATTAATAGGCTGTGAGGCTGTTTATAGTCTGTTTCCCCCTACACAGTTGCCAGAAATGCATCCCTTCCCAATACTGACTAGCTTTAATACTATACTGATACCATGCTTACTTGTTCTCTTTTCCCTTGACGTGCTGTATTCTCTCTGAAATTACGTTTTTATGCATGCTTGTATGCAGAAATTCGGGGAAGTTAAATCTCGTAAAGAGAGGGTTAACTTAAAATCTAAATTTGGGGTAAACCCGTTTCATGGGCAAGTCTGTACATAACGAGATTCCTACATGGAGAAGTTGCATGCCCTCTCGTCCCCTTCGGCGGCTCGATGCGCCCAGGAGAGTACTGGTAGCGTGTCCAAACAAATTTTGCAATACAGAAAAGTTAGAATTACCGGCTTAAAAAGCAGCCTTAGAGCAACTGGATATTCCCTGGATTACCTTCATTTTACCTCAAAGGTATGGCTTTCTGAAGTTAAACGCCGCCGTACTCATTGACTAAACATACAAATACAGGCAAGAATTTTTCACATGGACGTTCTTACCAGTAGAACTGGAAAGAGGAACCAAAACGCTTCAATTTGATGTGTGTTGTGAGGCTATTGATGAAAACTTCGACTGTGGTTGTGTTCTCAAAAAGGGTTACGCAAATTGGCAAATTACTGGCTTAAAGAGCAGCCTTAGAGCAACTGAAAAATATGCATTTGCCTGGGCTACCTTCATTTTACCTCAAGATATGGCTTTCTAAAGTTAAATGCTACCGCACCATTTATATAAAAAACGGTTAAAACAAAAATACAAGCAAGCATTTTGGAAATGTGGTTGCGACCGCTACGCAATTTTGCATTTGGACTCGCTAGTATAGTGGTTTAAAAGGAGATATGGATTAGATCACGTGGGGGACACCAGGCGTTGTGAAAGAACGAATCCCGTATCAACACATGCGCAGCTGATTTCCCGTAGTACACGATCAGCGAAGCTGACATTCTTTCAGAAAGTCGCGGTAGCATATGTCCCCTCCCCCCTCCCCCCTCCTCAAACCTCTAAATAGTGTGGGGCACATTTTCAGGAGCTTACATTATATGCTACTTGATACTGTACAAGTCATTTGTGATACAGTTCATGAAACAACATACATACGTATAGCTGTACAGCTTCATTGATCCCATTATAACTAAAGTCACGAAAAAGTTTTCGGAATGAAAACAAGTGCGTGTAGGGATGGAACCCTCAAAAACCAGTTGGCTGGCATACCTTGTGTTAGTTGTATGGGTGATGGAAGGCAGTGGGTTGGGTGGTGGTGGGTGTGTAGTGCATGTTGATGTGCATGCATGGAGAGTAAGTTGTATTGTGAATTGCTACAATGCAATTGCTACTGAGCCAGGGGCGGATTCAGGGGGGGCCTGGCGGACCAATGCTCCCCCCCCCCCCCCCCCCCCCCCATTCCGGTCGGAGCCGATGCAGCGCAGACGTTTGTGCCGACATAAAACGCTCAAAACTGCAGCTTCCGAGAGACAGTTTTGTGGTAGCTGCCATAAGGTAGCGTTGTGGCAGTGCCTCGGATACACTAGGGGCTGTTCTGAAAGGAAGGATGGGCTCTGCGAATACGCCCTCTCAACGCATACCTCATAGCTCGACGGTCATGATAAATTGTTATCCGGCGTAGCATTATCTACAGAGAGAGGTGACAATCTCAGCTTTTCGCTCCTGTGTGAAGCGATAGGCTGGCTGAGCCTAAATAAGTGTAAGGGCTATTGCATGGCTTTCGGCCGGCGTCCAGCTTCGTTCGTCTGCCTCCACACTTACTGTAGCCCTTCAATTTCCGAGCACTAACCGTAAATGGTACGCTCTGGGACAGGATAGACTTTCATTTGAGATAGGACAGTTTGAAGTAGCATTATATTTAAACTAGAATCACTCGCTAATGGCTCCGTGCTTACGTGCGAAACACGCGAAAGACAACATAAATTTTTTGATAAACCCCTCGCGAAAACTACCAAGTACCGACCACCAGAATATAATCGGCAACTTCTTTCAACAGTAGTTAATGCCAGTATATGCCTATTTTGCTAAGCAGTGAGACTATATAGTTAACAGTTCCTGACCTGCCAATAAGTCCCATAACCCCAGCCACCAGCCAAATGAACCACGTGAGTTAGACTCCAGAGGACAGCGGTTATGGTTGTCACAGATGGCCTCAGAAGCACTCTCATAAGGTCTAAATTCAAAAATTTTCCTGGGGGAGCATGCCCCCAGACCACCCTACAGTACTGTGCACTATGCCCACAGTAAACTGTCCGCTATCTACACACCTACTCTATGCCCTCCCCCCTTTCTCAATCTCTGGATCCGCCCCTGTGAGCATGCCAGATATGGTCTGTCTTGTATGCAGAAGCTGTGGAGTGCACAAGCAGTGCTGAGTCTGTTATGTCATGTTAGAGTGTAATTTATGTCGTGAAATTGTATTGCTGCTGAACGTGGCAGATATCTTGTATGCAGGAAGGATGGTGAGTGAGCAGTAGTGTCTTGTTCATTTATTTAGTGGGTTTGAATAGGCTAATGTACAAGTTGAGAGTTTTGTGGTGTGCATACTTGGCAAAATGGTACAAGATATAGGGATGGTGTGAAAGTGTTGTGGTGTCGTTCCCATCTTGTTTGGTTGGTTTTTGAAGTCTCCATCCAACATGTCAGCTTGGTATCCACTTCGGCAGGATCCCTGGAAGCTCAGCCTTAAGTACTCGAACTCAGCCACTGAGTTGCAGAGTGACTCGATAGCTCAGTTGGTTAGAGCATGGCAGGCCATTTTCCAGGTCGCGGGTTCGAGTCCCTCCCTGAGTCACTTCCCCTCTTTCTTTCTCATCTTTATTTCTCACCTTTCCTTCTCAGTGACTTTCACCAGGTTAAGGTCTAACTTTCAGGTCTGAAGCATGTTAAATAACTGAGCCTGTGCCTCATGTTTTGTGCTCGTCGCGCCTCCCCCCTCCTCAAACTCTAAATAGTGTGGGGGCATATTTTCAGGAACTTACATTATATGTTACTTGATACTGTACAAGTCATTTGTGATACAGTTCATGAAACAACGTAGCTATATACCTATATAGCTACACAGCTTCAAGAAATAATCCCATTATAACTATAAAGTCACAAAAAAGTTTTCTGAATGAAAACAAGTGTATGTAGGGATGAAACCCTCAAAAACCAGCCAAACAAGATGGGAATGACACCACAACACTTCCACACCATCCCTACATCTTGTGCCATTTTGCCTTGTGTTAGCTGTATACATAGGAGGGTGATGGAAGGCAGTGGGTTGGGTAGTGCTGGGTGTGTAGTGTATGTTGATGTGCATGCATGGAGGGTAAGTTCGGTTGTGATTTGCTACAATGCAATTGCTATTCTGAGCATGTAGTGTCTTGTTCATTTATTTAGTGGGTTTGAATAGGCTAATGTACATGTTGAGGGTTTTGTGGTGTGCATACTTGGCAAAATGGCACAAGATGTAGGGATGGTGTGAAAGTGTTGTGGTGTCGTTCCCATCTTGTTTGGCTGGTTTTTGACTTTAATTTTGAGGGTTCCATCCCTACATGCATGCAATTGTCTTCATTTAGAAAACTGTTTGTGACTTGTTCCTGTGTTTTTTTTCTTAGGTGGGGCCATTACCTGAGAACTAGTTTGAATTCTTTCTTGCAGAACGATATGTGATGAGTGCAATACTTTTTTCGTGGATCACTCGTTGTAATAGCTTCAGTTGTTATCATGCTAGCCTGGCTTAGACCGAAAGAAGAAAGAAGTCAGAAGATAGACGATTTGCCCGTTTCAACGACTTGCTGGTCTGTTACTTCAGCAATACTCTCTGGTGAATTTAACTGGCTGTTACTCATGGAAGCACTCGATAATGCCTGCTATGGCTCATGGAGGCCTTTGACTAATCTAATGCAAACATTTTGAGCATGTCATTTGTGCACTTTCAATGTGGCCCCCATTTTTTTTCTGGGTCTCCCTACATATGGCATGTACCACTCTAGAAGATATTAGCATCCAAGGATGGTGGTACATTCTTATACTCAGGGCTTTTAGAAGCTCAAAGCATATGGTGAAATCCGATATACACATAAAGCACATGTATATTTCATGGTAAGTAGGAGCATACCCTCCCCATGAACATTTTGAGCCTTCTGAATGATATGATTTTATACAAAGAAATAATTTACTGTGTGTTAAGGGCATGCTGTGCTAAGAGACTTTACTTATTTAACAAATAAGTACAAAGGATGATGTAAATAGCACAAAACAACCCCCCACAAAATCATACCCACACTACAAGCGGCACTAATTCACATTTGTTGCTTCCATTCTGCCTATCTTCGGACTTTGGACTGAGCAGCTTGTTGTCATGCACTCATATGTCACTCATGTGTGTCACTCAGTCTAAGTCAATTGCGTTTTAGTAACTACTATGGCATTACACTAAAGCAAAATTTTTAGTTGCTGGTGTCTTAGCATAATGTGACTGACTTTTGCTATATCATGCATTGTAACCAGAAGTATGTTTGGTTGTACTATACCCTGGCCTATCTATAACCCTGGTAGTTTATATAGCTACAATGCTAGATACATTCATACATACCATGACAGGAAGGTGATGGTCCATATCCTGAGCAGCAGGCACTGTATGACTGAGTACGATGGGCAGTGTCTGCATACTGGCTGCAGATGACAAACAAGAAATTTAATTCAGATTTCATTTTGGATTAAGTAAATAATAGAATTTACAATAGCATTCTGCAGAGGGGTTTGTCAGTTATTTATATTGCTGGAAGTTAGTCTTTGCAGAGACACTCTAAGGCTAGCCCTTAGTCAGGGAGAAATCACCAACTGCATCCTACTGTCAATTGATGCACATATATTGTGGGAGTTCCGTTCACAAGCATTTCACATTCAAAGTGATTATCAGTGTATGCATGGGATCTACCTGGTATCTCCATTGTCAATGCATAGGTATATCTACCTTTCACAAATGTGTGTGTGCATCTAGCCTAGATTCATTTCAATCCTTATTCTCAAATCATTCTGCCACAGTATTACTATTTGTTGCTTGGTTTTGGAATACGTTGTCCGCAGGGGAACTCATATACATTAGTGTCGCGAAAGAGCGCCCATGGGCGGAGCACCTTACAAGTTAGGCTGCCAAACAGGGGGGTGAGCGCTTTTTTCATGCATTTCCGCATTTAACAACGAAAGAATGTCCATGTCTGCTTACTGCGACTCACTGCCCTCAAATTCGCTGAAGTATAGGACGAACAATAACGTACAATGGAGGCGCCGGTGTCACAGTGGATCTGATCTTCCCGAAAATCCGATCCGGTCTGGATCAAATATCCTAGCGATTTCGATCTTACACTACACTGTTAAAAAAGGAGTAACAGTTACTCTTTTGAAAGAGTTCTGAGAGCCGGGTCTAGGAGTTTAAATTTGTCCAGTCTATGTTCATGTTGGATAAGGCAATTTAAAGGTGTGCAATGTTCAGTAAGTCTTTTCCCCATTCCATTCCAACTTCACTTGACACACAATCTACCATCAAATTGTGTATGTCCACGTTGAATGGAGTCTAATGATACTACGTTTGTCCAGTCTATGTTCAAGTTGGTCTCCTAGGTTTAAAAAAGATAAGGCAATTTAAAGGTGTGCAATGGAAACACTGTCAAGGAGTAAATTTGAACTCCCCATGGTGATAGTCACTATGATAGTAAATTGTCGATAGGAGTTCCATGCAGGAACTTGTTATTTTTAACAGTGTAGCGGATTTAATCAGGGCTATGAACGATGCTGTAGGGCTCCCACTTTTGACGTCTCAGTGAATTTACCGACTCTTAGCAGCACCCCATACCTTCGCAGATACTCCATTTGCTATATGTGTGCAAGATTTGTGGATCATAGTCAGAGTGTGCTCAAGCTGACCTCCCGATTCATGTGGAGCACTGCATGTTACTCTGGGGTCACCAGGTATTAGCTATATTAACAATTAACAGCACTGAAGTGCAGAACCCTCGGCGCAAGCTAGATATGTTCGGTTCTGTTCTCGCCTGTGCAAAGCCTGCTCACTAGGCCTGAGCCTATTGTGCTCAAGATTGGACCCAGTATTATTCTTTCTGGAAATTCCTAACAATTTATCCAATTATTCTCACAACATCACCCTATTTTTCTCGTTATATCCCATGCATCATGCATAGAAAAACAGACACTTTACAATGACATGGGCGGGTTGCGATCGACCTTCCTTTTACGCGACAGCTCCGACGACTTTCGGCAACGCAAACGGTTCAGAAGGCTGCTTGTGGTAGCAGAACTGCTTGAACTCTGCGCTCCAGACTCTTCACCTGACTCCACAAGTTTAGCAGATGACGACTGCCCCCCGCTGAATTCAACAGTTTCCGCCATGTCTACACGTGTACACGTGAACTATTCCCGTTTTATTCCGATTATTCCTGTACTAGGGATACACATTGTGCAAATGGCCTCGCTCCGCGAACGTCCGCGTTTGCCCTCGTATTTCCTAAGTATAGTTTCTACGTTCCCAATCCACGTATCCTGGGAACCAGACCAGTCTTACCATGTAAAAATGGCTGCTGTTGTAAGCTTGAGTTGGTAGAACAAAGAGCGTGTTTGTCTTATGGTACAGTCGCTATTTGTCTGCCGTGGGTTGCTCAGAGGTGGAACTGTCATACCAGTAAGTTTGGTAGCTGTTGTGCCTACCGTTCTGGAGAAATCCGTGTTTTGCGGATATCTCACTCCTGCATCTGTTTCCCTTAGGCTATAGACACAGTTCGCTCACAGTTGTTTAGTAACAGCTAGAGCTTTCATGCCTGCCAGTCTGATAGTGATCCCGTAGACCATTGTTGAGATATCGAAGTTTTTAGGCCAACTTCCGGTTGACGACGACGACGAAAAATCTCAATTGAACCCGGGTATAGCCTCGCTTCGCTCGGAATTATGCTCAGTGACAGGAAGTCCCTATTATTCTTAAAATTATGCCCGCATAATAAGCGCAGGCCTACTGCTCACGTGTTTCAGAAGCTCTCTTACTCGCTTTGCGGACTTTCTCTCTCTCTTTCGTCACTAATAACTCTTCCTCAGACAGTAAGGCTTTTCTACGTTTCATTGCGTTCTCAGGCTCCCCAACAGTAGTACACCGTGCTTTCCTTTTCTTCGATGCGAAGGCATGGCAACAGTCACAAACTGACCTCTTCACATGCACTACGGTATTACACTGTGGGCATACCTTTCTCAGACGCATAGACCTAATCTACGGTATTACACTGTGGGCATACCTTCTGAACCTCTCGTAAAAGACTCACAAACGTCTAAGTTCGACGACTAAACCGCAATACCACGTCCTCCAACTCACGTGATCACACATTTACCGTTACGTACGTGTTACGGAGAGGTATACGGAAACATTGGACGTGAAGAAAATGGCTGACTTAGTCGCGGTAAGTTTATAACGGTTCTACCTTTTGAACTAAGCAGTTTTAGAGAAAACGGCTTTTTCGTTTTACTGGGTTCTCAATACTTTCACGTCGTTTCATGCCCCCTCACGTGATATGTGTGGGTGGAGCATGCATTGCGCATGCGTAGTGTAGTATGGCACTTGTATGACGGTTGAGCTGTACACATTAGACGGAAAAGTGTGCAAGATCGTTCGAAATTGCTTGTGGTCTAATGGTTAGGGCTCAGTGTACAGGTTAGGGTTAGGGTTAGGGCTAGGGTCAGGAAATGGGTTTTATTCCTTCTTTTTTTTTTTTTCTGCTTTAAAAAGTGACAAACACCTTATGTGGTGCCACTTGCAATGTGGCGTATGTGTGACGTAATGCGGCTTTCACCCTGCACCTGGGTCATGTGACAGGGGACATGAAACTGCGTGAAAGTAATGAGACCCAATTTTACTGCATTTTCCGCGCTGTAGCCGCTGATACCTCTCGTTGGACGCCTAAAAGCGCGAGAAGGCAGAATAGAGAAAACGGACACACAGACACACACACAGACACACAGGACAACTACTGTAACCCTCTCGCGCATGCGCGCCGAGGGTTAATTACTTCTCACACATTATGACCACGGTTCACATCTGTTGGATAGGCCTCTGGTTCTCACAGGTACATGAGCTTCTGCCACCATAGGATATATGCACGTCATGCTGCATGCGTTTTGTCTCGCGGCAGCAGATTCAGTTAGCTGGTGGGTGTTAATAGATTCAGTTTAGAACAGGCCTGGGAACGAGGCTGAGTTTGACTTGTCAAAGTGTTTGTTTTCATTTTGGTGATGTTTGGCAATGGCATAGGTAATGCAAGTCATTTGGCTATCGCCCCGCGGCGATGAAGGTCTGCACAGTCTCTGTTGAAGATACATTGAGCAATTACAAGTAAACCGTGCACTGATAGGTCGAAAGACATCAGTGTGAGAGTGGTTGGAGGCCGTGTTGATCCGAAAGCTTAATGCCTACTACTTACACCAAAGACGGATTTCGCAGCGAAGGATCGGATCCGCTGGTAGAGTAAGTTAGCAATCATCGGACGACAGGTATATTCGGACACTCAAACGCGGAGGGAAAACTGCGTAAACATTCGGCGATACCACAAGACGGTAGCTGAGGTACGTGGTACCTGGTGTACCAAAAATGACGCCCGCGCATTGTTTCCTGTTGGCGCTAGAAGCGATAAAATGGCCGTCCGAAAAACATCAATATTCGGAAAAGTGTATGTATTTTCAGACACTGTTGTTTGTGCCTTCTCTGAAGCTGCTTTTGGAGAGATTTTAGCATCGATACGATGCCCCAAGACCTCCCCCAATTCGCAATATATTTTGGTAGCGGTAGCTGCTTTGAACACTCTGGGGCGCAGCTGAACATGGACCAGTCCGATTCGATCGATATCGGACGGTGAAATTTGTCATTTCTTGCTGTGTTGTCTCCAAACAAGTTGAAGTCTCCACCATATTAGCATCAGTAGAATCTACAGGCTCTTGGCTACATGCTGGTATTTGTCCGGTGTTTGTGCGTTGAGTAGTTCTCAAGATATTGCACGATATCATTTGAACTCACCTATTTATGCTGCACATAAATCAACCAGCGTAGTTTATGGAAAGAAACATGAAATATATTTATATCTCGAGAACTACTCAACGCACAAACTCTGGACAAGTACCAGCATGTAGCCAAGAGCCTGTAGATTCTACTGATGCTAATATGGTGGAGACTTCAACTTGTTTGGAGACAACACAGCAAGAAATGACAAATTACACCGTCCGATATCGATCGAATCGGACTGGTCCATGTTCAGCTGCGCCCCTGAGTGTTCAAAGCAGCTACCGCTACCAAAATATATTGCGAATTGGGGAGGTCTTGGGGCATCGTATCGATGCTAAAATCTCTCCAAAAGCAGCTTCAGAGAAGGCACAAACAACAGTGTCTGAAAATACATACATTTTTCCGAATATTGATGTTTTTCGGACGGCCATTTTATCGCTTCTAGCGCCAACAGGAAACAATGCGCGGGCGTCATTTTTGGTACACCAGGTACCACGTACCTCAGCTACCGTCTTGTGGTATCGCCGAATGTTTACGCAGTTTTCCCTCCGCGTTTGAGTGTCCGAATATACCTGTCGTCCGATGATTGCTAACTTACTCTAAAATTGATCCGGATCGGATTTCCCGTGACATCGGCCTTGGAGCTCAAGGCACGCAAAAGTCTGAACGGCAATGGAGTAAGCGACCAATTGTCGGACGGACTAATATTCGGACGCTTGTTTCAGGCAAACGGAAGGTTTCTGCTTTCAATCTTGCGCCAGTTTGTAGACCTCCTTGCGTACTATTTGCCATGAAGTTGCTGCGGTATCGTTTCCCGGTACTACAGGCTAACGAAATGAGTCAGACGATACGATCAATTTTCGGACTTTGCTTATGAAGAAGCTGGAGTGCAGTGTAGAGTTACCAGAATCGGTAGGCAGGTACTTGTAACCTCCCCCTCACAAAGCTCCAAATTTCGGGTTCTGCTGCACTTTGCCGATGTAATAGCAAGACGTCATTCGCAGGCTATCGCGTGATCAATTTTCGGACACACGTGAACAGATTCATGCAGTAGTTAGCCTCATGGGTACGAGACTATGCGGTAAATACTGCGCTATAAACAATATGAATACTCATAGAGTCTAGTCATATTATCACTGAAGGCATGGTACCACATTCCCAGTACCTGGGACTCTGCAAATTCACACAAGAACTGTCATGGTAAAAATGGACCCCCCAAAATTGGTTCCTCCCGAAACTAATTTTGCGATAAATAAGGACCCCCCGGAACTTATTTTACTGCTAAATATGGATTCCCTCTGAAAAATTTGGACCACCTCCCAGAGATGAAATAAATGTAGACCCTGGAACATATTTCACTTGCAAAATTTGGACCAGTGGTGTAAGCTTATGTAGGGGGGTTCCTGAGGTTTCTGGAAACTACTCATGCCCGTCAGTTCAGTAGCACACAATGTACTGTAGTCTCAGTTTCCGCGTACATTGTGCAAAGTTTGAGACGAACGCACATTTAGAACGCGGCGTGGGGCCGCTGAGGCATACTCATGAAAAACAGTCATTCAATGTCCTTTAGTAGTCACTGATTTTCTTTTGTGTGCTGGCCTATATAGTGGGAACAAATTTTTCAGAGTGGATCCAAATATTTCAGAAAAATTCGTTCTGGGGGGTAACCAATTTTAGGGTGGTCAAAATTAAACGTGACAGTACCAATTAACAATTGCAATTGTCACATAAAATCATCTTTACATCATTTTGTTCTGGCATTTTGCAGTAACAGTAGACCTTAATCGTACAAACCATAGAAGTAGGACAAGACAAACACCCTCGACTGGGATGTTGGAAAGGGGCTCATAATCCCTTATTTAGTCAGTCAATCCATAGACAATAGAGCGGGGAACTATGGTCAATCAAATGTCTTCGCATCTTGTTCTGTATGAAGCTCACATTGCTTCCCAGGCACACTTCCAGTGCGAAAGCAATAGCAAACAAGCCACAATCGAGTGTACCATGCTGCTACTGGACAGAAATCTTGTGTAGTTCCAAGACAGATATACCAAGTAGCTGGTTGATAATTTGAAGGAGAATATATCAATCTTCATCTTCATGAACAGTCCCAAGCTATCCAACTTGGAAGACAGCACGATTAGTACTGACAGCAGGCAACACATGGCTGTTGGTAACTCGGCTGGGTACAAGACTAAGCTGCTGGCCAGCCTGGCGGCATGGAGCGACTGATAAATGATGTTTACGTGTGTCCAAACAGAGATCACTCGATAGCCTGTGAATGACGTCTTCATATTACGTCATCAAAGTGCAGCAGGGTCCAAAATTTGGAGCTTTCTGAGGGAAGGATAGGAGTATCTGGCTACCAAATTTGGTAGCTCAATGCTGCTCTCCAGCTTCTATGTAAGTAAAGTCCGAAAATTGATCTTGTCGTCTGAAAACTGCAGTTTTCGGAAGCTAGTTTCGTTAGGGGATCATCTAAACTACACATGGGAATTCCCCTTGCACACCCGCGCACTGTGTAATCTTGTTATGTTTAGATCTTATACAAAATTTAGAAATATTCTGGTACTGGCATGTATTGGCATGCATTTAGAGAGTAGGCAGCATATCAAGGTAAAGGAGAACATGTAAGCAGTGTAGTAAAGTAGTCGGGGCAGAAGGTATGTTCGTGGCAGTGTGTGTGTGTGTGTGTGTGTGTGTGTGTGTGTGTGTGTGTGTGGTATTGGGGAGGGAACAGACTACAGAGGTAGCCCTCCATGAGAGGCATGTTGAATCATTAAAATGTGACATTCTGAAAGTACTATCCTTTGTTGGGGCCTACAATGTGTTGGAAAGCAAAGGCATGTAAAATGTTTAGTTTGCCACGTGAATGGTACTTTTTAATCAGGCCAAGATCATTTTTGTGCATTGTTCCATAGCAAACAGGTGGTGACCTGTGTGCATTATGAGCTATTTGCATATACTGCAAGGTAACTGTGCATTCATGGGTACGTACCTTCATTCTCCACTAACTGCTTATACTGCATGTTGTTATTACACTTGATATGCTGCATTCTCACTCAATGAAATGTAACTAGCATACACAGCAAGTCTTGCTTCCTGAGACACAAAGTACATTATTAGCCCTGTTCCCAGGCCATCACCCAGCTTCCCATCATTCGCAGTATGAATGAGCGGTACTGCAAGTGACGGGGAATTGGGCAAGGGCCTGGGAACAAGGCTAGTACATCTTCTAAAAAGTAATGAATTGAAGAGAAAGTGGAGAGAAGTACTTGGGGATAGGTTGGCGTTGTACAATCTGAGGGTCTCATACCATTTAATATGTGAATATAGCCTCATGTGAGAGCCTGAATGGGCACAAGGTTAAGGCAAACCCACAAAAATGAATCAAACTGAGGCAATGAGTTTATCACTGGGAAAAATTGTACAAGATTCGGGAAGATATCAGCAAGATTTCTGGTTTATAATCAGGCATGCAACACTTCCATACTGATAGCAAACAGACTCATACATGTAAATACAATCAAGTTAACAAGTGAAGGAATTATCTGTCAAGCCCACCTAGTTAGTACAGCACAGATCACAGGGAGACAGATGGGTCATGAGACACTTAACACTAAAAAGTGTGAACATTCACCCAGGTGCTTGGAATTGTTTGTCTGCGTATATATTATATGTCACCTAATGTTCCAAGTGCATAATTGTTAGACTCTAGAGGAAGATTTGTTGTGTTTAGTTTGTCCCCTGCTTGGAGTTTTTGAGAGGGGTACTATGGAAATGAGAGGCTGGCATGTAGTCTACTTCTTGGTGATCTGATAGTGGTGCAAGAGATTAACTACAAATATGTAGTTGGTTTGCTGGTGAAAGAATGGGGAGTGTATACACAAGTTGACCAACAGAAAGCTGGGTGGGGGCCTGGGGACAAGACTAATTTGAGCATTAATGATTGGCATACTTGTGTAACATGGTCTTGGGCTTCCAGTATGAGGCTGGTTGTGTATGGAAGTGACACGTTCAGTAAGGATGCAGCACATGAAGAATCAATTATAAGCAGTGGAAGTAGTCAGTGGAAAAAGTTACCATATTCCATGATATAAGTACATGCATACATAGCTACCTCACAATGCATGCAGTAACTGTACCCACTACTAACAAATTATGCACACAAACACCTGTGACTTTGATCGATGTGGGACAATAAATCATCTTGTTCATGCCAGCTGTCCAAGCAAATACAAATTCAGGTTTCAAGCCTTTCAGATGGTCATCTTTTAATATAAACTCTTTCTATATAAAAAGTTATGGAGATCTAGCTCCGCCTGGCTACGCGAGACTAAGCTCTGACTGAGCTGTGGAGCTCAGGGCTAGACCGAGAGCAGACACTCAGCACGGGGAGTCTGGACCGCGAGACTATATTTCACACTCCACAGCTGCCACAAACATACCTTCCGCCCTGACTACTTTATCGCACTGCTTACTTTACCTGCATACGCATGCCAGTACAAAATTCCATCTAAGTTAAATTACGCCGAGATGACACAAGCTAGTCTCTTGCCCAGCCGACGGCTGGTCACGCTTGGCACGGGGAATTACCATGTGTAGTTCTGTGACGTAACCTCATGGAGCTATCCCGTTTCGTGAGCCTTTAACGCGCGAAGAGATACCGCAGCAAGTTCATCTTTCGGTTGCAAATAGTAAAACGGTAATTCTGAATGAACTTACAAAAAGCCTTGCGTTTGCAAACCCTGTTAGCAGATATCAAACTTTTTCTACACAGGAGGGTTCTTTAGCCTTCAGACATTGACCAGCATAATTTTGATTGTTTCACGTTTACAGACTGGTCCACGGAAAAACAAATATTCACCTAATGCGGAAATTATGTGATTTGGGTAATTATAGTGACAATAGAATTACGTAGTTTCATTGCACGTAAAATGCCCAAAAAGTATGTACAACATGTGATCTTATATAGGGAAAGAATTACGTCTTTTGCCTCAAAAGGATATTCCTGTACCAATAACGCCCGCGACTGAACGAGTACAGTAACTAGCTAAAATTTTCTTTCTTTCCCGCGCCTCACGGAGCGAAGCGGACTTAAATTCTGCGAGCGTTTAAAGGCTTCAAACACAATGGCTAGATTTGGCTGAAATCAAAAAATTTTCCTGGGGGGCATGCCTAGTCTCGCAAGCCACACCCTTCGCAGGAGAGAGGAAGGGTCTGGTCACGCTGCAACCATCGAGTTGTCGCCACGACAGAAACTTGTCGTGACCAATCAGATCCGCGGGTCTTCGTAGATCGCATCCGTTGTCATGGAGTACAATTACGTCACAATGTGTTTAGCGGATGTCAGCGTCTTATTGCCTAACCGCAATGTTCGATAATTGCGTTCCTCGGCGACAACTCGGTAGTTGCAGCGTGACCAGACCCTTCCTCTCTCTGCGAAGAGTATGGCTTGCGAGACTAGGGCATGCCCCGGTCACTTAGAAAAAGACGTAATTTGAGGAAAAATCCCATGTGTCACTCATGGGAAAGAATTACGTCATTTGCACCTTGGGTTACTCATGGGATAGAATTACGTGGTTTCATTGCACGTAAAACACCCAACAGTATGTACATGTGATCTTATATAGGGAAAGAATTACGTCTTTTGTCTCAAAAGGATATTCCTGTAAATTGTCAAATGATTCGCTGTGAATCTCATTTATATTCCTTCGGGAGTCACCGGAGTGGTACCCTGTTATTACTAACGTAATTCTTTCCCATGAGTGACACATGGGATTTTGCCGTCTTTTACCCCGCGACCGCATGCCCCCAGACCTATAGCGGCCGCGTTTCGTGCGCTTTATTACGCTTCGCCAAGTATAGCGATCAAGTGCACACTGGAACTCCCCTTTTCAAAATCGACTGTATATATAGGATGTAAAATCTTAAAGACTTTGAGTGTAAAAAAAGACATTATAGATTATATTATATATCTAGAATGTTTATTTAAAGTTGCAGTGTTCATGCTTGGACGTTCTGACTTAAGATCAATGGGCTCACACAGAGCTGCATTTCCAGGCATGTTTGCATAAGATCTAGCCCCTGATAGACATAATAGAGGCTCTTAGCAGGGAAAAGGGCATATCTACTCCATCATTTTGCTGTATGGCTGTCTCTCTTCTCACTCAACATTGCAGCAAGTCTCTTACAGAAGATGTAGCAGCTCTTCCCATACCCCAGTTGATAGGGCTGGTGGTGTAAAAAGTAAATGCCTTATTTCTCTGATTCTGTGGTCATATGGAAATATCTTCTCTTGCTCATGCAAGATATAGATACACTACACACACACGAGGAAAACAGGCGACAGGACTGGAAGGAAGGGTACCTCTGCGTGCAGATGGCACCCTGGTACGTAGGGTGAACAACTGTTGCATGCTGCCTGCTGGATCTCTAACACAGCAGTATACTGCCCTTCAGTGCCTGTTTATCAATCACTTCTCCCCGTCTCAATCAACAGTTTTCCACTCATGACCACAACGCAGTCTTGGCAACTGCGAAATTTATGTAACACTATTGCAAGACTTACTATAAGTTTCAAATTTTCATGATTATTATGCTAGTAAATTCTGCAGTGTTGCTTATACTCAGAGCACTGTAGAAGGGGCACAGTACTCCATCACTGGCATCAAACCTAAATGATACTACCGTGACACTTTTAGTAGATACAAGTACAAATGTTTTGCGCATTCAATTCTTACTAGACATCTCACCAGCATTGAAGCGAGAAGTACAGTTTGATGTTACCTTTCTCTATTTTCAAGTTTGCCGAGATAGGCTGATACACAGTAAGCTATAGCTCTGTCCAGGTGTGTAGCACCAATTCCGAAGAGAGTAAGGTAAGCAAGCTACTAAGGGCTGCATTCATTTTAAATGTCGGGTACAATGGACTGTATTCAATGTTGGGAAATATCACTTGTGAGCATTGGTGAGCTGACTGTTAAGCTGCATGTTGGGGTAAGTGGGATCTATAATATCCTCAGCTGAGTTTTATCTTATTAGTTTTACATAATTGCCTACGCTTTAGATACACTTTTAGATTCATATCGATCTGCATGCTACTATGGCAGCCTGACTTTTTTTCCAGACCATTCATTACTATTGTGTCCATATTGCATGCATCTACCTTTAGCCAAGTTAAAGCATCATGCACTTATGGGTATGTACCATAACAAAATTCTGTGAAGGAAGGCAAAGTGATCTGGCGAGTAATGTTTATAGTTTGCTGTCATGAAACCCCAGGATGGATCAATAAGATTGCTGTCTGGGGATCACCTGTTTGATACTATGTTCCAGTTATCCATTGTTACAGTAATGTTAATCGCTTGAAAATATTATTGCAAAGTTAATATTTCCTAGAAATGTTATTGCCAAGCGTAACTTTTTTTAGCCTCACTCACAGACTCCCGCTGTGGTTTATGTTCTTCGGTTTGCGTTCAGTATAATACACCGAAGACTTTTACCTACTGTAGGAAGATGCATAGATGCAGGTAAATGCAAAGAATTGGTACACAGCAAGAATGTTTAACTTTGCTCACACTGAATATTCAACTTACTACAAGGGTAAATCACCATCTCAATTCTAGGTTATCAAATGGGAAAGAGTGGGGGAATGAATACATAGCCACAGAAGCAGAAGCTCTCAAAGAAGAATCTGTGGCTTCTGTAGCAGAATCTGTTTCAAAGTTGATGTGCTGAAACGTGGCCCTACTGCAGCAAGGAGGTACAATTTGGAAGAAATAACAAAAAAATGTGGAAATACTTACTAAATGCTTTGCAATTCCATGAGCGATCAAAATTCCTGGCCGCAATGACATTTCCTTGGTGATAACCTTTCCCGAGAAAATTTTATTGCACCAATAATATTTCTGAGCAATCAAATTTTTCGTAAAAATACTTTGAATGCAGCTCAGCAGCTTTCAGTTCACCCTGCACAGTGGCCAGTGCATAGGGCATATGGAAAAGCAGGAAATGGAAATGAAACGGAAACTGGAAATGGAAACTGGAAATGGAAATTGGAAACGGAAATGGGAACAAAAATGCACCAATCACTGGTGCAATGTTTTCTTCATGAACTCATGAGTAGTGTGGTTAGTCGTATTCTACTTAGCAATGGTTTTATGACTGGCTTTGCTTTGCCTTAACTCTTGTACTGTGCTTTGTGATTACTGCTTTAGTGTGATAGTGTTGCAATCTAGTCTGGTTCACGTGTGAGAGTGCCTGGGCACAAGACTAGTTACAATCTGACCATGAACCCTGAGTAACCTACTTCATTTTGGAGCAAGGCCAGCATTCCTATTCTTGCAGCCTCGTTCCTAGACCCACTTCCAGTTTTGATCACTTGCAGTATGTGAAGCAAATTATGGGTTCTGGCATTGTATGAAAGGCACCACTGTAGCTTCATATTAGGTAGGCTTATTTGGCCATGTTCTAGAACCTTCTATTACCAGTATTTAGTGCCCAGGGTAGGTAGGCTTATTTGGCCATGTTCTAGAACCTTCTATACCAGTATTTAGTGCCCAGGGTTAAGTGTCAGACCTGAACTTATGTACACATGCAGCTCAGTAGTGGTAAATTTTTAAGGCACACGCAGAGATTGAATGCATGATGTCATTCAAGTATAAAAGTCTTCTGGAGTGATTGTGAGGGATGTGTGTGTATACTACAACATGCTACCTATATACCCAGGCCCTATTTTACACAAGCGCCTGGGTACAATAGCCCCATTCCCAACCATTGCCACCCCCCTCCCCTCCCGCCAATACTTGCCAATGCAGAAATACTGGGTGCGGCGAAGGCCTGGGAACAAAGCTAGGCTAGCAAAGCAACCAATCAAAAACTGGAGGCGGGGAGAGCACTGAAATGCCTAGAAACGAAAACCAACAACTATTGAATCTTGCTAGGACTATACAACAGCCAAGAGGTTGGTTTCCATTTCTGTTTTCAGTTTCCAGTTTCCGTTTCCAGTTTCCATTTCATTTCCATTTCCTGCTTTTCCATATGCCCCAGTGCATCTCTCTGTACAGCATTCCCAGTTAGAACGCACCAGTAAACACGATAGAAATTATTCAGATACAGGAAGTGGACTTCCTGTATCTGTCTATTGTTCTTGGACCGCTGGCCTAACGACTGAAATATACATATCTATTTCCGTAAAAACCGCGTCCAAATTCGAAAATCGCTACGGTGACAACAAACTACGTCTAATTAGCTACAAGTTTTCTGGTAGCGAACTACGTCTATTAGCTAGAAGTATCAACTGACTGAGCGAGCACAGTCTGCAGACACACACTTTGCGGTTGATGGGCGGGGTTTGTCATGTGACCGTAAAGGCTTGCTGGATCTTGGAGTGCGCTTGAATGTTTGTGAGTGTGCTGGAAAGTCAGAGAGCCATCCTGGAAGATGGGTGTCATCATACAGTTGTCTGTAGACTGAAATTGAAGTGGTCTCAGGACAAATCCATACGTAAAGTTTTCACTTGTTTTGTGTGTGTAGATGATGAGGTCAGACTGGGGGTGGAGCCTTGGAGAGGGTGCATTTTAGCTGAGGAACTAAAAATTGATATTTTTTTGGCATTATCAGGTAGAGAACGCAGAGTGGTGCAAACCCTTTCCCATTCATCCGTCCACATGACTCGGAGATTTGTGATTCAAGGTTGTCTACCTTAAAACCAATTTTAGCCGTAAGCCTAACTCTAACCCTAAGAACCTGGGATCGTGGATCTCACTAACCCTATTTTGGGACTCATGAGTGTTGTTAGTGTCCCAATTTGGGTCAATGAATCTTATTAAAGGATTGTAAACTTAGCTGGAATTCAGTATGTCTCTCCTTCTGAATATGTGATGATTCATTTGTGATAGCCCTGTGTAGCAGTCATGAGCAGCATTACATTCGGTGACCTATAGACCGTGTGCCTGTGTGGGCGTGGTCCGTATATTATACTTGAAAGTATACGATTTTCCACATACCGCCATTTTGTAGGGCAGTAGAACAGCAGTAAGGTACACGTGGACCCCATATGGAGAAATATTGCCGTGAAATGATCATTCTCACTAAGTACATAAATATTAGCACCTACCGTGGTGTAAATTATAAACGGAATTGTGACGTCATAAGTATAGTTTTTGCTTTGATGTTCCCGTTTGGGAAGTGCAAGAAGTGCACATGTTCAGTTTGCTAGGCCATATAAAGCTTTTTAATGGATGTCATGGCCAATCCAGTTGATAGTCAGAGTGATGGCTACATCTTACGACTTTTGAAGAAGCTGTAAAGACTACGAAGTACACTCTAGCTCTTTGCACCGACGACCGTGAACAGATCAAAGCAAAATGCGACCATGATATAACCAAGATAAGCTGCACAATGTGTATGAAGATGGCAAATGGCTACATAGGGCATAGTTACATGCACGACAGATAGACGAATGCAACAAAAATGCAGTTAGCTGCCACCTTGTTGCCATCACCTGGTGTGCTCCAAATGGAATCATCCCCGCGAAGTACTCTTTTAGGTTCTTGACAATCGGCAGAGAGATGGAACAAGCTAGCTCCACTTTCTCTACACCATTCGAATCCTGACAGTCTTTGGAATTTAGCTCTGCGTTGGAATTTTTCGTTCGAAGCTTGTATTTATAAATATAGGCTTAAGAAATAATACATGCAGGAAAGTCGCTATTATAGCCCATACTGGTGACATCACTTCACTCAATAGAAATCGGCACAGCCCCCAAGCAGTTCACGCTTGTGATACTGGTACCAATGGAGAGAGAATGTTCTGTAGAACTTAGATCTGACTTGGAATTTTTGATACAGAAGTTCTTGCTGGAGTTATTGAAGCGGTTATTGCTTGCTACTATATGCCTCAATACATTTCTACTTGCCTTCTGTAGGTGAGAGTCACACCTTAATGTGTGAAAATGTAGCAAATGATCACTTATTTCTCCATATGCTTGTTGGCTCCCTACCAGCAATACTGACAGCTGGATCGCTTAGTGGCTCACGTATGTTATAAGGCTAATAGCGATGCATGTCATACTGCAGCGATTTTAGATGCAGCTCATGGTAACGTACAGCAGCCAGCTCACAACCTCGTCACTGTATAAATTTGCCGTTCACAGAGCCATTTTTTGCCCTACATTACGTCATCAGATTACTGACGCCACAGTCCGTGATGTCACTGCCACTTGTAACCACGCCCATTTAGGCAGACGGTCTATTGAATGGGAAGTTTGTTTTACATGAGTATCATTTGTAGTGTGCTGTCAGATTACTGGTAGGGTTGATTTGAAGGCTGGTGATACATGCAATATTCATAAGTTTCATATAGAAAGCAGGTTAAGGTAGGACAAACTTGAATCGCGAATCGGGCCGATTCTGATCATGAATAATTAATGAGGTCAGGTGACCATAATGGCGCTATTGAAATTCATTGGCTTGTTTATATTTTTCCATGGCGGTAACCAGAATCAACAAGGGAAGGCATGTCCCTTTGATGTGGTGTGCAGCCCTTTGTAGTGGTCTGGCGGCACTTTCATGTGGCTGGGCAGAACTTTGAAGAAATCCTCCAATGCTTGATTACACCCCAAGTAGAAAGAAAAAAAAAGATCCGGCCATAAGAGTGCTTGTACCTACCTACTATTTTAGCGTTTCACCACGAGCCTGACGGGACTTACTCAAGTTTGATAGTACAGCTGGAAGCAGTAATCATTGAAGTACCTACGGTACAAGCACTAAGGCTGAGAGCTAATGCACGGTACTACACGTGGCCAGAGATTTGCCATCAACGAATGCTGTGAGGTCATAACCATTGTACTGGATTGTGTCCCTGCTTCAGGATTGATAAGTGTGTGTTTGTGTATGTACGCTTTCCATTTTGGATTTTGTTCTGACTTTCCTTCAAAGCTGTGTGACAAAAGCTGGAATGAAATCCTGGGTTCAAGGCTAGATCATGCCTTCCTTCTGCCCTATTGAGCTAGACTTCACACTGTGTGTACTGGGCTAGCTTATACATACCAGTCAGTATGTAGTTTTAGTATAGCCATGGGGATTCAAATACAGACTAGCGTATATGTGTGTAGTATGCATTAGCACTTACCAGTTGGTAATTGGAAGACTAGCGTATATGTATGTAGTATGCATTAGCACTTACCAGTTGGTAATTGGAAGACTAGGCTAGCATATATGTGTGCGTAGTATGCATTAGCAGTTAATTGCCGAGCGCAGCGAGGCTTGGTAATCGTGACGTAGCGCCTCGGTGGTGACGTCACGCGGTGATACTTGGTAGCCGCGTTGCAGTCTCGGCCCCGGGAGTGTCAAATGTATGTCACGGTTTTGGCCCCCGGGGCCCCCCCCCCGCAATTTTGGCACACGTGATCTTCACCTGTTATTATACTGGGCGTGAGTAAATACGTAAGCGATCGAGCGAGGTATTTTTAGCTTGACGTCCATCGCTCTTGACCTCGAGGCTAGATGGCGATAACAAGCGAACGAGTTCGTAGTGGACATCCAGTCAAGCTTCTATCAGTCGGTTAATGGTATTGAGCGAGCTCCGCGTAGCAATCTAGCTCGACTTCCAGCGATCAGCAGTTTCTGGACTCTATTTGTGGGGATTTATGCTACCAAAAGAAAGTCATGCACTGGTGTCCCATGAAGGCCATTCAACTGCTGCTACGACTCCGGGTATTACAGTTGGAATCAATTTCTCGAACACGGCGCCTACATGAGAGACTTTTAGAAGAAAGAAGATTACTAAACTACATTTGACAATTTCATTCCTACATATCATTTACTGCATGTTTGTAGTCGCCAGGCTCTGCTTTGCGCGAGGCTTGCTGCATGTCATGTACCCCTAGTTGGTAATAGAAGGAGGATAGACTGATCTTCAGAGATTTGATGCTGTGACATTGATATAGCATACTAGTTTTGCCACATGTGTTTGAGTACTCTGTAATCAGGATCTTGAGGTGAGTTGGTTAAGAATTCCTGTATTCCCATAGAGCATTGTAGCTTTTGGGGGGGGCAAATACATAAGTGGTATCATCTGTAAATGAATATTTGTAGTCCATGCTCTGGGATTTTGCATTCACTAAACATCTGCGCCTTGTTTGGAAGATGACATTTGTCACTAACTCACAGCAGCTAACATCTTATTCACATGCACAACTGAAATAGTATCCTTTGGGTCATTTACTGTGAACAGCCCTGGACTCAGTGTGAAGTTTGACAATGTGCACACTCCATCAAGAAAAAAAGAAAGCTGATTCAGACCAACTCTCCACCAACCAATCTAAAATTATACAAAAACAAAAGATGTTTACTGAATGCAAAATCCCCAGAGCATGGACTACAAATATTCATTTACAGATGATACCACATATGTAATTGTCCCCCAGAAGCTACAGTGCTCTAGGGAATACAGGCATTCTTAACCAACTCCCAGAAGTATCTCTGCACATTTCAACTGTTCATTGATGCAGCTAAAATAACAAATTTTTGGTCGTAACAACATAATCTCTTCTTAGAGTGTATAATTTGTTAGTGTAGTAAAATGGGTGGTCTAACTGAGCATCAGGGAGAGCAGCTGTTTAGACAGAGACTGCCTGCTAGGGAAAACATCGGTGGAACAGTACAAGTAGACAGGCTTATTTTGCCTTTGTTTTATACTTACTTAGAGAAACACTTCTGTTGTGAGTTACTATAAAACCCTCCTCACCAGCAGCAAAGCAAGTAGTAGCAATAAACCAGAGGACAGGAATGGACTACCCACCACCCGTTAAATTCCTTTTGCGTAAGTGACTCTTTGTAACTAGAGTTTCCGAATAGCCATTATGCCGCTGACTGGCAGGTATTAGGTGGTAAGACAAACTGGGCTATTCAGTCACTAATTCCTTTGATTTGTTTCTACTTGGGGTGCGATTACAATGTAAAGAAAAAGAAAAAGAAAAGTCGATCTAAGCTTATCTTCAAAGTTCCGATCACCACATCAGGGGTTCCACCATGCCACATCTTAATTATAAATGCATTATTGGAAGCCAATGCCGACAGGAAACCGGGAAAATTTTACGGACAGTGAACGGTTGAAGACTCCCAAAACTGACCGTTTGCTAAAAGTTTAAGAAGACAAAGAAGTCTATCAGCTTGGATTCCAGGTTTGTTGACCTTGAAAATACAAGGTTCTGTGCCACCTTAAAGTGTGGTGTAGCTGGTGCGGCTACGTCTTTCCTACGCCTTTAGTGAAGTGTATGCATCTGATCTCACCTCGATCAGATGTGTATATATAGTGCTTGAGGCCGTGCTTCTCAACACTCTACAAAGGCCCTCCACATTAGTGGGAACAGTGTGCACAGTCGTCCGAAGTTGCTCGTGGTCAAATGGTTAGGAGTCTGGCTACGTGAGACTAACCAGTGAATGGCAGCGCAAGAACGAAGCCAAAACATCCACAGAACCGCTAAACATTTCTCGATCGATCGCAAGCGGGTTCGCGAGTGGTGTCAAAAGTACAGTCTGCTGAAAGGACAAACCTGTGGATCACTTGGAAAGCGTCGCCGCCTTTGCTGTGGGTAGGGCACCAGAAGGGAGGACGTAATTGCGAGAGAAAATGTCGCATCCCGCGTATAAGCCCCTGCGCTTTGTACTAAGGCTAAGGTTGCAGAAGGGTGTATTTGCTGGACACTACGGTACATTAATAGCTACAAGTACCAATAACTAATGGCTACATTGGCTAGTCATTTACAACTGGATTACATTCTTTCTTGTACCCATCTGGAAGGGTTACATGCCTACCTATCCATCAACTTGCTGTAGAGATTCATTATCCAGGGTAGATCTGCTTTGAGCATATTTATTTTGTGTTTCCTTTTTGAAACTTGAGTACTTTTACAGAGGATGAGAAGAGACTCCAGCAACAGTTACAATTAGGTGGAGGGTCCCAAAGGTACCCTACAATTTTTTTTTAGGTAAGCAGCAGTATAAGCTACTGCAATTATCAACCAAACACCACACCCCAAACCAGTGCCGTACCTAGCATAGGGGGAGGGAGGGCAACTGCCCCCCCCAGAGAACTTGGGTTAATTAATTCCGCGCTTAGTGACCTAGCCTCGTCCCCTGACCATGCTTACCGATGGCTGTGTTACTGTTCGCTAGTCTCGCAAGCCAGACCCACCAACCCCAGCGTGGACCACTTCGAGTATACGTGCCCCGTACGCTATACTGAAACCGATCCATGCTGTGGTTGATTGGGTCTAAGCTAGCTGGACTGTTGAGAGCCTAGTGGTGATGATGCAGTGGCTTTCAAATCCTAATAATGACGACCAGTCAGCTATGTGTGCATGTGTTGACTTGTGCATGCATACCAGTACTATGGTACAAGACTTAAAAACATTAAAAAAGATGTTGGGATGTCATGCCAAAAGTATGCAAACAAGGTAAGGATGATATAATAGTGAAGGTAAATATATAAAGCCTCATCCCTGCGTCGTTTTCACACTAGTTTCCAACTGTAATGTAAAAAGATGTAGGGATAGGGCTTTGTAAATTTACCTTCACTATTACATCATCCCTACCTTGTTTGCATACTTTTTGGCATGCCATCCCTACATCTTTTTACATTTAAATGTTTTTTAAGTCTTGTTTCTGTACTTTTTTATCTCAGCTACAGTTAGACCTAAGCCTAAGGAGAATATATCAAGTGTAACCACAACCCCAGAACTTGAAACGGCATTGACAATTTAGTAGTGGTTCCAAGCATGTAATAACATTGCCAGCTAGAATCTGATGAAGGCCAACCACTCTCCGGAGCTAACTTAATCTCCTGAATTTCGATCACATGACGACTGACCACAGAAAACTATATTGACAACTGACCATCATAGCTTACTAAAGCTGTGAGTAGCTACTTTATTTAGTGTAGCTACAAGTTGGCAGCTGAATGCAGCGCCTTACCTATGTGGTGTTCATAAACCTTGCCCACTACTACGGGGAAGAGACCGTGACAGCCGTGCACATGGTCAACTCGTGATTTCGCTTGTGCACTAGTATTGTTCCCAGACCAATGATCGTGGTATTTGGCCTGGGAACGAGACTACATGTGCGCATGCGTACAAAATTAGAAAATGGTGTCCTTCGCAACGGACAGCAACCACAGAGTGTTGTGAATGTTTTTTATTAACCAGGGTGAATTTGAAGCTATGAAGACGCTGAGTGGTCGTAGAGTTCCGCGCTGTGATAAGCATCAGTTTCGTGCTAAAATGACGGTGAGTACTTAAACCGTTTGCGAGATATCGTTGTTGAACGTAGTGGTCGTAAGAAGCATCAGTTCCATCCACTGCTTTAGTAAACTGTGATGCTATGATGGTCAGTTGTCAGTGTAGTTTCCTGTGCTGCAGCTGGTCAGTCATCATGTGATCGAAAATCAGGAGATTGGTTTCAACGGAGCTCCGGAGAGTGGTTGGCCTTCATCAGATTCTAGCTGGCAATGTTATTACATGCTTGGAACCACTACTAAATTGTCTATGCCGTTTCAAGTTCTGGGGTTGTGGTTACACTCACTGTTAAAAATTGGGTGCTACATTACACCCCCTGGAGCACTATGCCATCCCAGTTATTAAAACTTCCCTTTGAAGTTTTTAATAACCAGTATGGTGTAGTGCCCCAGGGGTGTAATGCAGCACACCATTTTTAACAGTGAGCTTGAAATAAATACTCTTTTTAGGCTTAGGTCTAACTGTAACTGAGATTAACATCAAAAATTACAGAAACAAGACTTAAAAAACATTAAAAATGTATAAAGATGTAGGGATGCCATGCCAAAAAGTGTGCAAACAAGGTATAGGGATGATATAATAGTGAAGGTTAATTTACAAAGCCCTATCCCTACATCTTTTTACATTACAGTTGCAAACTAATGTGAAAACGATGCAGTGATGAGGCTTTGTAAATTTACCTTCACTATTATATCATCCCTATATACCTTGTTTGCACACTTTTTGGCATGCCATCCCTACATCTTTTTACATTTTTAATGTTTTGTTAAGTCTTGTTCTAACAAGAGATGATGTTGTTGTGCCTAAAAATTTGTTTTCTTACTTGCATCAATGAACTGTGCACAGATGCACCTGTGAGGTGGTTAAGAATTCTTGTATTCCTTAGAGCATTGTAGCTTTTGGGGGGCAAGTATATATGTGGTATCATCTGTAATGGATATTTGTAGTCCATGCTCTGGGGATTTTGCATTTGCTAAACATTGTGCCTTGTGTGTTGGTAAGCAACATGTGTCACTAACTCACAGTAGCTAGCATCTTATTCACTTACATGCACAAAGGAAATAGAATCCTTTGAGTCATTTACTGTCAACAGACCTGGACTTAGTGTGAAGTAATTTTAGTTTGACCATGTGCACATTCCATAACAAAAAGAAGAAAAGCTGATCCAGATCCTTCATCAACCAATATTAAATTTTAACCCACTATACACTGAGTTGCATTTTCCAGAAGTCCTTCTGATGCTATGGATACCTTGTATGCTCCGTATTTCCACTTCTGCTGCAAGCTAGAACTGGACGCTTGAGCCATGGGTTTTCCATCAATGCTCTTGGGGTTCATGACCTCGACTGCACCCACTCATTAGCAAAGAGCAAAAACTCAAATGGTTTTCCCGACTGAAAACTGTCCACAGCTAGTGCCAGAAATGAAGCCCCTACAAAGGCAGAGGAGTCATTTCTACACCCATTTGTGTTGAAAAGGAGAGAAATGGCCCAGCCAGTGCCGACCAATGCAGCCCCATGTGCACGGCATGTCATGAATATGCCCGCCTACCTCCCCTATCCCACCATTTTTGCTAGCGCAAAACCTATTTTCAAAACGGATTGCGCTAACTGATAACATGTGGACAACATTGCATGATGAGTACACCCATCATCAGTTGTTAAAGGGTTAAAGACAACAACATGAATTGAATAAGATGCTAGCTACTGTGAGTTAGTGACAAATTTTGCTTAGTAACATCTCCAAACACCCAAGGCACAGATGTTTAGCAAAAGCAAAATCCTCAGATGATATTCATTCACAGATGATACCACATATATACTTGCCCCCCAGAAGATACAGTGCTCTAGGGAATACAAGAATTCTTAGCCAATTCACAGAAGTATCTCTGCACATTTCATGTGTTCATTGATGCGACTAAAATAGTAACTTTTTGGTCACAAGTGTTCATATGTAAAATCAAAGGAAGTTAGTTCTAACTATAATTTTACCTATATGTTTGATGCATGGTATGTACTATCATGCTTGTACTGTCCTATGTGCAGACACTTAGTGTTGCAGCACAGAAACCAATCCACTCTGTCTGCGATGTCTCCAGTTTCCTTTTATTGGAACTGTACTGATACTTATTGGACGAGGTTGTGCAAGCTACACACTACATGTTATATTACTGCATGCAAACTCACTGCTGAGCATCTGCTTCCAGTGATAGCATGACAACAGCATATACAATCACTGCTACTACCACACAGTATTTGTAAGCAGCTGCCATAGCTGTCCTCACCGCTGTACAAAATTACTTTAGCTGCTCTTTGCAAAAATGGGTTGCCAAATTTTGCCATCAGCTAATACATATAGTTACACACCACCCACACACAGGAAATGACATATTCTTGCATAACTAGTAATGTCCCCCAAGGCTGACACATTTGTTGCTTGGATTCTGCAATTGAAAATTTATATATTAGGAGTGGCCAATTAATTAGTACTAGGATCACAATGAATTAGTAGGCGAATCTGAAATGCAGACTTCACCTACATTTCTATTTCAGTAAAACATAATTTGTACTGATATTCCTAGTGTGATTTACTTAATCTGCACTTTGTACTTCTTTAAAACATTGCAGGCAGCTCCTGTGCATTAGTTCAAAGCAGGAATAATAGCAAACTCAAATTTGGGGGGTTAGGATCTAAGTTACATACTGCAGACCTGTCCAGAGGCTCAGCGCCATCTCACATACCTACTATAAAATCTAAATGGTGATCGTCACCACCAGGCAGTGATATTTGTAGCAATTGTTGTCAGTGACCTTCAACAACAGTGACTGCCAATATCAACTAACCATTGAAAGATGTATTTTATTTGCAGAGTTGAATGATGGCGAAAAAAAGACATTGAGATCCAGCCAGGATTCGAACCTGGGTCCTCTGAATTCCGGTCAGATGCTCTTACCAACTGAGCCACTGGAGCTCTGGCATTGGAGCAGAGGATAGATGGCATTTATCCATAGACACTGTTCGATTCTCAGGCTGGATCTTTCTTAGGCTAACTCCTTAGCCTCGTTCCCAAGCCTTCCCCAGCTCCAGTTTTTGATCGCTTGCAGTATGCAAAAACGGAGGGAGAAGGCCTGGTGAATCTTACCACGTGATCCGCGGCACAGGCGTCACATGTCATCACGCTTATATGTACAGCCATGCTAGGGAGAAGACCGATCTTGCGTTCTGTACTAGCTACGAAGACGAGACAAGCGCTGACGGAGAACAACATCAAGCGTAAAAAACATATCCCAGCTTGAAGGAATAACTCCGAAGGGTTGCCGAACGACATGTGTGAAATATCTGCAGTGACAAAATTTAGCTAACGTAGTGAAAAAGCAGCCGCTTTTGGATTTGCAACGCTTGCAGGGGAACCATCCTTCAGTGGTTCTGCTTCAGACTCGGGTATGTTCTAGAGGTAGGACTTGTCTTTCGGCTGGAACGTGTCTTGTTTCTCTAGCTTCTCTGTAGCTGGAGATATAAATGTGAATATGTCTTCGTGTGTAGAACCTGTGACGTCATGTGTGCCGCGGATCACGTGGTAAGATTCACCAGGCCTTCTCCCTCCGTTTTTGCATACTGCAAGCGATCAAAAATTGGAGCCGGGGAAGGCCTGGGAATGAGGCTAAACTCCTAACTCTGCATGATTAGTACCGAGGTACTTTTTGGTACTAATCATGCAGAGTTAGGAGTTAGCCTAAGAAAGATCCAGCCTGAGAATCGAACAGTGTCTATGGATAAATGCCATCTATCCTCTGCTCCAATGCCAGAGCTCCAGTGGCTCAGTTGGTAAGAGCATCTGACCGGAATTCAGAGGACCCAGGTTCGAATCCTGGCTGGATCTCAGTGTCTTTTTTCGCCATCAACTAACCATCCCTGCAAAGGAATCGATATATATTACAGTGTACAGAAGGAGAACAAGAAATAATGAGTTACAGTACAACCTCCAATAAAGGACCCTCGGACTAGCTACCTTATATTAGCACTGTTACTCATCGTGCTAGCCTTTCTCACCTTGGTACAGCAACGGAGGTCCGAAAATGCGACCTCATCGTGTTCAACAGGCCCAAGCACACATTACCACGCCTACCAAAAGTATACCGAATGCCCATAATGGTACCTCCGTATTCCTATCCAACCGGATAGGTTCCTGTTAGGTACAGGCCGAATACCGCATCCGTTGGGTGGAGCTATGAGCGTGACCTTGTCTCGTGCTGACCAGTAGTCCCGTGACCAGCCGGAAAAACATACGGAAAATCCGTTTGGTATAACGTAAGGCAAGATTCTGGGGCTTTTCTACTTACGACGGAGTTATTTGAACGTGCCAATCAAATTGTAGCATCTCCAATCACTTGGGCGGCCCACTGGAGCACTAGCGCTTGTGCGGATGCTAATTGGTGATAATTGAAGCCATTTAGAGGCGAGAACTTCCATATATGGTCAGCGCTGGCCGCATTCAAACCCTGCTGACGTTTGCAGAAGCCCCAGAATCTTGCCTTACATTACCAGATGGATTTTCAGTAGGTTTTTCCGGCTGGTCAGTAGGTTTTTCCGGCTGGTCATGAGACTAGCTGACCAGAGGAGGTAGTGCAGGTATACGGAGTTTGTATTCGTACATTACATCTTCCGGTGATATCCATTATGATAATCGGAAGGTTCCTGTTAGGTACAGGCCAAATGCCGCATCCAGTGGGTGGAGCTATGGGCGTGACGTATGTAAGATGATTGATGACATACGAAGGGGATATACCCGTAACCGGTTTGAAACGGTTACATCATCTTATAAAATATTCATAAGGCATTTTAGCGGACTTTGCACTGTTGTACTTTGGCCCCGACTGCTGACTTTTGCTTGCTTGGCAAGGCACACAGCCAACTGTTCTACAGCTCTTCCTAAGGTATTCAGTAGAGATTTACAGGTGTACCAATGCATCAGAACGCATAAGTTGACATAAAACTCAGCAGGAGTCCATTTGCGTTGCATAGATTATGTACACATAGCTACTGAAGTTCTTGAGACTCTCCATCCTGGGGTCATAGGCCTCTGCTTCATAATAAAGGTTTGGTTGGTGACATTGATAGGATTAACTAATTCACTCAGCACCTCGAACTTGTCAGAGATGGTAAAAACGTGCATGTGTTCCTGATCAAGGCAGCAAATAGTCTTTTGTCGAGTCATCTAGGCCCCCCCCCCCCCAATGAAGAATGTCTGGTGGCTTGATTTAAATTCCTAGTCAAGAAGGTATGTCCAGCTAATTAAGAATGGAGCATTGATGCATACAGTTCACTCTTTGTCACTATTAATTATACACTCTTTGATTTTGTTGGCCATCCGATATTCCACTTGGAAAGCATCCTATTGACAATAATATTGAATCAAACCACCAGATGTCAGACATTTGTGGAGAAGCCTGACATCACTTCTTGTAGCCACATTGCTGAAATTGATGCTCAAGCCTTCTGCTTTCAGTGACAGCTGTAAATCATACCATTTCTCTGCAATACCTCTAAGAAATGCACAGTCACATGGTTGTTAAGATACAAAAACATTATGCCCCAATTCATTGATTTTTAGTTTCTCATCAGGTGTTTTGTCTGCAACATTAGTTTGCAACTGTAATGTAAAAGATGTAGGGATAGGGCTTTGTAAATTTACCTTCACTATTATATCATCCCTACCCTGTTTGCATGCTTTTTGGCATGCTATCCCTACATCCTTTTACATTTTTAATGTTTTTTAAGTCTTGTTTCTGTACTTTTTTGATGTTAATCTCAGTTACAGTTAGACCTAAGAATATTTCAATTCAAAACTTGAAACGGGATTGACAATTTAGTAGTGGTTCCAAGCATATAATAATTTTGCCAGCTAGACATGATGAAGGCCAACCACTCTCTGGAGCTCCGTACGATAAACCGATCTCCTGAATTTCGATCACATGACTGACCATCATAGCATCACAGTTTTCTAAAGCTGTGAGTAGCTACTTTATATAGTGTAGCTATAAGTTGGCAGCTGAATGCAGCGCCTTACCTGTGTAGTGTTCGTAAACCTTGCCCACTACTTCGCTCGTGCACTAGCCTCGTTCCCAGACAAATGATCGTGGTATTTGGCCTGGGAACGAGACTACATGTGCGCATGCGTACAACATTAGAAAATGGCGTCCTTCGCAACGGACAGCAGCAACAGAGTGTTGTGAATGGCTTTTATCGACCAGGGTGAATTTGAGGCTATGAAGACGCTGAGTGGTTGGGACGCTGTGCGCTGTGATGAGCATCCGTTTCGTGCTAAAATCAAGGTGAGTGCTTGAACCGTTTTTGAGTTATCGTTGTTTGAACAAAAGTCGTAACAAGAAAGAAAGAAAGAAAGAAAGAAAGAAAGAAAGAAAGAAAGAAAGAAAGAATAACAAAAATGGCACTTTTGCTACCGCACACTTTTGCGTTTAGCTGTCTTCAGCATGGCTTTTGGCTACTTATATGAGTCTTGCCGATCACAAAGGAGGAAGCCTGGACGCTTAAATAAGCTTTTAGCGTGTTTGTGGTGAAGTTATACGGCTTTTGCTTAAGTATTGCATATATTGCGCGTCGGCGCCATCCCTACATAGAGAGTCTACCGACTCTCTGATATACATATATGTGTTGTAAAGCATTAATAATAATAATAATAATAATAAAAATAAATAATAATAATTAATTCACGGCCTAAAAAGTGTATATAGCCGCCAAAGCCGCTACGCCCGCTACGGTTCCTGCGCCACTGCTATACCATGGTACTGGTATGCATGCACAAGTCAACGCATGCATGCACAACGCATGCACGCATAGCTTACTGGTTGTGTGACAGGATTTGAAAGCCACTGCATAGTCACCACTAGGCTCTCAACAGTCCAGCTAGCTTAGACCTAATCAAGTCAATATAGCCCACGGGGTTGTGGGTCTGGCCTGCGAGACTAGTGAACAGTAACACAGCCATCGGTAAGCACGGTCAGTACGTGCAGTATTTATTAACTCAAGTTCTCTGGAGGGTGGAGCAGCTGCCCCCCTGCCCCTACGCTAGGTACGGCATTGCCCTTGCGATTTACCGGGAACTGTCGCGTGTATTACATGGTAAACGCGCCTAGTGGGTGGTTTATAATCTGTAACGTACCCGCCTCCCAAAGAGAACTTCACTTACTTGTATTCACTTGCACACTTACCGCTGGCCTTCTCTGTCACCTTTCGCTAGTCTCGCAAGCCAGACCCACCAACTCTAACGCGGACCATGCAATAAGCGTGCCTTGTGCGTGACACCGAAAGAACATGGAGCCCATAGTGATGGTTCCAATTCCAGTAGCTCAGCGAACGATGATGATAAAGATGAGCCACCCGATGAGCCACTTTTCAGGAAGCTCTGTATGTCTCAGAATGCGCCTCAGAACACCTAAAATTACCAAAATTTCTAGGGGGAGCATGCCCCCAAGACTCCCCTAGAGTGAAAAGCTGCAGAGCGCCCATGTTCTCGACGTCAAGCTAATAATTAGTTTGCTCCCCCCCCCTTTCCCAGATAAAAAAGTTAAGTAGGATCCTGGCCTATCAGGTACTGTGTACTCCATCCCCTTTATGATGCATTAAAAATGTTTTAATCTGACAACTGCAAGCATTTTAGGATCGGTTACAGCTGGCGAGTAACAGGCTAACAGCTTCCCGCGATCGCGAGGCTCCTATGTACATTTACGTATAATATTATGCGCTAGTTTTTAATGCATAAAAAAACTCACTGGGCATCTGCTTCCTGCAATGTGAAGACAATCAAGCCCACAGCCACGGCTGCTAACAAGTATTTGCAAGGATTTGTCATAGGCATAGCTGTCCCAAACGCTCAAATCGCCGGAGCAGGTGGAAATGATAAATGCCACTTATTGGTGCGAGCGCAGCGAGCCCCACACTTGTGGTGAAAACGGAAAATTGTCTATATATATATATATATATATGTTTTTTTTTGTTTGGTACGTACGTATTCCGTATATATACATTCTGCCCCATTTGTGCGCGATGCAATATTTCCATGTTGCATGTTCATGTAAACCACTGCTGCTCAAGAGACAAGACTAGCAGGACAGAAAGGCTGAACAGTGGGAACTAACGTAACAGGGACTTGAAAACGGTGAGGAAAGGGAGGCACGACTAGCAAGACGGTGACTGATTATTAACGTGCTGCGTGACACTGCCGCCAACGGAGAGTGCTCAGTGTATTAAAGCCTGACAGAGCGAGATTAGCTTGTGAGGACCCGAACCAGAGAGGTCTGCGTGACTCGACCAAATAACCCTCGCAAGCAACAGCTATAGAGAAGAGCTTCTAAACCCCCATACCACAACTCCAGTAATTGTGCTCTGGAAAAGGGCTGACAATATATAGCCTGTAGTTTTACAGGCTACAGTTGGAGGCGGGGAAGACCTGGGAATGAGACTATGAGATGTATGCAAGTGGGAATAAGTATAGTGCTATGGAACACTAATGCATCATACAACTCCCTCACGCTCGCCCCACAATGCACTGCATTCCCCTAGTATAGACCTCTACGCGACGTAATTTGTAGAAGAGTTCGCGTCTCGCGGAGTGTATGCAGAGGCGGGTCGAAGGGAGGTATGGATAGCTGCTATCAACAGGAAGGTTTGATTCTGAAAGGCTGCATATAGCTAACCCATTTTTAGAAAGGTCATCTCAGCCAGTGGCGTAGCCAGGACATCGCCGATGCTAGGGCAGAGCATGGGCACACTACGATAATTTTTGCGAAATTTTTGGACTTCCCAGGCTCTGGGCCATGTCGTAGTGCAATGTACGTCACTTATACGGCAAACTCGCGTGCGTACGGTGAGCGTACAAGACTCGTAATTCTGTGGATATACGTAGAGATTAGCCTCGTTCCCAGGCCCCGCCCAGCTTTCCGTCGCTTGCAGTAAAAGCGGGAGAGGGCCTGGGATAATTTATCACGTGAGTGACGTAGGGGTAGAGAGAAGGTAGAGAGGACTTAATTGATCGTAGGCGGATCGTCGATGTGCCCACGCACGTAATTGCAAATCGATCGATAATCGACAGTACACTTAGCCGTGTTTTAGTAGGAGCCCGTTCTGGCAGGTTTTTTTTTCGAACAATAAGGGCCATGAAGACTTGAGCAAAGCCTAGAAAAGGGCCGCCTTGGCGTTTAATAGCGCCTTGAAAGCTATTCTCCGGCGGTCAGTTCAGTTTCCTGAGTTTGCCTAGGTAAGCGAGTAAGTTAGCGTGATTTTCGAATGTACGCTCTGAAAACGCTTACCATAGCTTGCCGTACTACCAGGCAATGTAGCGTAGTGCTGCCTAGTCCCGTTCTGTCGGCCATAAAGCTTTCGCAACCGAACGAGTAGCCATGAAGCGTGGGCGAGTTCATTCGTTCTCTCTTGTAATTAAGTTCTCTCTACCGATGACGTTTCTCACGTGATAAATTCTCCCAGGCTCTCCCCTTTCCTTCGATTTTTGGTTCGCGCGCGGGGAGAGCCTGGGAACGAGGCTACGTAGCGATACTGCGCCGTTCGATTTCAAGAAGGTTTAGCGCCCGATTCGCGATCGACAACGATACTATCAGCACCGATAATTCGCATGCATGCCTACAGTGGTGGGGCACGGCCTGTAGTTGCTAGGGTACGTGCCCCAACCTGGCTACGCCACTGATCTCAGCTGCAGTTTGGATTTTATCCACTCAGTGCAGTTAAGGCGGGCTCATTTTTATTTTTGGCGAATCTGTACAAGTTTGCGCACGCCTCTATACGCGCGCCTCTGCGTTTATCTAATCGCTTAATTCAATTATATTTGCAATTGCCTTAGGTGTGGTTCTGTGTTTGCCACGTAGATCGTGCGAAGTGGGCTGTGTAACTTACCACTATAAGCTGTGGCGTCGGCATGGCTAGTCTCAGCTAGTGTCTCGTGTGCAAATCTAAATGCCTGGAGTACAGCACTAGTGGAAGGGATAACATGCACGTGGCGGTAGCAATTTTTTTAGTGCTACTATCTATATCAATCAATCAATCAATCAATCAATCATTTTATTTATCTGTCACTTGTGCATGCACACAACCAGCCTAAAAAGGCTTATGAGACACAATATACAGAGAGGTATTAGTCTCTCTAATGGTAGGAATTGAAATATCAATTACAGGAGAGATAAAATATAGGGAGTGGTTGTATGGATATACAAAAAAAGGAAATCAGTATGGTGAAGGGGGGTACGGATATACAAGGAAAGTAAATGGTGGGGTGGGGGGGGTTACGATGAGTATAATTTGGGTGTTTGTGTCAACTTGTGCTAGTTCTTGTGCATTAACTTGCCCACACGTGACAAACCTCACTGACATGCCTTCCCCTGGAGCCTCTTTAAGAACACCAGGAGACAGGCAACATGTAGACAAACAAGCCTTCCCCTGGCACCCCAGTACCAGGGGACAGACTACATAAAGACAGACAAGCCTTCCCCTGGGACCCTTTTCAGGGTGCACCAGGAGACAGACTACATAAAGACAAAGGAGTCTTCCCCTGGGACCTTTTTCAGGGTGCACCAGGAGACAGACTACATAAGGACAAACAAGTCTTCCCCAAGAACCCTTTTCATATGTTAGCGATGATAGAGAGTCAATTACTATCCTGTAACAGGTCTGACAGCCTGAAGATCGATGAGCTGACCTTGTAACCTATCTCTCGGCTTGATCCAGCACTGATTTCCCGAAGTGGACCTGAGGGCTCGCTAATAGCTCACTATTGGCATACTCAGGCAGCTTTAGGCATAATTAGATTCATATGCGAGCCGCACAGAGCTGGCTGGTAGTGAACAGTGAAACAATTGCATTTTGTCATGTAATGTATATACCAGTAGGCATGGAATTACAGACATACATACATACTAATAAATACGCTACACCTTTAGTGTGGGACTTGCTGATTATTGTTTTTTGCTGAATGCCTTAGCGTGAGGCTCATAATCGTGCGGGCGCTAGTGTGGTCTTAGTCTGAGGTTGTACTTGTATGTATGTACGTATGTATGTCTGTCCGTAATGAGTTTACAAGTAAAATATACGAGTTTATGCATAGTTTGCATAATTATTATCTTTCTGGCATGTACTGCTAATGGTGCCATTGCGACGGAGGACTTGGAGGATAAAAGACATCGGCAGGCTAGAGAACGAGTCCAGAGATATAGAAGAAGGTCAACTGCTCAACAATTGGACGAAAGACGCCAGGATAACAGTGACAGGAGACCGTGATGACTGGCCTGTCAGCACCTGAGTGATTCACTTTGCTAGCTGACCCATGAACGGCATATAGTACGGCATTGCAGTAGGGAGACTCTAGAGTCGATTACTCGATGATTCACTTCGCTTTGACTGACCTGTGAGAACGTGCCCGGCGTGAGGCACGTGATGCATGCACATACGTATACGTAGTACATTATTGGAACTTTGTGTGCACAAAGGATGTAAGCGTATGATGGTAAAAGGTCCACAAGAATGAGTTATGAGGTGACCCATCTTCGTTTAGCTAAATCTTCCTGTTTTCTCAATATGAGAAATGCCATGGAGAATCTGTGAACTTTTATATTGTCTAAAAGCACTTGTGCTCTTGTATTCTTCTTGTGAGGTAACCATTTCATGCACCCCTTAGTTGCAACCCTAGCTTTAGGGCAATAGTTGAGGTCTTTCACAAATTTGGTATTATTTTTAAATCCCCTACAAATCCAGGCTACTGATGGCAGTGGGCCCTAGCAGCAGGGCTATGTTGCTGATGGCAGTTCCACATGTGCAGTGCCTGTCGGTAATTTCATTCATTATTATGCTCTTTGGTTATCCCATACTCCGAGTTTTCTCTCGGATTCCATATATGATGCTATATTCCCAAGAGGAAACCCTTTGTGTATTTCACTTTGATTAAGAAACACAAATGCAGTTCTTAGCTACAATGTCAAGATTTTCATTGTAGCATATACAATCTCTCGACTGGACTAGTGGACTGAAGTGGACAGTGCGGGAGTGGACTGGTGGACTGACACGAAAATCCTTTATAACTCACTTTGTGTGTAGGGTTTTAATATTAACTCCAAAACAGTCTTTTTCTTTGGTGCCACTCTTCAATGGCAATAGCTATGTGCACATGTGCATTACCTGGGTTTAGAGCATGGACTACAAATATTCATTTACAGATGATGCCACATATGTAAGCTACTTGTCCCCCAGAAGCTATATACAATGCTCTAGGCAATACAAGAATTCTTAACAAACTCACATGAGTATTTCTGTACATTTCAACTGTTCATTGATGCAACTAAAATAACAAGTTTTGGATCACAACAACATCATACCTTCTTAGACTGTATACACTATTGTAGTTCAGTGTATATATACTAGGCCTAGTGAGCAAACACTCAGTACAATAATTGGTCTTTTCTTCTTGCAAGCCAAGCCTCATCTACACTGGCAATCTCAGTGTTAACAAATTTGTAGAGTGCAACAACATAGGGTGCTGCTCCCTCAAATTTTTAACATGCAATTTTTGCTCCACCTCTTTCTCCTCTCCTGACAACATTGATGTGAAAAAATTATTTCCAGTATATTCCAGTTTAGCAGTCCAGTCAAAGCAATCCAGTGCACAGTCCAGTCCAGTGATTGGATATGACATTCAACAGGATTAGGGCTGCCACGATATATCGTATTCCATTATGTCATAAGTATAGTCTGTCGATAATTGTCCTTGGAAAAATTATTTCTAGAGGAGACGACAGAAGTTGAATGTGCAGTGGCCAGATGTTTTCATGTCTTTTTCATGGTTCACTGAAAGTACAAGTGAAGCTTACTTGCTATTGTTATGAACACTGTGTGTGTAAGACATACGAATGGGTGCTAATTGGTGGAAATTGAAGCGAGATAATAAACAAAGGCAGCCAACTTGCTGGGCAGAAGATTTTTTTTGCCATCCAATAATATATGAATATTTCATAGCTGCACCATTGCTGAGATTTCCTCCTACAACACAAGTCATGAATACTGCCTGCATGAGTTGATGACATATTTGGTCTAAAAATGGCCTCAGAGGCAATATCCAAGTATCTAAAATTTCCTGCAGAGGCATGCCCCCAGGGCCCTTTAGCTGTTGCATGAACAGTTCATACAAGAGTTCATGATACTGAAGCATCAGATAGAACTGGGTTTGAAGTTGATGTAAACCTTTCACATTTGAATTTGATCAATAATTATACATAACAGCAATAAGTAGCATGTTTTACATGCAAGTACAGCTATCATGGAAAGGGAACATGAAAACCTGTGCATCCCATGATTTGTTCAGCAGGGGAAACTGGGCAGTGTGGCTGTGCTGTATTGGTAGTCTCCTACGAAAAAGTTGTAGCTAATAGATAGCTGGTTAACAATGTACCTACCTTAGCCTGTATACAAGGTTCCAGAGCTCATTGAAAGTTGGGATGAAGTTTGTGTGGTCACTGAAGTGTCAACATTCTTGACTATAATTCAGGTTAGCTGTGGTTAAAAAAAAATCCATTTTCTCACCTTTAGTACCTTCATGCTAAGATAGCTAGTTTGACCACTGTAAATTTTGTGTCACCATAAGTCCAATTTCATGATGGCAAATGTTTCGAACTGTGTAGTCGCCGTAGATTACCTCTCAGCTCTAACGCTTTAACCAAAGATACTTTAATGACAACTGTATCTAGCTGTGGTGTCAAACTTTATTAAGACCTCTCAGGCTTGGGAAGAAAGGCTAAAACATTGGAGATTCGTGGCTTTTCATTAATTCATTCCTTCATTACTATGTGTTTTTTCTTTTCCACCTGGGGTGTAATTATAATTATGTCGCAAACACCTTTGTGTTTCTCTCCTGGCCAGGTTTGTCAATGTCATGTCAGACATCATAAGGTAGCCAATAATTAATGAATCAATATTGTTGAGAGTTTATCCTGTGGCATATAATTACTGCCTGAATGAGTTTCATCTCTTGTGTGGTGTGATCATATGATAAATAAATGAAACATGAATTTTGGCTTGAGTCTATACTCCCTGTCTACATGTATGCAATCCGATTGGGTGGAATTGTAGACGAGGTACACATCTGGCAAAATTCATCTTTTGTTTACAATTTTGCAATCCAATTGTATAGACAGGGGGTACACATCTGGCAAAATTCATATTGTTTACAATTATGCAATCCAATTGTGTAGTTGTGTAGACAGGAGGTAGACTTCAAGAAAAATTCATCTTTCATTTATTTATCACATGATCATGCACCACACAAGAGATGAAACTCATGGAGGCAGTATTCATGTATCATAGGAGGAAATCTCTGCAATGGTGCAGCCTATTGGATGGCAAGAAAAACATTTTTCAACTTTAACTCCCTAAGTGTGCAAGGTCATAGACTGAGCAAGGTGTTGCATTGGTATCGCTATCAAATCACCATGTTGGTACAGTTGGGTTAGTGCACTCTCAGACTGGTTCTTGAGCCCTTAAGATTGGTCAACCTTGTTGTTGAATTTACAAGATAATGAGCTATGAAATATTCACATATTATTGGATGGCATGAAAGACAATCTTAACCTTAACTCCAGAGCAAGGGTTTTGGTGGTATAGCTACCCATCCCTGCATCTTTTTCACACTTTTATATTTTTGGGGCATTGTAAAAAAAACAACAAAAAGTAAGGAATGGCATGCCAAAAGGTAGGGAGGATATAGAAGTGAAGGTAAAATATACAAGACCTATCTCTACATCTTGTTACACTAGCTGCATTCTAGTGTGAAAAAGATGCAGGGATGGGTAGCTATACCACCAAAAGCCTTGCTTAGGAGTTAAGGTTAAAAGATTGCCTTTTATGCCATCTAATAATATATGAATATTTTATAGCTGCACCACTGCTGAGATTTCCTCCTACAACACAAATCATGAATACTGCCTGGATGAATTGATGAACATAGTTGGTCTAAAAATCGCCTCACAGGCAATATCCAAGTATCTAAATTTTCCTGGAGAGGCATGCCCCCAGGGCCCTTTAGCTGTTGCATGAACAGTCATGCAAGAGTTCATGGGACTGTTGGAGACTCTACACTGAAGCATGTATGGTGTGTAAACAGTGCCAAAATTGTGTATTTTAGCTAAACTAATTTTAATTCTCATGCTTCAGTATGGAGCCTCCAATTAACAGTCCCATGAACTCTTGTATGACTCTTCATGCAGCAGCTAAAGGGGCATGCCTCTCCAGGAAAATATAGATACTTGGATATTGCCTCTGAGGCCATTTTTAGACCAAATGTGTCATCACCTCATGCAGGCAATAGTATTGTAGGAGGAAATCTAAGCAATGGTGCAGCTATGAAATATTCATATATTATTGGATGGCATGAAAGGCAATCTTTTAACCTTAACTCCTGAGCAAGGTTTTTGGTGGTAGCTATAGCTACCCATCCCTGCATCTTTTTCACACTAGAATGCAGCTAGTGTAACAAGATGGAGTTAAGGTTAAAAGATTGTCTTTCCAATAATATATGAATATTTTATAGCTGCACCATTGCTGAGATTTCCTCCTACAACACAAGTCATGAATACTGCCTGCATGAGTTGATGACATAGTTGGTCTAAAAATCACCTCACAGGCAATATCCAAGTACTATATTTTCCTGGAGAGGCATGCCCCCAGGGCCCTTTAGCTGTTGCATGAACAGTCATGCAAGAGTTCATGGGACTGTTGGAGACTCTACACTGAAGCATGTATGGTGTGTAAACAGTGCCAAAATTTTAATTCTCGTGCTTCAGTATAGAGCCTCCAACAGTCCCATGAACTCTTGTATGACTCTTCATGCAGCAGCTAAAGGGGCATGCCTCTCCAGGAAAATATAGATACTTGGATATTGCCTCTGAGGCCATTTTTAGACCAAATGTGTCATCAACTCATGCAGGCAATATTCATGTGTTGAAGGAGGAAATCTCAGCAATGGTGCAGCTATGAAATATTCATACCGTAGTCTCGCGTAAAAGGGCCCAGTATCAAATATCCGCCCACCCCCCTTTATTGCTTCAATTTCCTGCAAAGGTCTAAAGTTTACTCCAAAAAGCGCCCACCCAATTGACCTCGTGCGGAAAGTTTTCAAATGTAACATGATGCAAGGTTAGTCTATAGTTACACAGAAAATGATGTGATATAGGTACCAATATACAATATCTAAAAGTCACTGTGGCAGCTTCTGAAAATTCTGATTAGCTTTTCTACATGACTACTGAGGTTTGCCAGTAAAATTATAAACTATACATGGAACTTCAAGTCCTTTTCCTAGCTGGCTTGAAGCGCAAAATTTTCTCCGACAGAGTCAGCGAAAGAACCTACAACCGCCAATGGATTCCGAAGCCGAGTTTCAGCTCCAGCCATCCTCCTCCAGGGAGGCTCTAGAACTGCTTCTAGGAGCAGGCCTGGACAGAGTCCAGGCAGCCAACCTCCTGGCTGGAACGGAATCATCGGGCCAGAGGCCCACTTCTCAAGGTCGCGGCAGGGATCAGAGATCCTCCACGTGATCGGCAGAGGAACAAGGCAGCCACCAGTCGCCCACCCCCTTGTCTGAGCACAAAGTAATGTGTACCGCCCATGCCTTGGGCCCTTTTTCGCGAGACTACGGTATATTATTGGATGTTAAAACAGTACAACTCGACTACAAGTAGTTCAAGAGAGGAGTGTCAGCATAGGAATGAACAGGACTGATTCAGAAACAGACTCATCTAGCCAGGTCTCACACAAGGCGATAACCGAGGGGGTAGCAGAGGCAGCAATTGTGTGTAAGTGCATAAAATTAAAATTAGTTTAAAATACACAATTTTGGCACTGTTTATATGCACACCATACATATCACCCCCCTTCCAGCGCTCCCAACTTCGACGACCTAGAACATGCCATTCTATCTCTTACTTCAGCCCAACTTAAGAATTGTGTACTCCTTGGTGACTTCAATGTGGACTTGTCCTGCAGTAGTCAAATGTCCATTGATCTGACCACCATGCTGTCCTCTTTTCACTTCACAAGAGTTGTGAATGAGGCCGCAAGGGTTGCCAAGAATTCATCCACTATTATTGATCGCATGTATTTGACAACCCACTCACTTCTCTCCTCTTGCTCCACCTGTCCACCATTGGGCTCTTCTGATCATAGGTCGTTATATCTCTCAACTGGTCTAAGTGCCCTCAAAAGACTGTCTCCCACAGAATCTGGAACTAATCGCGTGCTGACTGGGACACTATCTGCTCTGACCTAGTCGCTCTTCCATCACCTTCCGACGATGTTGACTCTTCCTGGGTGAGCTGGAAGTCTCACTTTATCACAATTCTATCTTGTTATATACCAACAAAACAACAAAAGTATATGCAAAGTCAAGAAATCCCTTCCTTGGATGTCTCCTAACCTCTTAAAACTACTTCGTGAACGTGACATCGCCTTCTCTAAATACAAAGCTACCAAATCTGAATGTCACTTGTCTAGGGTTAGGACTTTCCATAATAAGTTGGTCGGTGCTATACGGAAAGCTAAGTGCGAGTTCTTTCTACACTCATCCGGTCTCCTAAGCAGTTCTGGTCTCTGTATCACTCACTCACTCCTAACAGGCAGAGGATTCCTGCCACCCTCAATGATGGCACTGTCACTGTTGAGTCAGCGACCAGCAAGGCCAACCTTCTGTTTTTCTCAATCCTCCCACAACAGCAACTGTCAGTGTAGCTCTCTCTCCTCTATGGCTAGCGAGCCTGGTTTATCTTCTGTGACCTGCACCACTGATGAGGTCCATAAACTGTTGTGTTCATTAAAAACCAAGACTGCCTCTGGTCCCAACGGACTTTGAAGTCACATGCTTCACAACACAGCCTCTGCTATTACATCTACTCTAACCATACTCTTCAACAAGTCTCTCTCCACGGGTGCGGTCCCCTCTGAATTGAAGCTCTCAAACATTACACCTGTCTTTAAGGGTAAAGGTGATCCCTGTTGTATCACTAACTACAGACCCATTTCTCTATTATCACTACCTTCTAAGGTTCTGGAATGGATTGTACACAATTGTCTACTAAACTACCTCCTAGCTAACAACATTCTCTCATCCCGTCAATTTGGCTTTCGCCCTGGTGGCTCCACTCAGGAGGCTTTACTCTTTGCTACAAATGACTGGTCTCACTGCCTAGACAAAGGAACCTCTGTTGCTGCGGTGTTCTTTGACCTCTCCAAGGCGTTTGATAGAGTCCCTCACTGTCAACTCCTCCACACTCTTGCTAGTGTTGGAGTATCTGGATCTCTCCTTAAGGTAGGACAACCTTGAATGGCGAATCGAGCCGATTCCGTTCATGAACAATTGATGATGTTGGGTGACCATATTGGCGTGATTGAAATTCATTGGCTTGTTTACACTTTCCCATGGCGGCAACCGGAATCAACAAGGGGGCGTATCCCTTTGATGTGGCCTGTGGCCCTTTGTAGTGGTCTGGCGGCACTTTCATGTGGCTGGGCGGAACTTTGAAGAAATCCTCCAACACTTAAAAAAAAAAACACTAAAAAGATTTTCTAGCTCGTTGAATGTGAGGGTTGGCTATTTGTGTGTGCAAAGCTTAGCTACCTGAGTGGGCTTGAATGTTTGTGAGTGTGGTGGAAAGGCAGAGAGCCATCCTGGAAGATGGGTATCATCACACAGTTGTCTGGCAAAGGTACTGTAGAAAGCTGACTTTTCGGGCCTGTAGTGTGTCGAATTTTTCTTGAAAGCCAGCATAGCCAAAATTACTGTGTTTGAGGTCAAATGTGTGTTTTGGCCTGTGGACTGGAATTGAAGTGGTCCCAGGACAAATCCATACGTACAGTTTTTACTTGTTTTGTGTGTGTGTTGATGATGTGGTTAGACTGGGGGTGGAGCCTTGGAGAGGGTGCAAATTTTTATTTTAGCGGAGCGACTAAAAATTGAGTTCTTTGTTAGAGAAAGCAGTTTGGTGCAAACTTTTTGTGAATCTTGTGCACACTTAGACATTACCCATCCATCCGTCCACATGACTCTGAGATTTGTGATTCAAGGTAGTCCTACCTTAACTGGTTTCATAGTTATCTCTCTACCAGAACACAGAGAGTAGTTGTTGACGGCCTTTCATCGGAAGTGCACTCTGTTACCTCTGGTGTCCCCCAGGGTTCTATTCTGGGTCCCTTATTGTTTTCTATCTATCTAGACCCTCTCACAAAGATCTCTCTGTCTCAGGATACCACTTTGATATTATATGCTGATGATATTGTTCCATATAGACCCATTTCCTCCTCCCATGATATTGATGTCTTCCAATCTGATGTAGACAACATCGCTGACTGGGTCAAAGATGCAGGTCTTCGTCTAAATGCTAACAAGTCTAAAGTGGTTGTTTTCTCTCACAAGCAATCTCGCCCTGCTGTTATCATCAAGGTTGATAATACTGCTGTACCAGTTGCTGATTCTACGTGTTTCCTTGGAGTAACAATTACAAGTGACCTCAACTGGAACACTCATGTCTCCAATACCTGTGCTAAGGCCAGACAACAACTTGGTATTATTCATCGGACATTCAACCAATCCAACTCCAACACACTCTCTCATCTCTACCGCTGCCTTGTCTTACCTACCTTGGACTACTGTAGTTCAGGGACCCTCACGCAAGCCTTTCAGAGGTTAGCTGTCAAGATGGTCACGAAGCATTGGTCTGCCTCCTCTACTCACATGCTGTCTACCCATCCTTTGAACCTATGTCCCCCTCAAGAACAGCGATGGAAACAAAAGGCCACGGTGTGTGCTAGAATTCTCAGAGGTTGTTCTGTTATACCTCCTCTTCTCACTTCACTCCTCATCCTCATCCAAGCCAACGACTCCATCACTATTTCCCACTAACCACTCCCTTTGCAAGGATCTCAGCTCATCAGTCATCCTTTTTTATTAGCAGTACTCTTATTTGGAATACTTTACCTGAACATGTCATCTGCGCTCCATCTGCTTTTTTCGTTTAAGAATAGAGTTAAGTCTCTTTCAATTTCTGTCTCCTAGCTTATCATTTGTTCATTGCTCTTATTTTTTCTCTTCCGACTTATTTGTTTATCAGGCAGGTTTCGTATTAGCATTGAGTTGCTATTACCTGACCCTAATGCATACTCTGCTTTGCATTAAACCATATAAATAAATAAATAATAATAAAATTAAAAAATCCCGCATGTGTTACTTCCGGAAGAAGAGCTGCCAAGCGGTCATTATTCAAGAGTATATTGCTGGCACGTGCTACCCTACATGGTGCACGTGACTCCACTATAGACGCTTTGAAAATTGCTGGAAGCGCTTTGCAGAACAACTTTTAGTGTTACAGACGTGCACATCGCATCATGTTTAGTGGAACGAGGTAAGGACAAGACTTTTAGGAAGAGTACAAGCCTAATACGGTCCATCGGCGAAGGTACTTAATTGCATTCCAAAGTTCCGCATTGTTTACATAGATACAACTGCCTTCCTCTTTATGGTACGATAACGCCCGCTCCAAGGGTAATTTAGGCAGCGCGTGCAAAACAACTGGACCCAGTCCTTAATGCGCCCAAGAAACTAGTAATTGCATATATCTCTAAGAAGAGATTATGTTATTAATTTGTTATTTTAGTTGCATCAATGAACAGTTGAAATGTGCAGAGATGAGTTGGTTAAGAATTCCTGTATCCCCTATAGCACTGTAGCTTCTTAAGGTGGTGGTGAAGTCTTTCGGCGGAGGTTAACGAAAACAAACTTGGGTTACAGTCAGGACCAGGGTTACTCCTAGTTTCAGGTTTAGGGTTTGCTTTAGGGCAATCTTGCTTTGCCTAATTTTAAAAAGGGTTTTAGTGGCTTATTAATATATTCATGAACCCAAAATTGCCATTCGATGGACGCAGCTACACACTCACTGTAGGTAGCGTCCTAACCACCAATGTATCTCAAACCAATCTATGCCAACGTTTGTTCAGAGCTACTCTCAAAGTCAGGCTAGACTCATGTTTGTCACTAACTCTTGGAATGGACAACTTTGACTGCACCAAAATGAATGCACATTTCGAAAAATTCACAGCTTGTCTACGGGAGGGGCTCATTCACGAGTGGAAGCAAGCATTACTAGCCCCACCTCTCCCCCTTATGTTGCTAAACAACTCACGGCTCTGTTCCACACACAACCACTGTTCAGCTCCCTTGGGGACCAGAGTGTAGCACCAATGATAAATTGCGTATTCTAGTTTAGCCCAGCCCAGCACTCGAAGCACCTGGCCACGGTCACCAACTAGGCTAGGCATACGGCCGCGAGACCTGGGCCTACTCAACAAATACAGTCTTGGCCACTGTGGCCTTTCTGCTGCTTCTAGACACAAGCTTGCTTTCACAAGCAGGCATTACGCACTACTCACAGCTACTGACACTACAGCACTCTACTAAGCTTATCTTCAAAGTTCCGACCACCACATGAGGGGTTCCGCCAGGCCACATCTTAACTAACTTAATTATAAACTGATTATTGGATGCCAATGCCGACAGGAAATGGGGAAAATCCCCAATTTTACGGACAGTGAACACGGTTGAAGACTCCCAAAACTGACTGTGCGCTATAAGTTTATAACAAGTCTATCAGCTTGGATTCCAGGTTTGTCGACCTTGAAAGTGTAGGGTTCTCTGCCACCTTAAAGCCTGCTTTAACAATGTCTTCTTAGAGTGGGATCTAAATGTTCTTTCAATTCATATTTTCTATTTCAAATTGGTTGATGGAGGGTCTGAGTCAGCTTTTCTTTTCTTTATGGAATGCCAAAAGGATTCTATTTCAGGTGTGCAAGTGAATTAGGTGCTAGCTACTGTGAGTTAGTGACAACTGTTGCTTAGTAACATCTTCCAAACACACAACACAGCATGAAAGGAGTCAATTTACAAGAGTGTACAAGCTTTGTAAATGCAAGGATAATCTCTTTTTATTGTATTATATACTCGGGGATTGTGAACTTGCGTGGGGAAATATTACTTTTTTTTCTTCTGTTCCTTCTTACCGCTTTCAATAACATCAGTTCTTTGATTGCAGTGACATTTTGAATCCAGAGTGCAGTACCTAAACCACCTATGGATTCACAAGTAAATATATCATCACAAATTGACACTTTGTCTTCAAGTAGCTACAAAAACTTTGCCTCAATTATGTGCTGCAACAATACTGCTTATGGGTCTATAGTTCTTTTTTTTTACTATGAATATAGGCGTACCGTACTAATCCAGCAGTTTGTTTCGAAGTGCAGAACTGGAAGAATCACTGCATGGGGAAAATATGGCATTTCTTATAGCATTACACAAAAAGGATATGTCATGGAGACTGGTATAGATGTCAGTTTATAGGACAGGTAGAAATATCATGAAGGCTGTCCTATATAGGATAGGGCAATACAACTTGTCAGACTGCAGCCCATGCGATGTGTCCTACCCTAAGGCATGCCATATTTCACAATGTATGTACACGACTGTTTCCTTAACTCTATTTCCTGTAGCTACTAGGTCATGCACTTGGCAGATAGGAGTAATATATCCTACGGTAGGTACAAAACTTGGACTCTGAACTGGACCGTGGACTGGACTATGGACTGGATTATGGACTCAACTCTGCATGGACTTGATTTTAGACTGGAAAGCAGAATCTACAAACTAACCTCGTGTTTCCAGGCCTACCCACCGTCCACTTTTTGATCACTTGCAGTCTTGTGCCAAAGGTGGTGATTATACAGATATTTTCAGTATAATTGTATGTGAGTGTTTAAGGTCAAGGCAATGCGTTGGGAGATAGAGCAAGAGGCTGGGGTGGTGGATAGTGAGTATACCCGACAGCTGAAGTCACTGAGGCCTCCAGCCTGGCTGTTGCAAGGCTTGCTTCTATTCCTCTGCCATGAGTCCTCTGACAAGAGGCTGAGGTGGTGGATAATGAGTGTATCTGCTCAGGCAATGTGCTTGCATGTACAGCCAGTCTACCCCAGTCTACCCCAGGCCCACAACCCGGACCCCATTTGCGAATCATAGGCAGTGTACCCGACAGCTGAAGTTACTGAGGCACCAGCCTGGCTGTTGCAAGGCTAAGTTGCTTCTGCTACTCCGAGTCCAGTGGCTCAGTGGTAAGAGCATCTGACTAGTATTAACAAGGTCCCAGGTTCAACTGCCAGCTGGATCTCTGTGGACTTTCTTTTCCAGTAAAGCTAACATTAGGCATTCTAATGTGACTACTATGAGTCCTTGCCAACCAGCTTGGCTGGGAGGCTGTATGAGCAGATCGAGCGATGGCTTAAACCAACCAGCCAGTCTTGCTGAAAGCTGCACAAAGGCCCAAGTAAAATAGTAAATTGGGGGACATGGTTTATGCTGGGGAAAGACAAGACCACTGGTTGTGCCTAATTCCACTGAGGTACAGGTGGGAAAAAGTTGTTTTGTTAGCTATTTTCACAAGTCAAATGAGGGCAGTATGTTTGTTTACAAAATTGACTACAATAGTGGGAACTTTAGCTATCAAATATCTGATCAACAAGGAATGTGAGGAAAGCCATGCAGTTCTTGGTTCCTATGCCTACCATTATATCTTTTCTCTCAAGGTCTAAGAGAAGTTAGCAGTTGTCTATTCTACATGCAGTTCGAATGCTGGGGCTGAGAGCTAATGCATAGTGACTGTATAGGTCCAAACATGTGCCACCAACTGAGAGATCTTGCCACACAGAATAACATGAAGGCACTTCTATTTAAAAAAAAAAACCTGCATGGTATGCACTGTTTATTTATTTATTGGCTCATGAAACCACTTCTAAAGAGTCATCTATGGTGAAGAGTGTTGACTTGTTCATGGCCACATATCATTCTAACTTGCAACTGTGAACTCTTTTATAAATTGTAAGGTTAATACACTACATTAGCTACAATTGATACAGTAGTAAGTAGTCTGATGGCCTTACTTGCACAGCTGTGCATATGCTGTACACGGCACATAAATACCAGGAGATCTCCGACTATTAGAAATAACAACAAACATCATGCAAGTAAACTGTCAACTGTCAATTAACTCAGTACAGCTATACTATACCATGCAACACTCATTTCTGAAGAGTTGTACTGTAGGATAAAAAAAAGTTTGGTCAACTGCTATACTGAGCCATAAACTTACCATAACTTACTATGTACCAGTCATTGACATCAGCACAACTCAATGCATGTATAACAGCATGTAGCTCTTATTTTTTGCAATTGGTAGCTAAGGATACACTCTCCTCTTGCGTCCCCTCGAGATGAAATGGCAGTGGACGCAAGAGTGCCTCGTGGCTGCCTTGAGCACTAGCCAGTTACTTGATCACTCGCATGTTGAAATCCAACAGGATTAGGGGAGGTTGTATAAATGCAAAAGTACACATCAAATAGAAAGTAGGAGATATTGTTTCTAAGACCATTCTTACTTTAAGACTTGTACCAAGCAGTATGCATAACATAATGCTCCAAAGGAATAAGCTACCAAAATTTAATCTTCAGGAAATGCTAATCTAAATTACAATTTGTAGTATGAAGTCACAAGTATAGAATGCAAACATTATGGTGTAAATTCACACTTTCAAATACATTAAAAGTCTCCTTCTTTCACTTCAGTGTCACCATCAGGGTCCTCATGATGTGCTTCTATCGTGTCAAAAGTGAGCACATCCATATAACCAGCCAAACTTGCTAGGGTCTGTGACATCAAGCTGACCAGCTCTGAGAAAGTTGGCCTCTCTTTAGGATCCACATGCCAGCACTCGGACATGAAGAGGTGGCTACAGATAAAGGGAACAAATGTGCTTACTAAAAACTACTTTGTGAAGCGTTCTAAGAATCCACTTGTTAAGTCTCCATCAGAGGTGGACATCCACCAACACTGTCATTACTTGTAGTACTGAATGCTGCCGCAACTGTAAATATCAAGTGGCCTAGTCAGATACACTACCACACCAACAAACACAGGCAGGTTTCACCAAGACACAGTTTGCAATGCAAAAGCATAGTCATGCACTTACTTGTGGCATACTATGGGTAGATACTGTGTCATATATGAGTGGCTGCTTTTGACATAGGCAACGATACATAATGGAACAAACATGTTCAGTTCATTGTGAAGGCCCCTACAAGCTCAGAACAAATGCTTCACAAGGAACATTTTAGCTATCCTTAGCCAGCTGAACTTTAATTGATGAATTATCATCTTCTTGTCCCACTAGTACAATAGAAGTTCATTGTTCTAGAGAAAAAAAAATTAATAGCACTTTAGCAAAGTGCTCCAAGTACTCTGTGTCTCTTTGGTAAAGTCAAATACATATTTCAAAATGTGTCTGTTTGCATTTTTGGATGTTTATTATGTGAATGGTATACAAGTACATTTGTGTGGTTGTAACTCTGTGTGTGTGGATGTGTGCATGTCCATATGTGTGTGCGCGTGTTTCTGTGCTTTTACCACATGCATCATTGCTACATCTTGTTTTGCAAAGAGGGAAAGAGGGTCCAGTAACTTACATTATGGCAGCGTATAGTAAGATATTGGGAAAGTGTTATATCCAAAAGATTGATGAATGTTTTTAATAAAGCAGTAGGAATACTGTTTCACAGGTAAATTACACATCACAAATTCTCACTCAAGATGGACTATAAGCATTTGTGAGGCCAAATACTGCACTGTGATTGATCCTAAGGTGTATAACATGGCGCAACAAATTGCTGCTTGGCAAGTGAATCACCAGACCTCTTCCCTGTTTGTAAAATGGGGTTGTGGCTAATAAAACTAACATTTCCTCAGAGCATGCAGCATTGTTTGGCTTGTCCAGTCTGTGCCCATTCTCCAGATGACTGGAAAGGGAGACTGGGTCCACTCCAGGGTAGGGAATCTTCCCTCCAGTGAAAAGCTCCCAGCATGTTACTCCATAGGACCACTGCAATGAAAAGTGCTGTTCATGGCATGTTAATTGGACGCATGGTGTGTGCATACAACCCAGTTCCCTGACATTTTAGTGATCACACACATCATTCCAGGGTGTAGCTTTGAAGCCTTGTATACTAGCCAGTGCTAGCAGATCTACTCCTTATGTTGATGAAGATGAAGTATGGTCACTATTTAGGACACTACATACTTAAGTGCTAATTAGTCTAAAACATGAAACAACTTGAACATTACTCAAATATAAACTGCTGTGTTGATATTGGTAACACTCCAGGTCATAACTCAACATAACAGTGTGTTTAAAGAACTTCAAATTCACAAGTTTTCCAAATAGAAGTACCTTCCTGTGGTTATACATTGTGGGCAGGTGTGTGTAGGTTCTGTATGGTGGGTGGCAGGTACATAGGTCATAAAGAGGTAAGGCATAACTGTGTAAGATACATATCCGTATGCAATGGTGGAGGAATTTGGGGGGGGGGGGGGGGGGAGGGAAGATATCACTATAGTTAGACTTTTAATCTACTTGTATAGCCATCTTTTTGACTTGCAGCATGGATTTCATCAACAGTGGGATTGTTCAGATCAGTGATCCGTCCCTTTATAACTTAACCCATTGTACCATGCAATGGCATGCATAATATAGACCCATAGGTTAATTTTAGAATTGAACAGCCAAAAGAGACCTTTATGCTGGGCCTGGCATGTGAGCTTTAGTTTGCTTCCAATGATTCTAGTAGGTAGCTAGCACAACATCTAGCAGCAAAGGTTGGCACACACTGGTCAGTAGCCTTTTCCACAGCATTCTTCGCTTACAGCACGAATTTCACATACTGCAGTGACGGACGCTGCAAAGGCTTGACACAGCGGTAGTTCACACTGAAAACACAATATATGCATTAAACATACACCACACCAATTAACGTCCTTTTATTAGTTTGACATATGGCTATTGATGACAAAATAAAGTTTGTACCGCACTACTGCTGCTGCCAATATTGATTGTTGCATATCATAATACAATTTTCTAATACAACAAATTTCATGTTGCACCGAATGTCATGTTGCATCAGAAGTCAGGTTGCACCGGAAGTCAGGTTGTACACTCGGTGTGTGCTGAAACACAGCAATTGAGGATGGTGAATTGGCAAGTAACTAGCCTCATGGAACGAGATCAACCTGGAAATTGCAGTGCATGTTGGATCACAGGACGTAGGCACCTTCCACAAGAGACATTCTCAATAAAATAACCGATGAAGACATAGGGCCTTCAATCTGACGGTTTCTTGTAAAAGAAAATGAATAGTGCCGCCCTACACCAGAGTTTTTGGCCGTTTTCTGGGAGTGTGAGTGCCAGTAGATGGACTGGATGCAAAGAACATCGGAAACAGAGCGAATTCTGTACTAGAACCTGGCAAATGACCAGCATAGTAGATAGTTCGACGCCGCTGCGTTACAACTCACTAAACTAGGCCTCCATGGCATTAAAGTTCATCTTTTCTGGCTGCAAATTCTTCTTCCTCCATTGTGCTTAGTCTCACAGGCCAGACTCTCACACGGGAGGAGAGAGTCTGGTCAAATTCCCAGCGTCATCTCATGCCTAACATGCCGAGAATTTCTTGGTGTGTTAATTGGCTTAGTGATGAATGAGGCGCACGGTTTCCTTTTTTGGCATGTTACTTGGGAGCCAGGTGTCTTAAGGAAAGTCCTGCCTTTTCAGAACACGTCCCAATGTATGTTCACAGCTACTTCATTAAGCGCCCTGCTGCTGAGTATGCAACACAAAGCCTGATGGGAATTTGACCAGACTCTCTCCTCCCCGTGAGAGTCTGGCCCACAAGACTAGATTGTGCACTCTCATATCTAGGATGCGCTCTTATATACAGCCATATTGCACATGTGCAACAAGTATGCTATTACATGAGCGGAAGAGCAATATCATTTATGTTGCCCTTGAGTTCATGTTGACCCACATGCAACACAAATGATAATGCACTTCTGCTCATGTAATGTACCTGTACTCATTTATTATTTCTGAACATACAGCAGGTAGTGTAGGGGGGTCACAGGAAACAAGAATGTGCATGATTGGGTTAACATGCTGGTCTGAATAGCTTAGCTATTGGTACCTTATCTCTCATGTTCCATTGGGATGTCTAGCTTCCAACCAAACACAAGTATAAAGATAGCTATCTCTCATGTAAATTACACCCAGTTTTTGCACACAGCTTACCACATCTGACTTCTCAGAGAAAACTCCTTCAGTCAAAGCTTCTAGAGCAAGCCACTTCACTGGTAATTTGATACCTTGCTTTTTTTCTTGCCTGAAGTAGGATTTCGAATACAGGTTTTCAGAGAGCCCAAAGTCTGCTACTTTGATGACAAAGTGGGCATCAATCCTGTGGAAAATTAAATTCAGTAGACAAATTTTTGCTGAATCAGTGATTGCATAGATGCTCATATAGCTACATGGGGCAGATCCAGAGATTGATGAAGGGGGGAGTGAGGATTGGTGCAGTGCACTTAGCGCGCATGTAGCATACAGCATTCTAGGAGGGGGAGCTTTTAAATTTAGACCATATGAAAGTGCTTCTGAGGCTGCCGGAGACCACCAAAACCACACAAGATTTATGGCCACCAGAGACAAACTCAGATGATTCATTGTATGGTTGTTTCTCAGAGCCCCTTCCCTTCGGAATCAGCCTTTGTATTTGACACACTGCCACAGAATTGTCTCTTGGGAGCTGCAGATTTGAGCACAATGTTTGCAGGACATGAAGCAGTGATTCATAGCTATAGAAATGTGCACTGGAGTAGATATACGTGCTCTAAACGAGCGGTAAACCTCCACGGTTCGCGCTTGCTCAATCCCAAAGCAGGGGGCATGGGCCCCCCATGCCCCATCCCTGGATCCGCCCCTGCTACATATTACTCAATTGGTTTCCTTTATATTAGCCAGGAAACTTGAACTTGGTTCTAGTTGATCACTGTGGTTTCAACAACTTGGTTGATTATTAAGTTTGTTACATGCTTCAAGTTTGTTAGTGTCTCTTCTGGACAGAATTCTGTCAGGCTGCCTTCTATGCACATTCCCTAAATCACTTTTTTCAACTGTCTATGTCTGTTAAATTCGTAGCTACAATGATCCCTACCTCAATGGCATTGCCACACCTACATCTGCTTAAATTTAATTTAGCGACAGAGATGCTCACATGCAGTTACGAGCTGCAAGATCTCGGTGTACAATCTTTTTGTCAGCAAGATACTCCATTCCCTTAGCAATCTAATGCACATATCTGCTAGTTGCTTTTGCGCCACAGTAACCTTGGGTTGAGAAAGAAGAGCAAAAGACAAACAGACATTACAAGAATGCAGGAATGGTAACAAAAACTCTAAGTTTTACTGAACTTGCCAGGTCATTATCTGCAGTGTCTGGCACCACCAGATTAATCTTTTCCTTCTTGATGAAGGCAAGAAGACTGCCGTTGGTCATGAAGGGCATAATGATGTAAGGGGCTGGGCCAGCATCCACACACACTCCAATGATATTGAGGACATGAGGATGTTCAAAACCCTCCATTTTTAGACTCTCTTTCACCATATCTGCTGCTGTCTTAGGGTCAAAGAAACCTGCGAAGAATGTTGGATGGAAGAATAAGAGAGCCCAACTATAGTTAGTAGATTCACGTTCATGAGCTCACCTTACTCTGCTTACATTTAACTTGCTAAAAAAAGGAAAATTTTTCTGTCTGGATAATTTCTGAAATTACTGATGCACAATTGTTGTCACACATATGTGCCAATACTCTTATATTGGTGATATAGTGTGTATACGTTTTTGAAATCAATGTGTCACTATGTAGCATGGATTTGCTTGCTAGTAGCTATGTGATTTGTGCATAGCATCATGAATTCTTTAGGTAGTTACATCCATGTAATGTTCAAAATTTAATGGCTATGCAAGTAGTTGTTGTGTCAAGAGAGGGGGAGGTGAGCTAGCTTCAACACCACCGGCACATCACTGTTTCTATTTTCTACATACCCCCACATTTAGTTAGCTAAATTGGATGAGATATGTGTAGCTAAATGGGTGGAGGAGTTTCACTTAAATGAGTTGATAGTATGAGGCTCACTTTAAGCTACGGCTAAGTGGGTTACTTGTGTTATTTGGATGTGCTCTAGTGTTGTCCATTCACTGACATGTACTGACTTTACACTTTACCAAAAGTCACACCATGATAGTGAGAATTTGTGTATGTTATAAATGCTGGGTAAACTCTGAAATGCTTACTTCCTACTACAGATTATGTTACATTGTAGCAAAATTTTCACTTTGTATAGTAATAAAAGTTGTTTGTTCATAGATAGGGATCAGCTTTATATCTAACCTTTCAGAGTCTTTACAGCCACAATATCTGGTAGTCGTTGAAAGGATTTCACCAAATGAGCCTTGTAAACAACCCCAAACTCACCTAGAGTACAAAATAATCACATGAAAGTGCATACATTGCTACATCCCTTGTGCTTACTCATGCCAATATGTATCACTGCTTCTTATTATGATCTAATGGTGCCTTGATAATCTGTTGTCAGATTTATGCGCAGAAAGATAGGTCCTGTGCAAGTACTGCAGCTTGTGTGCTAGTAGAAAGGGTAGGAGAGGAAAAGGTAGGTTGGTTAACCCAAAGGGTGCAAAGTACATGGCTGTTCCAGTGCTGGTTGTAGAAAGCTCTTGGTCAGTGTTGGATAGGTCATTTTTCTCCTCTTCCTCTCTTCTCAATTTGGTGGAGCTGTAAGTCCTAATGTCAAACAAGTCACTTATACTAGAGGAAAGTGAACAAAGAAAAACTACCCTGTGTTTTACTTCTGATTGATACAGGTATAGTACTAGTGCATTTAGTAATGCAATTGGTTACACACAGAATGTACACTTGCAGGTGAGTAGATGCATGTGTACACCCTTTCTCCCTACACACAGATTCTACTGGCAATCAGAAATTCTCACAATCATTCCTGCTCAATTGTAAAGCTAAACTGCAGAAGTAGTGCATGGTTTTTTTAATTACTATCCCATCAATTGTGATGCTCAGTAATTAAGACATCAGTGGTGGAATAAGCAAGAAGCCAAAGGGAACTGGATTAAAGAAAAATACTAGTAGCCATGCACTACTTAGGATAAATGTTATTAGAGGTCCATGTTAGGTGGAGATCACACTTGCATCTCAGTCACCTTGTCACTGTGTTCTATAAATCGGTGAGTTCTAGTTCTTCATCTCAGTTGAAGTATTTCTCTACGAATGTCAACTGTATGCCTTCAACTACAGCAAATGATTTCTATGAGCTTAAGTTGGTAGCAATCTCTCCACTTATGCAGGAGATGCCACTGCTCTATTTTGTGTTCGTATCGAGTAGGTTTGGTGGATAAAAAGTAGCATAATTTTTATTGTAGTTAAATTACCTTCGCCAACAACATTAAGTAGACGAATAAAGTTGCTTGAGATGATTAACTTCGGCATGTCTGTGCATAGGTTACTCATTACCTGACTTCGTTGAGCTAGGGTAAGCATGTATGAATGTATGAAAATGCAATGTAAATTGTTCGTTACCTTTGCTACAGATTATTCTCTACTAGTGCTTGCATTCAATTAGTTTTGCCATTCTAACTGGTGACTGCCCAAAGCTTATGCCAGAAAAATTGCCATCACACAAACGTCATGGCTAAATAATGGTTAACTAGGATCCTAATGATATGTACATGCATGTAATAGCAGAGCAATGATAAATACATCATACCTACATACATGTATAATGGTCTGAATGATGGTGAATCACATTTGCCTACCTATTTGTTTAGATACTGTAATTTGCTCACTAATGTATTCATTTATTCTGTTCATCTCACTGAAAACATTGTGTATAGGGGAAAGGCAAATATGCACATGTGCATGTGTATGTACATCCATGTGTGTGTGTGTGTGTGTGTGTGTGTGTGTGTGTGTGTGTGTGTGTGTGTGTGTATAAAAAGTATATATTCTTTAGCTTTTCCTCAATATATACCAAAACAGCATCAACTCTCCAATTTTGATGAAAGGTACACCATCATGTGAACTGCTAGTTACTTGAGTTCAATCTACACTTTTAGTCTGATACACCAGTATTACTGATATATAGTGTTTTTAGAGAAATGAGCTTCAGATTAGCAAGCTAATGACAATCAGAATGGGTTGATATTCAGCCTGCATAGGAGTTTGGGTGTGAGACAACTTGTCAGTGTAGAAGGACTGTATACCTGGTTGTTTCAGTCTTTTCAACAGGTTTCTTACTCCTCCTTAAGTGCACAACTGTAAATATAGCACCTCCAATGCAAAGAAAAACTAGCTTTTATAATTACCTATAAGAGTGTGGGTTATAGGCATGGGACTTGGGAACCAAGCTACTGCGAAGGTCCAGAGCCATTCGATCATGGTTGGCTTGAAATGTCTGTTGGCTGAATAATGGTAATACCCGCCCGCCCGCACTAGTTGTGTGATCTGGGTACAAGACAGACTTTAGAGACTGAAAGAGAACTGAGAGAACTGCAGAGATAACTGTAGCATGAATCACATGCATGCATACATAAATCTAGGGCTCTTATCTCACGGTAGAGGCTAGCAAGTCCAGTGTTACTGGCATACTCGCTTGTCTGCATGGTATCATGATGCCACGGTATTGCAGAAAATAGGGCTTCTATAAATCAGGGTCCCCTGGATCCGTTGGCTACTATTGAATGAGCAGATAATGACTAGCTACAGTGCATACCGTGTACAGGGCCAGGCTTACTCCTGTTACAGAAAGCTGCTACTAAGGTTGTGAGACCTAGGAGTAATCAAGCACTAATTATTTCTGCCATAACAGTTTTGTCCACAATGACATTCATAACTATAGTCTCATGAAGGCAGACTCTTGCTTTTTGTGTGAGAGTCTGGCTTTGCAAGACTACCATAACTAAGCACCTGATGAGATAGCTACATACAGTACCATGCTTGAATATAGAAGCGTGTGAGCAATGCTGCACTTGCTCATAAAACCTCTGTGGTTAGGTAGCAGTGCTAGAGGCAGTTCAACCTAGATTGAGCAGCACCAATTACACAAGTTAGCTGCAACTTCACACATTCACCATTCCTTTCCATTTTCCATTCCACCGTTCCATTCCATACATTCGAGTCCAGCAATTAGAGACACCTTACTACCATCTGTACTTTTCTGATATCAGCTTCTTCTGTGCTTAATTTCCACTTGTGGGCACACCCACACTCAAAATTTTGACCCTTCACCAGCTAGTGATCTGCTTTAAAGTAGAGAGTGCTGTTGTCTCCACCCTTCATGCTGAGACCAGTGTACAACACACTGTTATCCAGAAAGAATGCATGGAGATCAACTAAGTTGATTCTCATGTGGTTGTTCGAGTCAGTAAGTGTGATATTTATGCAGTCCATGACATCAACTTGACTTGCCGATACTCATTAAAACTTACAAACATTTCAATATGCACTGGAACCTGCACGTTACGTATTTACATACAACTGGTAAACTGATTAGTGTGCACCATAATATCATCCTTTGTATGGAAGACATGTGGCATGATATGATGCTGACAAATTTCACACATGCACTGTATGAACAAACACTTGACTCAATCTCCTTGCAGGTCCACAGCTGGCATAAATAAATTACATGCCATATGCATGCTTATTTACATCTGGTGTACTGAGTATCTGTGTATGAGCATCTAGTCCAAACTTTAATTGGAAATTGTTAATCAGTCAAAATCTCAATGAAAGAGAGGTGTAGCTCCAGCTAGATACAAACGACTTTTCCAATTTGTGGTTTGTTACACGGTACATAGCCTCGAACCCAGGCTTTCCGTTCTGGATTCTGTCTTGCAGCTTTGGAGAAAAGCTCCAAATCTAATGGGGATGTCACAGAGTTACCAAGCCCAAACCCCAACCTACGGCAGCGCGACGGAACATAAAGTTCGATCCTTTCTGTGTCCAATGGTACAAGTTCCATATTCATAGAGGGAAGGGTTCAGGAGGTACAGTCACGCAAGTTTACCCATGTGCACAAAAATCATGAAAAATGGTTGATTTAATGGCCTCACAGCTCCATATCTGATGGGAATGTCACAAGACTTTTACACATCCATTTAAACTTCAATCTTTGCTGCATCCAATGATACAAGTCCCATGTCCATAGGTCGTAGGGTTCAGGAGATATGATTAGACAAATTTACCCATGCGCACCAAAACCACAAAACATGGTTAACTTCACCAGCTTATAGCTCCAAATCTAATGGGGGATGTCACCCCCATCATGTGAGGATTTTCAGAAAGCAGAGAAACAGAGCTTTAATCTGGTCCAAGTCCGGTCTTGATAGCACCCTGCGTTCATGCGCTACAGGCGCTTGAAAGGCTTCAAGCTGGACCCGACTTTTACAACGTCCTCACATACCGACGGGAGGAGTAACAACGGTCTCGACAGCTGTGTGGACTCTTGACCACCTGAATTACACATATTTTGAAGTATAGGTCGTTCGAACAAACACAGCTTGGAACAGATGGTGCCGAAATCTGCCATCTGACACGGCTCTTTCGTTGTACGACAACCGCATAATTCCGATTATCATAACGGATATCACTGGAAGGTGTAACGTACGAATACGAAATCCGTATACTTGCACTACCTTTCAAACCGGGTGAACTTAGTTATATATCCCCACAATGCTTTGCTGACCCACCGATGGATCACCACAAAACTCTCTATATATAGCTACATGCACTTGGACCTATTTACACCCACTAAATGAATGGATAACTAGCTACACACCAACAAGTCACACAGCACTGCTCTCTCCACAGCCTTCCACATAGCTACAAGACAACCCATTGTGCCATGTTCAACAGCAACAAAAGTTCACAACATAGCGATAACTCACACTTTAATTATAACGGGCCCTACAAACTCAGCACGGCTCATGGACTCCACAGCTTCAGCATACAAGACCGACCACATCTGCCATCCTCAGTAGCAATTAAGTCATAGCCAACCACAACATGACTTCTCTATGGACATCAACATGCACTACACCCCCATGCAGCACTACCCACCCCGCTGCCTTCCACAACCCTCATTGTCTACTTATAAATAAATTGTTGGACCTTGGACTTCAGTAACAACTTCATAATTCGCTGGATTTGCTCCTACCTGACTGATCGAAAGCAAGCGGTTGTACTAGATGCGTGTTCCTCTGACAGATGTAATGCCACATCAGGTGTTCCCCAAGGGTCTGTGCTTGGCCCTCCGCTGTTTCTTCTCTACATAAATGGATTGGAGGAAGTACCCTTGTCTGCAGGTACTAAATTTGTACTGTATGCTGATGACATCCTGGTGTATAAACTTATTCACTCGATGATCACCACCTATTTCAATCAGACTTGAGTGCTATTTCCAACTGGCTTCCTCACAACTGTAGGAGTCTTAATGCAGCGAAGTGTAAATATATGTTAATCAGCAGGAAAAGGTCCGGCCTTGCTTCCATCCTGCCCACACTTTTCATTGGTTCACCTGAGGCTACTATGGAGAAAGTTACTAGTATGAAATATTTAGGAGTCCACATATCATCTGACTTGTCATGGTCTATTCATATTGACATAATTACATCTAAGGCAAGGAGAACACTTGGCTTTATTTATAGAAAATTCTACAGAAATGAACTCTTCGGTACTAACAAAGTTGAATACCACGTTGGTTCGACCCCTGCTTGAATATTGCTGTGCAGTATGGGACCCGCATCTCCAAAAAGACATTGACAAACTTGAATCTGTACAAAGACTTGCATGCAAAATTTGTACGAAGAATTGGTCTGCATCTTACAGTGATGTTCTTAACCTTCCTACCACTCGCGATCGCAGATTATTTCTCAAGCTCTCCACAATGTAGCTACAAGATTCTTAACAACACCTTCTCCTTCCCAGAAAACATAATCAACTTCAGGTCAAGGTTCCAAACCCACCCTATGTCCATTTGCCATGTGTCTGCAAACTCATTGTATACTCCGTATGCTCACACAAACTCTTTCATGAACTCCTTTGTTCCAAGTGCTTCAACTCTATGGAATGGCCTCCCTCCTGTCATCACTTGTTAGCCTACTTTTAATACTTTTAAGAACTACTTAAAAACGTTTATGTTTAGCTAAATAGATGCACCTGTATTAGCATTATTTATGCTAAATGAGTATCTTATGCCATTACGGAAAAAAAATAATAATAAAATAATAAATAAAAAATAAAAAACCCTCCTAGGCCTATGTGCACAAATTTTTTTATAACAAACACAAGTGGCACAAGATGTAAGGACCAAAATGAATGCTGTGTGATTCCCGTGTAGTAATTTGGTCTTTAGGATTCCATCCCTACATGCACTTGTTTTCTATTCAGAAAACTTTTTTGTTACTTTATAATATTATGTAGATAGCATACCCATACTAGTCGAAGTATATATTCTCGGTTCAAAGTATATAGCTAGTAGCATCTGTACTTTCTTATATCAGTTAGTTGAATATTCTTCTTTGTTTAATTGCCACTTCTGGGCACACTAACATTCAAGATTTTGACCATTCCAGGTGCATTCACAAGTGATCTACTGTTGTCCACACCATTCATGCTGAGATCACATGTACCACACATTGTTCACTGTCATCATCCAGAGACAATGGGAGGAGATCAATAAAGTTGATTCTCTCATGCTTTTTAGAGCCAGTAGGTTGATAATTGTGCAATGCATGACTAACTGGTAAACCGATTAATGTGCACCATAACAGTTACAATACCATCCTTTATATGGAAGACGTGATCATGATGTGGTGCTGACAAAAGCCCCACATAAAGCAACACTTGGGTCAATCTCCTTGCTGCATGGTTCACAGCTGGCATACATAAATTACATAGTCATAATTTTGCATGCTTATTTACACTTTGTGTGCTCAGTATGTGCCAAACTTTAATTGGCATTTGTTAATCAATGCAAATCAATTATGAATGAGAGGGGTAGCTATATAGCTAACTACAAGAGACTTTTCCAATTTGTGGTTTGTTACACCGTACACTCTAGCTTGGCTACATAAGTGCATGTTCAAAAGTTTTCAAGTAGCTATAGTGTGTGCATGTAGCTAGTACATAGTAAGTTTCACTTTTCCAAATCATTATTATCTAAACAAGAGTCTCACCTATAAGGAAATAACAAGATCAGTAGAGAGTTACAGTAAGTGGATATCATGTAGAATCTATCTTCAAACATGACATGAATGCATCAAGTTCATTCAGTCAGTATGCAAAGTCAGAGGAAGTAATGACCATCTAACATGAGTGTACATTGCTGTATATCTATGCTATAGCACACTTCCTGCATGACCTCTTACTCAATGACAAGCCAGAAAAGCCAGGAATGGTAGACTATGTGGGCACTACTGTCTAACGTGCATCTTCTTAGAATCTACTAAAATATTGAGCAGCAGAAATAAATGTCAGCCTGAAAGCAGAAGCCTTACTTGTTACAACCAAGGCCTTTGAGGACTTCCCTCTGACATTTTCCACCGTGCAGTTGTATGACCCCACAATGCTTTGCTGACCCACTGATGGATCAATGGTGAGCACTGTTTGGTAGGTGCCCTTATCGGGATGAACTAAGCTTTTGGTCTGCTGATGTGTAGCATTGGGAGTGATCACAGCCCCATCTCGCCTCCAGGTGACAGCGGTAGCAGGTCCACCAGTGGAGGTGCAGGTGAGTGTGTTTGACTTGGGGTCAAAGGTTAAACGAATTCCACTAGGTGAACCTGCATGAATATACAAGTAAGAAGAGTGTCAAATGAAATACTTCAGATGGACTGAAAGTTAATGTCCAACTTTTGAACAATGGAGGTTTTAAACTTTAGGACAGAGCTCAGAGGTCATTACCATTCATTTACTCTATTGGTGCAATCCTCTCTATGTCCTGTGCAAGTGCTACTGAATACCACAGTGATGCCGTGTGACTGCAATGCTGGTAACTTGAACAGAAGCAACTTGAGATCTAGCCAGGATTCAAATCTTGGTTTTCTGAATCCTTGTTAGAAACTCAAACTACTGTAGCTCTCCATGACATTGGAGAAGGGGATAGATCAGTATATAGCTACACAGTTTGATTCTGAGGCTGGATCTCACTTAAGTATGGTACATCATTGGAAATTTGTGAGCTGTAGGTGAGATAAGTAATGAGCAAAAGTGATGGTGGAACTGCAACACCATGTTACAAGAGCCCAAAATCTACATGCTTGGAAAAACAAGTGTGACAACTTTTTCCAGACTTTACCCACAAACTTTTTATGCTATACTACCATCATAACACTGCAGTCAACTTATGACCATATGATAAAACGGACAGGAATGCACATGTACTACTCACCACTGCTTGCTGAGTACACTCCAATGTATATGGTCTGTGTAACATACATTGGATCAGGTATGTCACAGCGATAGATCCCGTCCTCTCCACCTCCTTTGCGTTGCATAAGGACCACCATCTCACCTCTGGTTCTGTAGAAGTCCCAGTCCGTACCTTCCCCAGGAGTATAAATCCTAGTTCCATTGGGGAAAAACCAGTTCCCCATATCGGTCCCCATTTCACCAGTATAAGGACATCGGCAACAAGCAGTTAGGTTGGTTATACAGAGCAGGGCATCATCACCTTCACCAATGTCCTCTAGGGTCACAAGGCTGTTGTTCTTGTATATTTTACCCCTGAGTGAGAAGCTGACATCACTTTCACCTGAAAAGGAAGAGTGGCCATATTAAAAGCTCAATGGCTTTAGAGCAGCTGGTAGTAAATGAGGGCCAAACAGCACTGTAGCCTCATCTCCTGCTAGGTTCCTGCCATTATTTATTTGCTGCTCAATAGGTTTGGTAAAAATTAATATCAAGCTGATATTTATAAAGAGCAAATAATTATATAGTCTGTTGGATACATAAGCCAAACAGTCCACCAATCTCCACGAAGAACTACATACAGCTTGTCGTAACCTACACATATGGCTACCTACACCACCCCTCCACAGACCCACACCAATTTTAGTAGATAGTTGTGAACTTATATGATATGATCTAAAAGTAGTTACATCCTACAGTAGGTACTTGCATTATTCAAACATTTTGTTGAACTATGATGCCTCACTTTTAGGAGGCAGCATTTCCTCAGTGATAGCGGTACTGAAGGGTCCAATGGCTCCAGTGCTGGTAACTGCTGCTACTTGAATGGAGTAGCTAGCATTGGGTGCCAGCAGTGTTGCAGTGTAGGTTCGATCACTCTGGCCAGTTCCAGACACAGAAACATCCACTGTACTACCACCACCTGAACTGTAGCGCACCATGTATCCTGTAATGTTGCTCTTGCGATTGATGCATGGTACATGGCCCCATTGAATGACAATGCTAACAGGGTTGGTAGCCACAGTAGTGACCTCCATAGGTGGATCGCCAGGGGCTGAGGGTTGGAGGAAAAAGAGTCTTAAGTTATGTAAATTGGATTCTGAAGAGCTTGATACTTACCATCTGCCATGGTTACAACATTTGTACTGCATTTTTCACCTCTCCCAACAACATTTTCTGCCCTGATAGTCACAGTGTAGTTACTGAACTCCTGCAAGTCTCTCAATGTATGATGCCTGGCAGTACCATACAAAATATTGCAGGCGCTAGTGTGGGTGAACCGAGTACAAGGTCCCTGGTATGAGACTACTATCTCAAAGCTGTCGACAACCTCCCCAACTGGTTGTGTCCAGATGAGATCAATGGATGTTGGGGACTGAGAGACTGCTGTGGTGATGGTGGGAGTGGATGGGAGTAGGGCTGGAAACAAGAATGAACATGATTAATAACATCAACTATATAGAATTCCCCATTACAAATAAACATGCATGTTCATTGTGCAGTCGCATGTCTAGGTTTGGTGTAGCGTAAATGTTGTAAAATGCTTTAAACTTGGTAACTTTTGTTGTAAGTATGGCTTTTATTACTTGCCAAGTATAATTACACAAGATGAAAGTTGCAAAATAAAGAATTTACACAACTAATTATGATGTAATGATTGAATGAATGAATGACCAGAGAAGTAATGCATAATCCAATCTGAATGTCATGGGTGCACCTACTCCAGGAATGCAACTTTGTTCCACCAACAAGCCTCCGTTCAACAGCAAGCCCCCTTCAACAGCTATACCACATTCACCCTCTCATATATAGCACTCCAGAAGGGAATTCCCACATACATGATGTCATGTATACACATAATTTGAATCATGTTATGTGCATAAAGCTTACACACAAGGTGGATGAAGCTCAAAAAAGAGCCTTATGCATGCAGACATTTGGAGTATGGTAGTTAGGCACAGGGTTCTCACAATGGTTAAGGCATATCCACTTTGATTCACCCTTCATATTCTGAGGAAGTATTGCTACTATATATGTTGATTGTACCATGCAGATGAAATTGTGGTAAGTCATATGTGAGCAGGTGAAAGTTTGAATGCTTGCAGTCAAATTATTGCTACATTCAGATTGGGTTGCCCAACAATGTCTGTTTTATACTACTATGCATGTGCGTCAAATGACACAGACACAGTTTGGTGCAGGTTGTGTGTTATTGTGTGTCAATTGTCTCTCACACTTGATAGGAATCCCATTCTCTCCCATTCCACATGTAATTTGTATGAGTGTCTGTACCATAAACAATTATTAATTTTGTATATCCCCTGTGTGTCCCAAATTAACTAACTTGTGTGTATACTTTTGAGGCTAAGTGATCTGAATATGAAAGATAGTTTGCTGACTTCACTAGAAGTATTTAGTGATTAACGAGTCTAAAGATTTTGTAATGTAAGCAGAACACCTGATTATTGCAAGGAATTATGTAACTTCCCCCTGAGGCATGACAGTTTTGGTGGCGACCTTCACTATTGCTGAGGCACTCCTTACTGTCTGCGCGTGTGCACAGAGAATGTAAGGTTGCTAGCTGTAGCTATTATGATTGGAAAATAAATGAACTTACGTATGCATAAAGATCCATTGCCAGTGTATCCAATGTTGCAAGAGCAGGTGTAACTCCCTTCAGTGTTGTAGCATGTTGCATCATCATGACAGCTATGGTTGCCTATAGCACATTCATCCACATCTGCAGTTATAACAATAGAAGGAAATGAATAATAATATTATGTGACAGATGAATTTGTAACTCATTAAAAGGAATGTGACACAAATACCATGCTGAGTGAAAATGATTCCAGGAAGATTGGCTGGCAACTACAGCCCTTTGGATTCCAAAGTGATTATTTGCTGATGGCCTGCAATATGTATCATGTGCTCCAACTATGTGTGGCATTTTTCCCCCTTCCAAATGTGTTGGAAATTATCTGGTTCGCTCAAGTTTAGTTGCAAGAATGAGTACATGTGCATGCACCTAAAGCCTATTAGCCAGTTTCTATACTTGCTGATTACTGCAGGAACATGTACTTTCCAGTCTTGACAGTAGTGACAGCCTTTACTGCTAATGTCAAACTCATTAAAAGAAAGGTGACTGTTTAGTACAATGCATCTGCTATTACTCTTTAACTTACCTGTGCAAGAATACCCATCCCCTGTATATCCAGTGTTGCAAGAGCAGGTGTAACTTCCTTGAGTGTTGTGGCAAGTTGCATTGTCATGACACCAATGAGTACCACTAGTACATTCATTTACATCTGCAGGCCACAAGTTAGATAATATAATTTATGACTACTGAATATGAAACACATAGATGCAATGACTGGAACCTATTCTGCTACAAAATACAACAGATACACACTAATAATATGTGAACACAATAACTTGCATAGAGTCTCAACAAAAAGGTTGAATCAAGGAGGTGACCACACGGTAACCCAAGTCAAAGGTCACCACATATCTATCTAACTGCTTCTCAGAAGTTGGGCGAGAAAGACCACACCAAGCAGGTCACCTTTTTTCAGTCACATAGATTGTATAGTGTGTAGGATGACAACTATGCTATATCTAATACTTTGTCATACTTCATCAGCTTGCCAGGTTCACCGTAATTGAAGTACAATGGTAGAGTGGAAGAAATCCAATTTTTGGAGCATTTGCTAATCCAATTGCGCAGAAGAAGGTTGCGCTATTTATTTTCGAGTGAATCTAATTTAGTGAAAGATTGGGTACCACAAAGGGTTCGTAGCAGAACAAAATGGCACAGTCACTGTCAGCAAGAGGCTATTTAACCAGGAAAATATCTTAGGAAAACAACACTTGTAAAGTTACTGACAGAGGCTTTGCATGCTAATGGTGTGCTCTTATCGAAACAAGTACAGACATAAGCAGTTGATGATCAAAGTTCCCTGCACTCTGCACTTGTACACTTGAACGTAGCAAGTGCTTTTCTTGGAAAATGGACTCCCATTACAATGATGGATCTAATCTAGCGGAAGCAAGATTACTGCGGTATATAGACATTTTTATACAAAACTTTGTGAAGTTGCCCATTTATCTTTCTGTACAATAACCTTGGTATTTCTTGCCTCACTAATATTATGCAGTGCCATGTGCGCCAAAGTTGATTTCTGAATTTTTATTGGGCATCTCACAGGCAGTCTCATAGGTCGGAAGCTAGCTCCAGTTGGTCGTAATATCAGCCTACTTAGTGATCATGTGTGTGGGGGTGTGTCCAATTCTATTATGCAAATCTATTTGTGATGAGGCATCTGTTGTGGGTGTAGTAGGTAGGCATGGCACTTGTGGCCTGTCATGGGGTTAAATGAAGAGAAGGTTATCTGTTACCAACTTTAGCTCAGAAAATAACTTGCCGACGTTTTGATTGAATGCTCCAGTCGTCATCAAGGCGAAAGTGAAGAGGTGCTAACAAACGTTGCTATTTATAGCCATGCATTACTGAGGATACACGTCATTGGAGGTCAGAGGTCGGTGAGGATTGCTCCTCCCTCCCTGCCTCCTCATCACAGCAGTCCAGGAACCAGGGACTTTCAGTCCTCCATCCCGGTTGAAGCGCTCCTCTGGGGGTGTCATCCGGATGTGCAGGGCCTCCTTCACCAACAGCTCTGGTCCTCTCCATGGTCCAGCAGGACCAGCACAGTGGTCTCCTCCCAGTTGATTGGATGGTGATTCTCCCATGCATGCTCCGCTACAGCTGACTTCTCCATCATCCCCCTCTTGCGGGCATCTTGGTGTTCTTTCAGTCTCGTCTCCAGTCTCTGTCTGGTCTCCCTGATGTAGACCTGGCCACAGCTGCCGGGGATACGATATACCACATAGGATTGCTTACCAAGCGGTAATGTATCCTTGACCTTGGTCAACATTGAGCGGAGAGTCACCCGGACTTAAAAGACTACTCTGATGTTGAACTTCCTGCAAACACGCCTGATGTCCTCACTCATCCCAGCCACATAGGCTATTACAACCAGTGGTTCCCTCTCCTTCTCCTGTTCCTCATCGGGGAGACCAAATGACGACTGGAGCATTCAGTTGAAACATTGGCAAGTTATTTTCTGAGCTAAAGTTGGTAACAGATAATCTTATCTTCAGAAAGTCATGGGGTTAGCATGTCACCATGTGAACCGCTCCCTCTCTTTTATACAAGGGAGTCGGACATCCTATGATCCTAGAGGTTGTATTATGTATTGGGTGTTTTGTGAACTATAATTCTGAACATATTGTGCATTCCATGTTTGGTATTGAGCAGCAGGTATTAGGTACTAGGTATTGGGGCATATTGTGCACTAGGATATTGGATTTTGAGCATAAGTATTATGTATTGTATTAGACATCACCACATCCATTTTTATGAGGCAATCACTCAAATAGAAGAAAATATTGAAGTACAGTACATCGGTTATGGGTGGAAAATGCTTGTACTTACCTAAGCAAGAAGACCCATTGCCTACATATCCAGTGTTGCAATAACAGACGTAACTCCCCCAAGTGTTGCGGCATGTTGCATTATCATGACAGCTATCAGTGCCTCTAGCACATTCATCCACATCTGCAGTTCAAAAATCATGAAATAGGAGATAATAGCTACATGTATAACACATCAAATGAGTGTGATCAGAAACAGTAGGTGCACCAGAAGTTCAACCCTGCTTGCTTTTGCTTGTACCAATGCAAAGGTAGTTGGAGGCTGGTGAATCCCACCTTATTGACTTAGATATCAGGTGGATGTCTGGACATGTAGTAAATGGCTCTCACTTGATGTTGACAGTATTGCAGTTTAGTACTACTGCATACAGGAGCTCCTCTAAATTAGTGCTGCAATGGCAAAGACTTGAGTGAAGGCCAGTGACTTAGTCAAGGAGCCCTTTCAGATGCCTATTTTTATATAGGCAACACAGTGTATATCAGAGAGTCGGTAGTCTATGTAGGGATGGCGTGGACGCACAATATATAAAAGCCGTATAACTACACCACAAATATGCTAAAAGCTTATTTGAGTGCCCAGCCTTCCTCTTTCAGCGCTTTTATGATCTGGAAGACTAATATAGTTGCCCAAAAGCCTCGCAGAAGACACCTAAACGCAAAAGTGTGCAGTAGTGAAAGTGCCATTTTTCATATTCTTTCTTCGTTACGACTTTTCTTCAAACATGGTAACTCGAAAACGGTTCAAGTACTTTAGCACGAAGCTGATGCTTACCACAGCACAGAGCTGTACAACCATTCAGTGTCTTCACAGCTTCAAATTTACCCTGGTCAATAAAGAAGTTCACAGCACTGCTAGGCTGCTATCTTCAAAGTCCACACTCATTGGTCTGGGAGTGAGACTAGTGCACACGGGAAATCGCGTGTTGAATGGTAAGCACGGCTGGCACGGTCTCTTCCGTGGTAGTAGAAAGGGTTCATGGACACCACGTAGGTAAAGTGCTGCATTCAGTTGCTTACTTATAGCTACACTAAAAAATAGTCAGAGCTTTAGTAAGGCTGGGATGGCGGTACTGTTTCTGTGCTGGTCAGTTGTTGTGATCAAAAACCAGAAAATTCGTTTCACCAAGGGCTTGAAATCTCGTATGGTCATTGGAGTGTGGTTGGCTCTTCCAGTTGGCATTTTACTTGCTTGGAACAACTACCACATGTAAACTGTCAAATCTGTTTTCAAGTTCTAGGTTTGTGGTTACACTTGAAAGACACTGAAACGCTCTTCTTAGGCTAAGATCTAACCATTACATCAAAAAAGTACAGAAACAAGAAAATATAAATATAAAAAGGTGTAGGGATGGCATGCCGAAAAGTATGCAAACAAGGTAGGGATGATATAAAAGTGAAGGTAAATATACAAAAGCCCTGTCCCTACATCTTTTTACACTACAGTTAGCTACTCTAGTGTGGAAAAGATGCCTACCTTGTTTGCATACTTATTGGCATGATGTAGTTTAACCCTGGGCTGGGTTAAACCAAGTTAACGAACGATTACCTGGGTATGTCCCCCAATGTTCACTGCCTGCCAGGACTCTGTCCACTGCGCATGCATATAGCCACTATAGTTGTCAGTCAGCAAAGCGATCCAGTAAGGCTCAGTTCCAGTGCCATCGTTCACTATTTTTATCTCAGCCTCACTCATGTTCCCAGCCCGCCATGGACCCCTATCCTTTTGTGAACGACTCAGCCGACGCCACGCCGTTCACGCCTGAACAACTGAACTGGATCGACCAGCTGATTATGAGTCACCAAAGTCAGAGTCTTCCATCGACGGATAGCGAGCTCCTCCAGTCTTCATCGGCCTCTCATGTCCCGACATCAGCTACCCCACACTCTGACGATGGCTGCCTCCCAGGCTAGTGTGTTACAGGTCTTGTGCATTTGGTGTCACCCGCCAATCACCTAATAATTGGTTTAAGGGCGGGTCTAGTCTAGTAACCCCGTGGAATGGTATTAGGTGGAGATACTCCCAGGCAACGTAGACCATGCAGGCTGACACAACCCCCCCCCCCCCCCAATCCCACATCACCGCATTGGCTGTTTCGTTGATGAAGTACCTACACTGTTGCCTTAAAATGCCTGGAAACTGCATACACGTCTGGCTGGTGCCATGATTGAATTGATGCTCGCCATGGAGCACACAGCAGCCATAGAAATGCTGGCAACAACCCGTCCCGCAATTACCCTGCCATTGCTTGGCAATTACCCATCTTGATAGTGGACCAAGCAACGCTGCCTGTATCTGTCCTGTCCTGATAATGCCCCCCCCCCCCCCTCCTCCCTAAATGCTACCACTGCTTGGCAACCACTCCCCTTTTTTGGGGGGGTGGGTGGGGGGGAGGGGCTCTACAGATGCTGCCATTGCTTGGCAACCTTGTCTTGGCAACCTTGTCCTGGCAGTGGCAATAGGGATGCTACTACTGCCTGGTAACCATTTCCCCATAACCATTTCCCTGGCTAAGTTACGGGAGATAGTCATTTTACTTTGGGCTACGTAGCGGTCAGTTCTCTTGCTGCCAAAGCCTGGCAAGTACCCACCCATGCAACCATGCGGTGATCCATTTTCCTTTCTCTGCAGACTGGCTATATGCATTGCTGGTCCTACCCTTCTGCAGCATCCATAGCCATGCCATCAACTGTCACGTGCCTGGCACTTATGCCCACCTTCTCAGATGCTGCAAGCTACCTTGACACCCTTCCATCGGAAGCAGCCATGGTGCAGGCACGCCTACCACATCAGGATGCACCCCCTGCTGTGTCTCCCACCCTGCCTGTCATCCGACCACCCACAGTGCAACCATCACCAACACCAAGCATTCCAGGGTTCTCGGCTGTGCCAGTGTAGCTGGTCCGGAAAGTATGGGCATTAGATTACATTCACATGTGGGAATTGCTCCCTGAGACTTGGCACCTTGATACAACTTCAATAAATTGCTGCCATGATCGGCACCCCAGACGTGGTTTCGTTACAGACAATTCACTCCGGATAGAGTGCTTTGCCACATTAGCAGCAGTCCTTTCAATCTGCTACCCAGACAAGGCACCACAGTTTATGCGCACCATTGTCTGTGCCAGTTGGAATTTTGAAGGCCCAGCTTGGGCCACCTATGACATGGCAGGCGGAAAAACAGCAATCCCTAGATTGGGGGATCACAGACCCAGTGCTTTACAACAAACATGGGTAGAATCAAGGCCATCCCTCGCTGTAGGTACTGTTTATCAGACAGCCATGCAAGCTGCGACTGCTCGTATGCCCCAGATGACACTAAGCAGTACGGTCCCTTCCCCCAGAATTGCACCTCTACAACTCCTGTGGCTCAAATATGCAGGCTGTTCAACAGGCCCGGGGGAAGCAAGTGCAGATACAAACATTGCTGCTATGCCCTCCTGAGTGCTAGATGCAGTCGCCCCCACCCAGCAGCTGACTGTGACCAGAGGCAATCCGCTCAGGGCCCAAGGTCCCCCTCCCCAACCAGCAGCTGCAGGGACAGAGCAGTCACTTCCTGCTTATTTGAACAACCATAGTTAGAGCACCTAGTTTTGTCTAGGCTGTAGTGGCCCTCCGCACTAATCCTCTCATAGCCTTCAATAATTACAGTCATTGACCAGCTCATACCATCATTGCATTGATAATGCTTTTATCTATATTATATCCTGTACAGAACATGTTCTATATAGTGTAGATTTATACTCTCCGCCTTTGGGCGTGATAACACACCATTTGGTGGCTGTAATCAGCTATTCTATTCGATATGCATTTGTCTCTCAGGTTGCTACCAGTACTTGGCCAGTCTCCATGCCTCGATGTGTGGGTGCCGCATCTCTGCCATCACCTACGGTGAGATCAAATTTGGTTTGAAAAAGGCCCCAAAGCTTGTTCGCGTAGCACTGCACATACTACCCTACCATTTACTGGTTACCTGGCACTCCAACAAGTACTTGCGCGCGATGTTCGCCACGCCGGCGTTGCCTTGCTCCAGGAGTGCCTCGTGGAGTCGCTTGCCCGCGCACACCAGCCCATTCACCTCCAGTTCCTCCACACTGCCGTAGGATCCTACGCCCAGCTGTCTACCCATGGGGCGCACTCCGGGGAGCACGAAACGTTGGAGCTCAGGGTTATTTTGGAAAGCTTGCCTCTTGCCTGGCACCCCAAAAATAGTGTTATCAAATCGCCATTAAGTGCTCACTTGCCAGCAAGCTTATCATCCCACCCTGACAAGGATTTTTTCAACTGTTGTGATGGATGGGTTACAGCACGGATTACAGTTTGGATTTGACCACTCTGGACGGCTACGACCAGCCCGCCGGAACATACCATCAGCAGAACAGCACCAGAAGTCATTGGTATCTGGAAGTAGAACTGACAGCTAGCCACATCCTAGGCCCCTTCTTTTCTAATTTAACGCTCAATGTCATCGAAGATTGCATTCCACATTGCGTGCCAACGATCTACTAGCGAAATGGACATTGATCGGGCAACCCTAGCTGCCGTGAGTAGACTAGGCTATTGAATCTATTGAAAGGAGTGCAAGTAGGCTGTCTAGGAGTTCGCTGTTTACAAGAGCGCTTTTGAATTCACAATCCGGTTGACGTGGAACCAAAATGGTATAGGCAGTTCAACAGACGATTTTCCCACTCGGTGAAAAGTTGTCTGGGCACGAGACTACACCAAACACTGCAGTCATGGGCCGGACGGAAGGCGTGTACAAGGCATTAACTTGAGTCTCTGGTGAGTCTTCTTCACCATGCATGTCGTATCATTCGTCTTGGGAAATCGTTCCTGCGGCAAATGATCAACCTGCTCTGCATTCCCAGGCGTCAACATTTTCGGCTCTGACCGAACTGACAGTTTTGCGCTAACCTCAGGTGGTGGCTCACCTTCGCTTCTCATTGGAATGGAGCAGCACTGTTTCCACTAACAACGCCAGCCAAATTTGAGGTGACGTCTAATGCCTCCAGATAGTGGGGGTGCAGTGCGTGGTATCAGTCGAGTTGATTTCAGTTTCAATGGCCTACAGGTGCTGAACACCACCACATTGCCTTCAAGGAGCTCCTGGCAGTGGCTATGGCATGTGCCATTTGGTGTCCAGCAAATCGTCCGCTAGAGAATTGTGAATGCCAGGAAGATATGCTGCTACAACCTCCAACTGGAAATGGGCTTCGAGGAAGAACAGGCATCGTAGCAGGTGCATCATGCTTGGGTCCAGGCAAGATCGAGAGGCAATGGCTTGAACGGCTGCCTGGTTATCGCATCTGCAACTGACTTGTGACCCATACCAGCCTCCACCCCAGCCAGGATTGGACATCTCCAGCCTGGACCCAATTGTTCTGTGATACTGAAAGCATTTATATATAGCGAACTCCACACAAAAAAACTTACAGAGTTGCAGTCAAGCATTTCATGTCATTTTGCCAGTCCTTTAATGTGTCAACAACGTTTCCAGTTACGGAATTTCTATTGTGTTATTTTGCAGCCACATAACCCAACCAGGGACTGGCTCCCTCAACCATAAAAACGTACCTGGCTGCAGTAAGATACGCGCAGATAACTAGATGTCTCCCTGAGCCCTATCACGATTCAACCCTGCCACGCCTTCGCCTGCTTCAAATGGGGGTGCGCCGCGTGAGAGCGGAGTGTAACATTCTCCCTAGTCGTCCACGATTGCCGATACCTCCTGACATTCTCCGCCAAAGTGAGCTTCGTCAGTATCAAATTTTGACACTATCATGCTGTGGGCAGTGGCTGTCACTTGCTTCTTCGTACGTCACGGGGCACGTGATCAGATCGTCCAGGCTCTCTCCCGCTTTTCGGCATGGGGAGGAGCCTGGATACGAGGCTACCCTGGTATACCTGAAGCGGTCGAAATGTGACCAGTTTGGCAGAGGTATCGCCGTATTCTTCGGTAGGATGGCAGACGCTTTGTGTCCAGTGACAGCAGTTATTGCGTGACGAGGAGAGGCGATACCTCCATTTTCAAAGCGGAAGAAAGGCCAGAGGCTCTGGGTCTTTCTTCCGCTTTGAAAATGGAACACCACTGACAAAGGTCAAGTTTGTGACCCGGATAAGGAGCGTCCTGCGGGAGGTTGGAATCCCTTACCAGAATTATTTGGGTCATAGCTTCCGAATAGGTGCCGCGATGTCGGCGGCTCGTGCCGGCATGCAGGATTCTACAATCTACTGAATCCAGGCCCTAGGTAGATGGAGCAGTGATGCCACTTTGACGTATATCAGGACGCTGAGGAACCAGCTAGCTGAATTTTTACGAAATTTATTACTTGGTTACTTATTAATAGTAACTCATATAATATTTAACACAACCCTTTATAAAGATGTGGCAGTCCCCCGTGTAGAAATCAAACATTATTTTGTTGCGTATTTCGTTGCGTATTTCGACTGCGTTGCCGCGTATATAGAGCAGAACTTCCGTTAAGGGCGGGGCTCATACACGTGCTACATAACTTATGATGTACTCATGCATCTTCGCTGCGTGTATGAGCCCCGCCCTTAACGGAAGTTCTGCGCTTCACATTTTCTGACCGCACACACTCTGTGTCTTCATTGATTCATGATCCTTTGCCCTCCAGAACTGAGCCGTTACGAACTTCATCGCCAGCCGCACGAGACGGTGACAGACAATTCTGACATTGCTGTTTCCTCTCGCGTGCTCCACAGGAGGAGAGGTGCCATTATTCAATTATAAGCACCCCTCCCTTCATCTTATCTAAATATAATCAGCAAAAAAAGGGGGAGTGCATAATTTCGAGTGAGTACGGTTGTGTCCTGGCACTACACCGGGCCTTGGACACGGTTATTAACCCTCACAGACCTCATCCACTACTATTGACATGCAAACCCAATGTATATCACTGTAAAAAACTTTGGGTTGTTTTAACCAGTTTATAGGGTTGTCTGAGTTGCACACATGTAGCTATGGAGGAGTAATGCTGAAATATCACTGAGAAATCTGTTTAACAAATTATACGTAATTAGCCTGCTTTGATGATATGACATACTAGATACTAAGGACAAATTGAGCAATTTGTTCAAGAAATTGGAGCTATGCTTTCATGTGACATTACATAGTAAGGAACAAATTTGTAATGACATCCCAATTTCTTCAACAATATGCTCAATTTGATTCATATATATACAGTATATCACATCAAAGCAGGCTCATTTCGTTAGACAAATTGCTTATTTGTTTGAAATGTGATATTTTATAGAATTATTATCACTCCTCTGTACATGTGCACAACTCAGACAACCCTTAACAGGTTGAAACAACACAAAATTTTTTACACATAGCCTCATTCCCAGTCCCACCCAGCTTTCCGTTGCTTGCAGTACAAAAAGCGGGAGAGCCCAAATAATTATCATGTGAGTGATGTAGAGAGTAGAGAGAAGGTAAAGAGGACTTAATTGAGCTTAGACAAATCATTGATGTACGTAATTGTGCAGAAAGTACATGTTACCGCAGTAGCAGTTTTATGGGGGGCTAGGAGGGACTGGAGTCCCCACAAACCTTCTCTGCCCCACCCCCTGGTATGTGCTTGGATGATACTAAATTCATTAGTTCCGAGCGAAGCAAGACCGCATTGAATTGAGATTGCTTGGCATTGTCGTCGTCATTGTCGTCTTCGTCAACTGGAAGTTGGCCTGATATCTCATAAAGGGTCTACGGGATCACTATCAGATTGGTAGGCATGAAAGCTCTAACTGCATTAAGCGCTGTTGCACAGAACGTCTGTTAAGGGTGGGGCTCATACGTGCTACGTAGACCTATCAGGTATTCATACATCTTCGCTTTACATATGAGCCCCGCCCTTAACAGAGGTTTTGCGCTACAGTGCATTGAACAATTTCAACCCGCAACTGCCACATATATATACACAGGGCATGTGGCAATTATAGGGATTTGACGGTCAACAGAATGCTTGATTATTGTAGGAGCACTTAGCCACAAAAGTAGAGGTGGTAACCTCCAATGCTGTTGAGGCATTGATAGTCTATTCACTTACCTGTACAATAAAACCCATTGCCTGTGTATCCAGTGTTGCAAGAGCAGGTGTAACTCCCTTCAGTGTTGTTGCAAATCGCATAGGAGTGACACCTATCAGTGCGTCTGGTGCATTCATTCATATCTGCAGTTCAGAAGGCAACGTATGTACTGAACGAGATCAGAACAGTAATTCACATGTCATCAAACCATATTAAGAAGAAGAACTTCTCATCTGTGTAAATAGGTCAATATTACCGTGTGTCATTGCGAACCTTTTTGGTTGTGATTTCATGCAAATTGGTAATGATAATATTTTAACTGTGATTATTAGTGGAACTTCAGAGTCTTGGTATTAGGTATGGTACCTGAGAGTTTAGTGCAGCTCATTTACTTTATTACTTTCTTTAACTATTGCTTACGCTCAGGGTTCAACTCTGCACAAACTATGTATGTCAAGTAGGTTTTTTTAGGTATGACAGCAAAGGAGGCACACCAGCTGGCCTGATCACCCCCATGGGACATACCCATTCAACCTGAAGAAACAGTTTCAAACTTAGACATACAGCTGAATCCAAATACATTTCATGCATAGAGCTGATATTGGAATACTACATACCAGAAGCTTGTGAGCTGTCACTGCAACATTTAACAGCAAAGTAACTAGGACAACCTTGAATCACAATCTCTGAGTCATGTGGACGGATGGATGGGTAATGTCTAAGTGTACACAAGATTCACAAAAAGTTTGTACCAAACTGCTTTCTCTACTTGATAATGAAAAACTCAATTTTTAGTTCCTCTGCTGAAATAAAAATTTGCACCCTCTCAAAGACTCCACCCCAGTCTGACCACATCATCAACATACACACAAATCAAGTAAAAACGTTACGTACGGATTTGTCCTGGAACCACTTCAATTCCAATCTACAGGTCAAAACACACATTTGAGCTCAAAAACAGTGATTTAGCCTGTGCTGGCTTTCAAGAAAAATTCGACACACCTCTACTCAAACCAACCAAAATTGCGCCCAGTTTCAGAAAGCTCAACTCACCCCCTACAAAACTACATATGCTTTTCCCGCTCACCTCCAGGCCAGGGAGTTATGCCCACAAACCTACTCCCTGTCATTGCCCCTAGAATGGAGCCAAGTTACACACATTCCCGCTAGCATAAAATTGGGCGGGGCCTACAAGCCCAGCTTTCTACAGTACCTTTGCCAGACAACTGTAATGACACCCGTCTTCCAGGATGGCTCTCTGCCTTTCCAAGCCCACTCAGGCAAGCTTTGCCGGCACACAGAAATAGGCAACCATCACATTCAACTAGCTAGAAAATCTTTCCTTTTATAAGTGTTGGAGGATTTCTTCAAAGTTCCGCCCAGCCACATGAAAGTGCCGCCAGACCACTACAAAGGGCCACAGGCCACATTAAAGGGACACGCCCCCCTTGTTGATTCCGGTTGCCGCCATGGGAAAGTGTAAACAAGCCAATGAATTTCAATCGCGCCATTACGGTCACCCGATCATTATGATTATTCATGAGTAGAATCAGCCCGATTCGCGATTCAAGGTAGTCCTGCTGTAAGTGATTTTGTTTATGTGGCAAGTCTGTGACAAATCTAACTAGCCTTGTTCCCAGGCTCTCCCTGCTAAGGAGGAGGAGAGCCTGTTACATTTTATCATGTGTGTGATGTTAAGGGTAGACACGAGGTATACACAACTTAATTGCCTGTGGGCATAGTGGGCATGCACCCTTGTCGTTCAGAGCTCGTGATCGAGGGAAGTAGCTACATGCATAGCTATGATGGCACAAAAACTGCTGGCTATAGCAGCCGTACATCGCAAGGTAGACCAGTGTAGTAGATTCTCAGAGTGTCAGATGCAGCACCTCAATGGCAAGAAATTTTGTGATTTTTTGTGTATCGTAAGCTAGCATCATTGTTCGAGTTGTTGATTAGTGGCAAAAAAAGTTTGTAATTCTTTTGTGTATCGTAAGCTAGCATCATTGTTCGAGTTGTTGTCACTGACTCAAGAAATCAACTAGTTCTACATGGAACACAATATATCACTGAGTGCAAAGACGAAGGTAGCACACTAAAGCCACATTTACCTGAAGCGAAGACAGTAGTAAGTCTTGAAAAGCTTTGTGCTTGAACGTCCTGGGTGCCCAGCTTGGTCTACCCTGCATAATTAAGTCATGTCTACCCTTGACATCAGACATGTGACAAAATGTACCAGGCTCTCTCCATCCTTAGCAGGGTAAGCCCGGCAATGAGGCTATACCATACAACTAATGCTTTTCATACAATGCAACAATCTCATTAGTCAGGTCTATTAAGGCATGTCTGCAAATCGCAATACGTGCATTAAACCACGACCAATACGTGGCTAACCGGAAGTACAGAGTTGCCTAGATCCCAGGTCGTGGGAAAACTGGCCAGTTGCGTTCGCAGTACGACATCCAGTTCCCATTGTTGTGCTAATGAGAGTACGTGTCCACGAGCTGAAAGCATTGAAAACAACTTCTTGCGAGGCGGATGACTTACACTCAGTCCTTAGATGTATCTCCATTTTAAAACGTGAAGGTAAGCATTGAATGAGGTACTGGCCCATTGGAAATATAGCAGCTATGTTCAAAAGTTATGGTGCGATTTATGTGCTCAAAACGTCAATTTTGAATTAGATTGGGTCCTTTTTCTTAGTATATGTGCTGCACATTGTTTCATGAGTAGGAAGTTGTCCACCTTTTGCCACCAAAAATTTTCGTGCATGTTGTTGTTTACACAACACTCATTAGTGTGGGCATGGTTTTAAGTCATTAAGGATATTAAGTGTGGTGCATAAAACATTCTCACCAAGTTTCATACACATGCAGTGGCGTAGTAACCGTAGCGGCCGTAGCGGCTTTGGCCGCTACACTTTTTAGGCCATAAATTAATATTCAGTATATAATATTAATATGGCAGTGAGTTGGCTCGGCACGAAGCTAATGCACATTTTTCAAAGAGACTACTACAAGTGACGAAAGCCAGCCTGGCGGAACGACGACTGTATAATCTGTTTTCCACATTAATTGAATATTGTACTGGAGGGTTGGTAAGGTCTGAGAACGACGCAAGAATATTGTACAGGGTTGAAAAAAGGCTTTATTTTGCAGTCTAAAGGTGCATACTTTGGAAAATTTTGCTGCCGCACATAGCGCGGCAGCAAAATTACTTTCTATGTTTTTAGCAGCACTTCGCACAGCTCAGCATGGTCTCTACACTTCAAATTTGCTTCCTACGCCTATGACATGCCTTATGCAATTTAGTACTTTGTAAAATCTTGGCCAGACCTCCCATGCCTTAATACACCTGAGTTACTCTAGTTCATATGGTTATGCACATTGTACCTGTTGTAAACCTGGTGGAACCGAAACACAGGTATAGTAGATCATACATGAAGCTTATACCGTTGTCTCACGAAAGAGCGCCCACCCCCTACTTTTTGTGTAGGGTGCCCACCCTGCAGCAATCTTCATGTGCCAACTGGAGTGGACTCATGGAGTTTGAGAATTTAGCTACAGCCTCAAGCTCTAAACACATCTGAGGTAAGAAATTTCGTCTTGTACTTCACCGAAGGTTTATTAGAGGCAGCTTTAAGTAGCGCATGTAGGTAATGCAGTGCGCACAGCGGGCTACACTGCCATGCTCACTGTGGCATGGTGCCGTTCAGAGTGTTGTGTTCCATCAGAATCCAGTTGCTCTATAAACATGGCATGGGTGCTCTTTCGTGGTTAAATATTGAAACAGTTGAAAGAGTGAACACCCGCCCCAACCCCCCCCCCCCTTTGGTAGACTTGTAAGGTGCTCTGCCTATTCACACTGTTTCGTGAGACTACAGTACATTCAGTCCAAATGGAGACATTTTATTCTTACCATGACAGGGGAGTGATGGTCCATATCCTGAACAGCAGGTAATGTATGACTGGTAGCGATAGGCAGTGTATGCCTGGGTGCTTTAGATGGAAAAGAGAGAAGTGTTTAATCTAGGTACTAGTTCAGGAATTGTGGGGGTTGGCCAAAATTGAATGTTATGTCAGTCAATATGGATCTTTCAAAGGAATTAAATCAATCAACTTTGAGATGCTACACATAACTGAACTATGAATATTCCACATGTTACATTTGTCAAGTCAACCCAATCCAGTGCTACCACAGAACAAACATGACACCACCAATCATATTCTTGAGGACCAATGAACGGAATGTTGCCTAGGGGTGCCACACAGAGCTAGCTAAATTCAACCCTATTAATATGCATGAGGGGAGAGATTGCCTGACTTCCAGCCAGAATTACATACCTTTAATGAGATTCATTGATCTCAATTGGGACATGAACAACATTCACAAGCCTCCAAGGAGGGTTAATGAGATTCATAGCCCTGTTCTGTTCGGGCTTGAGTCCATGAAAGGCTTAGGGCTTACTCATAAATATTCAACATCATTTACCCATTCCTTTCAACCGCAAGCCAAGCTGCCAAAGTTTCAACAGAAGGTCAATAATGAGGTTCATGAGAGTCAACATACTCTAACCCTCCCATTGGACAGCTGACTGAACCCAGGGTTGTTGATGGGGTATTGCTGAGGTCTAGTTAAAGCCACCTCATTAATATTCATGAAGGAATAGAAAACACTACAGGTTTTAGAGCTCTGTCGGGCTTTAATTAGATTAATAGGCTCAATTAGGGTTAGGGATTTTAGGGTTAAGGCAAACGAGGGTTAGGGCTAGGGCTAGGCTTAGGGTTTTAAGGTGGCACGCCCGTCACTCGGCGGAGGTTAACGAAAACATAAACATGGGTTACAGTCAGGACCAGGGTTACTCCTAGTTTCAGGGTTAGGGTTTGCTTTAGGGCAATCTTTCTTTGCCTAATTTTAAAAAGGGTTTTACTAGCTCATTAATATATTCATGAACCCAAAATTGTCACTCGATGGACGCATCTACATTCTCACTGTAGGTAGCATCCTAACCACCAATGTATCTCAAACCAATCTGTGTTAGCTTTTGCTCAGAGCTACTCTCAAAGTCAGGCTAGACTCATGTTTGTCACTACTCTTGGAATGGACAACTTTGACTGCACCAAAGTGAATGCACATTTCAAAAAATTCACAGCTTGTCTACGGGAGGGGCTCATTCACGAGTGGAAGCAAGCATTACTAGCCCCACCTCTCCCCCTTATGTCGCTAAACAACTCACGGCTCTGTTCCACCATAGATAGTAGAGGATACTATCTATCGTTCCACACACAAACCCTCTTCAGCTTTCTTGTATACGGCAGTGTTGTACCAACGATATATTGCGCATTCTAGTTAAAGCCCAGCCCGGCACTCGGAGCACTGGGCCACGGTCACCTACTAGGCTTGGCATACGATCGCAAGACCTGGGCCTACCCAGTGAGTACAGTCTTGGCCACTGTGGCCTTTCTGCTGCTTCTAGACACAAGCTTGCTTTCACAAGCAGGCATTACGCACTACTCACAGCTACTGACACTACAGCACTCTACTAAACTCCTTCTTTTTTTTTTTTTTTTTTTTTTTTTAAGTCGATCTAAGCTTATCTTCAAAGTTCCGACCACCACATCAGGGGTTCCGCCAGGCCACATCTTAACTAACTTAATTATAAACTGATTATTGGATGCCAATGCCGACAGGAAATGGGGAAAATCCCCAATTTTACGGACAGTGAACGGTTGAAGACTCCCAAAACAGACTGTGTGCTAAAAGTTTACAAAGACAAAGAATTCTATCAGCTTGGATTCCAGGTTTGTTGACCTTGAAAATACAGGGTAGCGTGCCACCTTAAAGTATTCCGATGTCAACTAGATATCTCAGATGTCAAACTTATGGCAAGCTGTTTATAACAAAATTGAATGCCATTTAAATATTGATTTGAAAACCTCACGCAACGTAAGAGATTTAGATGACAACATAAACTGTTACATAGATAGCTATCAATGCAAAAAAAAAACACACTTGTGAACATAAAATCATGACCTACAGCTTGGATGTCATGTAGAGCTTAGATATCAACATGAAAGCTCAGATGTCAACAGAAAACTCAATCATCAGAATATTCCCATCAGAAGAAAATCTTCCATTTGACCCTCAAAGGTGCATACTTACTGAGTGTGGAAAGGGATTAGTATTCTGTGTCATAGGAGCATCAGGGTTACTCCAATTGGTTGACATTGGGTAATGGATAACTGAGAGTTCCAGTTCTCCTGAGCCTTATGTTAAATTCTAGTACACTGAATGGCTGGCTTGCCATGCACACAATCTGTGCATCAGTTTGCTGTAGCTAGGTAGCTACTATTACAATAGATAGCTACCTATGGTAGTGAACTGATACGGCCAAGTTGCAGAAATGCAATGACAACATTTCGCCTGCAGCCATTGTCTAGTTTGTCCAACCAATTCAAAAATGCTTCTGACAACCATGTACAGTGCCTTGTTCCACGGTTCAACTGGTGTTATCAAAAACGGGACAGTGCAAAGACCTGGGAACGAGGCTAGTGCATACCATATTTTTTTCCAATCTACTGCAGGGATGGATCCAACATAGCGCAAGCTGCCGGTAATTAATTTTGGGTTGATACAATACCAGGAATGAATTAAGCCTCTCAGTTGTCCTAGTCAGTTTATTTTGTGGCAACAAAGGGCGGTCAGAAACAATTTCCAGGAAAAAGAGCAATCCCATGAATGTCCTAATGTGCTTGAAAGACTTTTTGTTGCTGCAGCTGTTGCTGTCTACTAAGAACCTCACTTCTGGAGAACTGAAGACCAGGAACTCTTCGAATTTCTGTTTGACCAAAAAATTTTATGTGTTTGAATCTATTGAAACACATGATCTAATCTATAATGCAAGGAATTCAATTCCTGAATTTACACATGCCCACTCACATTATTTTAATTTGCATGCGTTTTATTCGAATAAATCCCTAGAAATATAAAGTATCACATCTAGAAACATTGGATACATAGATAGCACATGTGCAAGCAATTGTGTGCAAGGTGCTCCCTCCAATTTTTTAAGTGCCTGGCAACGAGGCTAATACATACTGTAGCAGGGTATACTTGGAAATGTTACCTAGTAGCTAGGTCAATATGACACGGACTGTTTAGTAGACCTTGTATCAAAACAGACATGTACTCAAACATGAAAACCTCAAATGATTATTTTCATGCAAACAAACCATGTGGTTTCAAGCAGTACGTGTAAACAAGAACAGAGTTACTTACTGGTATCTTGTCCCTCGACATCTTTTACCCCACCAACCGCATACATAGCTGTAGCCACTTGAACGAGAGCGATATGCAGTGTAGGCCTGAGATCGGTAGGCAGTCCTAATGCAATGCCTGTGCATGGTAATACAAAAGTGGCAGACTGCAGTAAATAATGAAACTTTTCAACAACAAATAAGTATTATTTCTGCTGCTGTCATTGAATGCACTTAGACTGCATGCAATCAGCAACCTGTGTATATTGAATATTGCTGTGCAAGGCAACTGCACTTGCATATTCAGGCCTGTAGCCAGGATTTGTAGAAGGGGGGTTACATGGATCTGATTTGTATGTATGCATGCATAAGCATGCAAGACTTGGGGGGTCTGGGGGCATGCTCCCCCAGGAAATTTTTAGAAATTAAATGTTCTGAGATTGCTTCTGAGGCCATTTTGGGACAAAGCACAGCCGTATAGTAGCTACATGGCTCGCGGAGTATTTTATCCAATTTTTGGCTATCCATGTATGCATTTGCTAAGGCAGCTGACTTTGAATTTCCACGAGAGAAGGTGAGGTGACATCACTAGAAGAACAACTCTCGAGCGCCTGACGTTTTATTTACGCACGTATTTAGCTACGCGTCCTTTCATCGCAGCGGCGTAAACAGCTTACGCGGGCGTTCCGCGCTGGTTCTCCATGAGCAAACTCGTATAGCTGCAACCAGACACGTTTGGACAGCGGTGATTCTCAAACTGAGCAGCGAGACTAGTGGACCACTTTGAAACGGTAGGACACTTAAAACGTACAGTTAAGCTGTGTATAAAATCTTTTTGGAAGTCAAAAGGGGGGTTCGAGCGAACCCCCTCGAACCCCCCCTGCCTACGGGCCTGAATATTTCTATATGTTATTGCAATGACAACTTGATGACAAATAGACTGCTTAGTACACACAGCATAATTTTGAAGGCTAAATCAGCTGGTACACAATTCTGTCACCAAGAAATCAATCTTTAGACTGAGCCTCCACAGTATCAGGCACTACCCTACATCTTCAAAGAGCATTAAATACTCAGAGTGGTGTAGGGCTATGTCGATCTTCCCGAAATTTTAGTTATTGCTTGCGGCAGTTGCTTTAGTATTCATCACAAATATTCCACTGCTGCACAATAACATCATAGTGGTAGCTAGCTGCAATAGGTGATTGAAGGTATATATTTGGGAGGCCTGTGGATACATAAAACTCGGCTCCGCGTTTTTCCAGAACAACGCAACAGTCCCTTTCCCCACACGTAGCTATTTACACTCAGATCGGATAATTTGATGACAAAACTCATAAATTAGTGTTGTTTTAGTTAACTAAAACTAAAACTAAAATATACTTTAGTAACAGGTTAGCATTTTTAGCAATTGAACTAAAACTAAAACTAAAATATTAAGATTTTAAGAGCTGTACTAAAACTAAAACTAAGAAGTTGGCAAATTACTATAACTAAAACTAAATATTGTTCCAAGACATGAAAGTGGGTGTCATTCTGGGAATGATGCAGAACAGTATTTAATATATGCAGAAAACCAGTTTAAGATCCAAGATATTCTTGTTTTCCTACAAATAACTATAATCAAAACTAAAACTTGTTTCTAAGATGCAAAATAACTATAACTAAAACTAAAACTTAAACTAGTTTCATGGATGAAAACAACTAAAACTAAAACTAAAATAGAAAACCAGTAACTAAAACAACACTATGACATAAATGCAATCATATTTAAGTAACTTGACATGGGCAGTGGACCAGAAACTTATTTGGAGTGCTACAAGAATGTAAGCTTGCTCACTTTCAGATGGAGCAGGGCCTTTACATTAAATCATTTTACATGTGGTTTTTGCTGCAAGACTCCCTGCTGGTCAAAGTCACCTGCATGCTCAATTGCCTCTAAGGAGTAGCTACTACTGTAGCTACTACAGCTGATATATATAGTTACAAGAAAGTTTACTTTGCTACAAACATCAGATAAGTCAAATACACTGATACTGATGATTAAAATCAAGAGATATATTCTTTCCCAGCTGTCATGTATACGTTTCCACACAAGAGCACTACAAGTAGAGACAAATAACTGAATGACTTGTATCATGGCCAAAAATGATGCACTGGCAAGCGGACATACCGTAATTAACGCAATTATCAATTCTTTGTCATACTTTATTTATGTAACAGAGAAACTTACTGTCGATCATTGTTTCTGGAGTTACACGCAGCTTCAAACAGCTCCAGCGCTAAAACCGTTTGAAGATCGCGGTCGTGCGCATGCGCATCATGCCAAAATTTGTACTGAAACTCAGCTGGAGCTTATTCTTATCGGTACTTTGACCCATTTTTGCAAATTCTAGACAAATTTATAGGTCTATTTTGGCTAAACCCGTCGTAAATAAGACATTTAGAACCTTGATGTACAAAAAAAGCAACGGGTAGTCACAGTGTGAGCTCTTAAAAATGATAAAAATGAAAAATGAGCGTCGGCTAGTATATTAACTAGGCTAGTTATTCGCTAATGGAAGTCTGAGTTTGCAAATTTGGTATCGCCTTTTTTCGCTTTTTGTGATGTTTGCAGCAGTTGCCATGCCTTGTACTCCAGTTCCAGGACCATGATTCGTGAGTAGCTCAATAAAAGTGAGTAGAACCAGCAGTAGCCTCGTTCCCAGGCCCCGCCCAGCTTTCCGTTGCTTGCAGTACAGCGGGGCCTGGGACCGAGTAGTTCTCGTAGTAAAAGAATTAGTATACGGATTAGTATACGTGTAAGATTACGTAGCGTCGAGATTATTGAATGTCCCCTATTCCTGGCCATGTTTTCAATTTGACTCCAGATTTTCTTCATTTCTTTCTTCGTTGGTACATATCATTATTCATGAGCAATTACTGCTACTACAGTAACTAACACCAAGCTTCTGACATTAGCCAACATATGCCAGTGTGTAAATGTACACAACAGGACTTAGGTGCTCACTTTTGCACATCTTTCAGTCTGTCTGTCTACCTTGAATATTCAAAAAAAAAAAAAAGGAATCAACAACTCACTAGTGGAACACATTCCAAATTTCCCATCAACCTTTGGATCACTTAGGCTGCAGAACTTGAACATGGATGGGATGATGGAGAAGCTGCTACCATCTTTGAGGAACTCCTACCTTGGAACAAGACATCCTTTCAAACTCCTCATCGCCAAAGGAATAGAGCTCTCGTGAGAGACATTGTATAAGGCCGTTGAGGTAGAAATATCCCATCCGGAACTAACACATAGTAACATGCTCTGATTTTATAGATTGCTCAGAAGTAACCTCACATCCAGATGTCAAAATGTCCATCTGAAGCACAGCCCTAAGAAGACATCCTTATTTTCTAAGGTAAAGCACTACTCTCAAGCCTCAAAAGCTTGATGTTCATGTCTTTGAAATTGCATACAGGACGACAAATTTAGGTGAATGTAGATTGTGACTCCGGTTACAAATGTAAGTACTACACTTATGAAAGGGCATGTAATCTGGTATGTGTGTAACCATATTTACATGAGTTCCTGCAGGACACTATACAGTAGCCTGCTGCTAGAATAACTCATGAGTACTTTGCGCCAGAGGACAGGTCTCAGTATGAGTAATCACAAGTGGAGGTTCAACAGCATCACCTGATATACTAGAGCAGCTCTCTCCCTCCAAATACAAACTGCAATAGTAAAATCATCAATCTCTTTGAGCACTGTTAAAGCGGGCTATCATTTTGATATTTTGAGGAAGTGCATCGACCGAGAAGTCCGACGATGGCCCCTGGTCGGCCCTCACTTAGTGAGTGTACTTGACCCCTGCTTACTTTTGTATTCAAGTTTGAACTTTTCCCATCAAGAGCACCCCAGGGACCGGCGCCTATGCAGGCCACAAAGAGTAAATGCCTTTAAGATTACAAAAAGCTATACTTGTTGGCAGTAATTACATTCCACACACATTTAACCCCTGTGGTGCCGTCAACATGTCGTACCTCCTCTGAGTAATCACCACTCATCTCTAGTACTGTTGATAACTCCCTTTGAACACAAGACTAGTTGGTCAGTAGTCATTCAATACCAAGTGGGTGTAGCTAATTCAATCAACTACAAGACTTATCAGCCACAAACCTATCCATATCCACTTACGGAAGTCAATGAAATGCTTCAAGAGCTGAAATCAAAAATAGATGAACTCTATGGCTTTCATTGCTCTAGTACAACATTTTAGCTGACAGACAACCTTGTAGTTAATACCATAATAGCTAATACCTATAAAAATCACCATTTCTTCCCGTCTTGGTGATGGTGTTTTGTGTGTAAACACTCAGAGGACCACTCTCAGTCTACTACTCTCCAAGGTGTATCCGGATCCCTTTCAGTTCACATACATTTTAAATTTTTTTATTATGGTTTACCTGGGATAACCCAGTTAACGAGGAAATCCCCAATAGTACTTAAGCTAATCTTAAGGGGTTCCCCGGACCGAGGGCTTAATGTACCCTCCGAAGGACGCGAAGGAAAACCTTCTACTAAATTCTTGCATGAGGTGGGGCTGAGTGCACCCGAAAGAGAAATAAATCTCTGCTGCTACTGGGACTGGAACCCTATAGACCCTTCAATCCGCAGTCCAGTGATAGGCCACCAGCAACCCAACAACATATCATATGCATCTTCACCCACTTGCACCTATCTAACAAGTATTAGTTATTGTATAGTTGCGAGTGCCAATATTTGCTGTGAGGCACGAGCAGCCATACAATAACTAATTTGTGCCATAGTATACGGAAGGAGCACAAGAATGTACATATGAGCACGGTGTAATACAAACGTGAACCAAGTTGCGCCATAATTTCAATCGACCAAGAATGAGTTGCTGTGAAGGAGTTTCTCCGTTGACTTTTTCTTTGAAGGTGACTGGTATGCTGATCTTTGTGTGCTATCCCCCGTGTTGATGGAGTGATCTGGGAGTAATGCTGAAAATTTCCGTTAAATCTCGAAAGAGCAGATCGAAAGAAACAGCAACTTTACTACTACGGCTCGGAGGCGCTGTGAAAACGAGCGTAGCTACACTGCGGCCACTGCGGAAGACACACGGTCTGGCACTAACAAGAAAGAGTTGGAGTTGGAGGTGTACAGCGAAGGATTCGTATTCGTTGCAGAGAATCACTGCTATAGCAAATATATAAATGATACTACGATGGCTGTGTGAACCGTCTACGCCACACGGGGGATAGCCACGAGGCTGCGTGAACTTACGGAGCTGTGTGAGGGCTGTGTAAACGTACGGGGCTGTGTGGAATGTACCGAGTTGCTGAAAGCGAACGATCGCGTCCTGTTGACCCTTGGAACGTTTGTACATGTTCTTACAGTGAACACTCAGTTTTGTGTCTTTTTTTTTTTCTCTGTACTTTGACTGTATTTCTTTTCCAACAATGCAGAAAAAAGCTAATTGACCATAGGTATACCTAGTGCCGATATCTCATTAAGTGCGTGGGATATCAAAGACGCCGGTGTGCCACTATTCTCATATTGGCACTGGGAAGCCCTAGCGGGCAGTGCCATATGGCATATATTGGCACACCGGCGTCTTTGATCTTCCCACGCACTATGGCACAAGAGTATATGACAATGCCACTTACATTTATTATATCTACTACTTAATCTAGAAAACGGGGCACATTATGTTTTGTTCATCAGTCTGATGTTATGGGGCAAACCGTGTGACATTATTTTAGAGCATGTACATACAAATTGTACATGCAGTTATGCATGGTATTGGGAGCGCTAGGGGGGATCGATGTCACAATGAAGTTCCTTGAACAGGGTATGACTAAGCCTTCACTATCTGAAAGTGGCGTGGGAACGACAAACTGTACAGATGCTGTAATATCATACATGAATAGCATTACATAGTGCAAGCAGCAATGGCGTATTCAAGCATGCAGAAGATAGCGTAGCCTACAGTAAATACTGCGGCGTATACTGATTGCCATAGGCTGATTGCACAACAACTTACTGATCATCAGCATTTGCATTTGCTTCCAGCGATGACAAGAAAATAGTGCATACAGCTACAGCTACTGCTATCACCACGCAGTATTTGCAATCACCTGCCATATCTGTCCTCACTGGCGGCGGTGAGTAATTGGCTTCAACGGACGGTAGCTAAAAATTATATTGACAGCAAGCTATATACACGCGCACACAAATAAAATGACGATCACCGGCTAAATATATAGTTGGGGCGAGCCTGAGCGAGCCCCACACTAGCGTGACTGCATTGCGCACGAGTGTGTGTAATTTGGACCGACCACTTACCGTAAAATTGAAATTAGCGCATTCAAATATTTCACGATGATGGAATGTCCACGCCGACGTGTACTTCAGCTAAGCCGTTATGACGAGCGTGAAGGGCTACTGCCAGACTGTAGGGGCGCCGTGAAAGAGAGCGAGAGCGAGGACGGTTTAAGTTGAATGCATTGGCAGCACGCACGGCAACTTTTGGAGCAATGGTACGAATCTGACGATCGCGTGGCAAGGCGTGTGACAGTCGGGCAGCAGGGTGTACGCTGGCTTCAGGTACGCGCCTGGCATGCCGCTCATACATAGCATGGATTCCCCTGCTACCTCATGGTTTGAAGCTTAGTCTATGCCCTTGTAGCCATAGTAGTGTGGCTGGACGAATAGCTGCATGTCTGTGTGGGCATTCCAAAATTATGCAATTTGCTACTCGCTCAGGCTCACCCCAGGATGATTCAGCATCTTACTAGTAATAAGCCAGCTGGAATCCGATGTAGAGCCGACCACTCTTTTATGAAGCAGATTTCCTGATGAATGACAACTGACCACCACAGTGCCCACAGAACCTAAAAACTGACCATCCCAGCTTTACTAAAGCTATGAGTGTCTTTTAGCGTAGCTATAAGTAAGCAACTGAATTCAGCGCCGTACCTGCTTCGTGTCCATGAGCCTTTCCTACTACCACGGGAACAGGTCAACGCGCGTGTGCACTAGTCTCGCTCCCAGACCAATGACCGTGGTCTTTGGTCTGGGAACAAGACTGCGTTTGCGCATGCGTACAAGATTGGAAAATTGTACGGCGCAACAGATTGCAGCCGGGCAGTGCTGTGAACAGGTTTTTTGACTACGGCAAATTTGAGACTATAAAGACGCTGAGTGATTGTTAAGCTGCGTGCTGTGATGAACATCAGTTTCGTGCTATAAAATTCAAGGTGAGTACTTGAACCGTTTTCGAGTTGTCGTTGTTTGACAAAATGGTCCGATAAAAGAGAGAAAGAGAGAAAGAACGAAAGGAAGGAAGGAAGGAAGAGAAAGAAAGAAAGGAAGGAAAGAAAGAAAGAAAGAAAGAAAGAAAGAATTGAAGGAAGGAAGGAAGGAAGAAAGAAAGAAAGAAAGAAAGAAAGAAAGAAAGAAAGAAAGAAAGAAAGAAAGAAAGAAAGAAAGAAAGAAGAAAGAAAGAAGGAAAGAAAGAAAGATTACACCCCAAGATGCACCTTAAAGGACCCACGTAAATAATATTAAAAAACATTAAAAATGTAAAAAGATGTAGGGATGGCATGCCAAAAAGTATGCAAACAAGGTTGGGATAATGCATGAAAGCAAAGGTCAACATATTGGCAAAGCCCCATCCCTACAACTTTTTCACACTGCAGTTAGACAGCGTGCTTGAGTTGAGAGCACCCATCCATGCAGTTATGCTGTGCATGAGTACTTGAGTTTACACACTGTGTATGACTAGTCTGCAGCCCACTCCAGCTCAGTGTCTAGGTTGTATCAGTAAGGGTGCCACTGTCACTACAAGTAATGTAGTATGTGGGCAGTAAAGCTACTTGGTAGCTATCTGATAGCTACGTACGAGGAAAAACGTACCTATACAGACACAAATGCTGGATCATAAGGAGCTAGGAAGTGGCCTGGGAACGAGGCTACAGCAGTAAAGCCGGTGAACTTGTAGCCTCGTTCCCAGGCCATGTGGGAGGAGCTATAGGAAGTGGCCTGAGAACGAGGCTACAGCCATGAACTGCCAGTAAAGGTTGGAGTAAACTTGTGGTACGTTTTAGGAAGACCCCCATGCACTAACTGCAGTGTAAAAAAGATGTAGGGATGGGGCTTTGCCAATATGTTGACCTTTGCTTTTATGCATTATCCCAACCTTGTTTGCATACTTTTTGGCATGCCATCCCTACATCTTTTTACATTTTTAATGTTTTTTAAGTCTTGTTTCTGTACTTTTTTGATGTTAATCTCAGTTACAGTTAGACCTAAGCCTAAGAAGAATATTTCAATTGTAACCAGAACACCAGAACTTGAAACGGCATTGACAGTAATAGTAGTAGTTCCAGGCATGTAATATATAGCCAGCTAGAACCTGATGAAGGGCCAACCTCTCTCCCTACCAAACTTTGTGAAACCAATTTCATGATTCAGTTGTCAATCACATGACGACTGACCAGCTGCAGCACAGAAAACTATCATACTGACAACTTACCATGCTAGCTTTACAGTTCACTAAAGCTGTGAGTAGGCTATTTTTAGTGTAGCTACAAGTAGCTAGCGCCTTACCTACGTGTTGTTCATAAGCCTTGCCCAATGCCGCGGGGGGAAAAGACCGTGCCAGCCATGCGTACTGCTAGCCTCGTTCCCAGGCCTTCGATCACAGCTAACTATGGGGTACCGTTTGTGTCAAAACTCCGGTTTTTAGTAATGTTTATCAAACCCGCGACCTTTACTAAACCTCGATCGATCTTTAGTAAACTTCGATCGATCTCTATGGCAATGCATTTTTCTTTGCTAAACATCGATCGATTTTTACTAAACATCGATCGATCTCTACTAGAAATGGCAATCCATCGACCTTTGCTAAACATCGATCGATCTTTGCTAAACATCGATCTTTGCTAAACATCGATCGATGTTTAGCAAAGGTCGATGGATTGCCATTTCTAGTACAAATCGATCGATGTTGACTAAAGATCGATCGATGTTTAGTAAAAATTGATCGAGGTTTAGGAAAGGATGCGGGTTTGATAAACATTACTAAAAACCGGAGTTTTGACACAAACGGCACCCCATAGCTAACGCGGTGGCCGTGGAAGGCCTGGTAAAACTCCTACGTAGAATGACGTCAGGTAGACGTCTGGAGGCGTGGCACTTCCGGTCTTTGCCAAGGAACGCCACAACAGCTCGCTCACAGCGCTTACGTGACGTCACGCGTTCGTATACATACGTATAAAATCATTACTACGTGTATTGAGCGCGCTACCATGCTTCGGGTTGATATTACGCGCGTAATGCGCGAGTATAAAGCTGGTGAAGGTGTGCCTTGCTATTCACGGTTGATGCTGATGTCTGGCTCCTCCCTTGAACTCGAAGGCTTTGTACTTGAGGTAAAAAAAAAATCCTGAACTCTAAAGCCTTCTACTTCAGGTAAAAACAATCCTGATCTCTAAAGCCTTCTACTTCAGGTCTTGTAGCTAAGTAGCAGTGAATTATGTTTCCTAAAGCCTACTAACGAACATTTTACCTAACTAAAGTGTCCGAGGCAAGGTAAACCTGCAACACTAACCTGTTAAGAGCGTCTTGAGGTCAGTGAACATTACATATATACATGCGGTCGCGCTCCGGTAGCTAAATCACGACATGTTCCCATTCCGGCAGAGTGTTTACGTTGAATGCACCAGGGTCACTCGTAGGCTAGTGACCCTGGTGACCGTCAGACAGCAGGATGTACGCTGGCTTCAGGTACGCGCCTGGCATGACCGCTCATACATAGCAGTAGTCTGGCTGGACGAATAGCTGCATGTCTGCGGGCAATCCAAATGCAATTTGCTACTCGCTCAGGCTCACCCAGGATGATTCAGCATCTTTCTAGTATAATTATGGCTAGGGATACATATTTGTGCACACTTGACCTCGCTCCGCGGATGTCCGCGTTACATCAATAAAACTTTCAGGGTAGTCCAAGAAACTCAAACACAAGCATTTACTGTTGTATTACTCTAAGCATATGAAACAAAGTAGCCAACAGGGCCAAAACTACAAACAACACAAACGTAAACATTTACTGTTTTATAATTCACACTCTATGAATATGAAAAGTAGTAGTCAATTACTATTGAGATCTTGAATTACATCCATTTACATGCTTCCATCACTCTCTAAGATCCCTACATATGCACTACTCATCTCAATAAAATTAAGATGCTCATGTGGGTCACTCAGTTGACCTCTAGTTACTTTGCATACATTAGTATTGTTGTCATCATAAATTGTGGGACTAACCCCTCAGGTAATTTGTTGTTGCAAAGAATTTTCCTATCACTAGTTCATGCTGTTAAGTACCATCCATATTCACATACATGATTGTGCAGACACACTGACATACACTCAGTTAACTCAAACACAGCTTACCGCTGTGGTGCTGTGAGGAGTTGACACAAACTTCCAAAACAGAGATAATAATTGTTCGCTTCCCTCAAGATTAGCCACCTCCATCAGATTGCAGTCACACTGCTGAAAGAGCTGAATACTACTCTTGAACATACTGGCTTAGCAAGCTGCACAGTTCCAGCCAAAAATTGATCTGCCAGAGTCACTTGTTGTTGTACCCATTAATCACATACATAAACTATTATACAAGTTGTTGGTTTTATTGTCACACTGGGTACAACTGTATTCCACCATGAGGAGCAAGCTAGTGAACCAGTAATAGTGCACACAAAGTTCAAGTATAGGAAAAAAAAATCGGGGGTAAACAATTACAAAATAAAATGCAATACTGCTAACAGTGAAGGTTGTTACTACACCAGCAGTCTACTAACTTGGCCACACTAATGGCTTCACTAATAAATATAATATTATAGTTTCAACTAACTAAACTAAGCAACTAGTCTGTACTACACCAGCAGTTGAGATCTATACACAAGCTTTACAAAACTATACTAATGCCTTCACTAGTAAATAGTTTCAGCAACATATAACTACTACTAACACACTAGCTACGTGCAAACAATTGTATGCAGTTTAGTCAGTAATATCCGGATCAGACACTGTGATGTTGGGGTTCCCTGGAGTATGAAGTGACCATGAATGTAAACTGTATAACTTTAATCATTGCAAGAGCAGTAGTACTATGTGAAGTGTTGAATTATTTACACATCACTAACAATAATACCAGCAATGATCAGTATTCAACAGTCAAGGAAAATCAGACATGGGAGCGCTGTTGCATTGCTGAAGGCCAGAGGTAAGCATTGTTTCATCTGCACTTTTTTTTCAGCATCAGAAAGCATGTTTCTTTAGCATGCCACGCTTTTCAGCATTGTATGTATTTACTCTGAATTATAACTACCAGATTGTATTACAATTCTACTACAATCTCTGCCAATCAATAAGGCAACAGTGGTAGCTATGTACCTTCATCAGCTTCAGCCATTTTGTGAGTGGCAGCAGTGGAAGGTTCATCCTAGTTTGTGATATTGAAAAGATATAAGAAATGATCCATGGTTGTAACTTGCAGGTAAATGAATGAATGAGTTTATATTGGCTCAGTGTATACGCTCCATTATTTGGATCTTTTCTCCTGTCAATAAGTACACCATTCTCCAATTTGGGCTCATTAAAGAATAACACAGAGGCTACTGGTGAATTGGATGTGTTTACTTACCATAGCACATCCGGAAGCCTGGAAGTTGTCCATTTGCTCATATACAACCCTGCATGTATGGTTGGAAGAATGGAATTAAGCAATGGTATATATAATGCTTAGCTCTCAGAAAACAAACACCACATGCAGATGACTATTTCTACAAGTAGGCAAACTATGGTTCATAATTAATATGCTTGCATCATGACATTGATGCACAAAACCTGGGTAATGCAAAATAAGAATCGTGTAGGCCCTAAGTTAAATAAAATATTTGGCTATTTGGCAACACACTTATGATGGCCTGTACTGCCAGCTCAAGCCTAGGCCTGTGGGTACACTCAGCAACACCAACTTCCTCTTGCTCATCTCAGACCATCAAAGTGAATGAAATGTTTCAAACAGTAATCCTACTACAAGAAAATTTTCCATGATCTTAATATTATCATACCCTGTATCATAGGCAGGACTTTTGGCTGTAAACAATTACCATAGTCTGGTGAAAGAGCGCCCATGGGCAGATCACCTTACAAGTTTGTCAAAGAGGTAAAAGCGCGCTCTTTCAAGTGTTCCTGCATTTAAACCACAAAAGAGTGCTCACGTCCTTGATGCCCTCAAAGCAAATAATTCGACAATAGCATACAGTCCTGACGGCACACAACACTCCGAACTGCACCATGACATCATGAGCATGGTGTAGCTTACGATGCGCTCTGCATTAGATATGTCCCTCTACACAAAGCTGCCTTGTAATACCTTTGGTGAAACCATAACATGAAGTTTCTTACCTCAGGTATGTGTAACACTTGAGGCTGTGCTTCTCAAACTCCATGAGTACACTCTATTAGCTATGCAAAGCTCGCTCCAGGGTGAAACTATCATGCTGAAAGTTCCAGCGCTCATTTAAGAAAACTTTGATCCAATACAGGAAATTGAGCCAAGAGTAGGGGGTGGGTGCTCTTTTGCGAGACTACGGTATTCCAGCAACACAGTGAATAATTTTGTACAATACTATTAGCTTTTATAAGAGTATAATTAACATTTTCAATCAACTTATCCAGAAGTTATAATAATGGATACCTATCCACACTTCCATCTAATATATTCCAGATACAATAATATTTCAGTACTTCCGCACAGGAAACATTTTCATGATTAGAACAGTAATGGTAACATACCCAGGATTGCTAGTAGTTCCATAGATATTGCTTGTCACATGTAGCTCTGTGTCTTCACTAGGTGGGAAGCAAGATTAATATGTAGTGGAAATTGACCTTCGAAAGTGCAACTGTAAACAATCTTATATATCCCAGCATACAAGAGTTATCATGTACAATGTTACATAGTAATTAAAATACTAGAAACCCTTTTGGAGCATTAATATGGAAATTATGCATTGAAATTGTGAGTAAGATTCTTTCTCAGAATAACAATTTATCTGGAAGTCATCACAATGTATATCATATACACTCCCATCAACAATATTGCAGAGACAATAACTTACACTTGGTATTTCCTATTCCTCTTCTTGTGTCGGTAGAAGAGCACTATCACGAGCAGTATCATCCCTAACACAATCAACCACCCAATAACGGCAATGCTTATTGCAGTTTGTGTTCCTGTGGAGTCCACAACTGGTTGCATGTATTGCAGTGGGGAATAGATTGGAAAACAGAATCTTGTTACACACCCATTGTATTTACTTACGTATAGCTTTCACTGTACAGGAGATCTTTACTGTTTTGCGGGCGTGCTCAAACCACAAATAATACTTATTATCTGGAAATCATTGCTATTACTGGAATAATTATTGTTGTTTCCTTCTATTTTCACTAAAGATAAAATAATTCCCATGCAGTATGCAGTAGCCTTACTTGCATGGCCTCTCCATTTCATACTCTTGTAGACAATGATGCAAAAAAATCAGGATTGTTCACATGAGAAACCACAGGCCATTGCCAATATGTAGCTAGTACTTGTATACTACTGAGTATAGTTTACATACTGACATATAACTATACTTTGTTAGCATTAGACTTGTATGTAAATGTGTGTATGTATTTGTTGGGCTACCTGTAATATTCTACTGATTCTACTTGGTACTCAGCATCCATAGCTCTACCCTTAACACTGATTCTGTCTTTCAAGCCTAAACCGCACTCCAATTATGATGTTCAATAACAGAGTTCAGTGCTACAGTTAGCTAGAAGGCATTCAGAGAGGCAGACATGAGTTTACTTAAACACTTTCATGCCTTTGTTAGAAAGAAGGGCGGTGTGAGCATACACATACACAGATAAAACATGACATTAGCATTATAACCAGAGCCTAAACAGAGCAAAAACAGAACCTTGTCATAGCAACCTATTACCTGGCTTGTTGATGAACAAAATTTACAATTAATGTTGTGAGTGTGGCACAAACAAATAAGAGCTCAGATTGCACGTCCATAGCTTCCTTTGGCTTGTGCATCTACAATCCTTTTCTTCTTACATTTCGAGGTATAAACGAGATTACCTGTTAAAGGAAGAGCAGCAGCTGTTGGAGAGGAAGGGACAGCAATACGAGTGGGGACAGTGATAGACACACTGCTGGAGTAGTTTCCATATCCAACTCTTGTACTTGCGCGAACCTATTGAAATGTTTATTCCTGAACATTCAATATATTTATGAAGAATCTGTGACTGTCAAGTCACAAAAAGTGGAGTATGCTTGTGTGTGTGCATGCTTTGCTTGGCTATCTAGTGTTAGCATTAACTGACCAAAACACAAATGGTTAGCTATAGCTATAAAAACCTAATTGATTGCTGCTGATGAATGCAGAATCAAATCTATGCATTTGCCAGTCAGATCTCACAGAATATTAGATAAATGGAACTTTAACTTTAATGCACGGGCACTTTTACGTATATATACATATATTACCTGCAACTGATAGGTCAGTCCATATACCATTTCAGGTGTTTCAAACTGCAAATTTTGCAGGTTTGAAATTGAATAAGGACCGTCTAGTGGCTGCAATGGGGTTTAAGAAAAACAAATGTGTACAGGAAAGGTGAACTTGTACACAATACCCTTTGTACAACACACACTGTACAACTGAGATGTTACATGGAGCAAAATGAGATGAAGATTAATGATGTGCCAAGAGTGAGAAATGAATAAATCCAGGATCTAGTTGGGATTAAACCCCAAAATGCTTGTCAGATGTAGCCTTGTTCCCAGGCCCTGTCCAGCTTTCCGTCACTTGCAGTCTGTTACCACTAAGCCAGTTGGACCTCTGGGCAGAGGAGTGGAAGACAAACTTTGTCAGCAGCATTGCCTAGAGGCCAGGTTTGTACTAATTCTTACTCTCCATCAAGCCAAATTTTACTCTCCAAAATGTTATTCAGCGTAATAATTGTAACTTTGCTTTGTGCTATGTGAATTAATGATATTAACTATATGGGCTACATCCACAGGTAAATGAAACTAGGATTCAGTGCTACTTGAGATTATACCACACTAAAAACTTTCTCTGATTGTACAGTGACCAACTTCACACCAGCCCATATGGTCAGTATTTTATAACTTCTTATATTGCATTTACTTTTGACAGTCAACATATACGTATTAGAATACATGCACAAATGAGTAAAAGCAATGTGCATGTATGACCAACTAAGAACTCCTACAGTGAATTGTGCACTTTAGAATGCCCTGTAGCCTGATTGACTACAAACAGCAATAAAACAACATACCTGTGTTCCATTGTACCCAGCATAGAGCACCTGATACTGTGTTATGACTCCATTAGGCTCATCAGGAGATTGCCAGGACAGAACAGCAGTAACATTATCAGCACCTTGCCTTAGTTCAACAGTGACACTCCTTACAGGACCAGGAGCTGAAGCATAAGACATAATTTTGAGAGATAATTTTATATGCTGTGTGTTTGTGAGTAGTATCATTCAAAAATAATATTATCATGTTTTACGCTACTTACTGTCCTCATAGGTTTGAAACACAGTCAGGTTCGACAGTGGTCCACTCCCATGTACAGTTGATGCAGCAATTCTTGCATTATACTTTGTGTATTTTTGCAGACCTGCATGCCAATGAAGATATACATACTAGTGTTCACTTGAACTTTAAAAACACCCATATTTTTTAAAACCTATACATGCAATGCCTACTGAAGATATTTACATTTCTGAGGTAAACTGAAAATACTAGAACATAGACAGACAGAGAGACAGATGAACAGACAGACAGGCAGGCAGACAGACAGAGAAAGAGACAGACAGACAGACAGACAAACAGAGAGATAGCTTAAAGTTTCTGTGAACATTTCTGTGAACATTAATTTACCTTCAATGATTTGCACTGTAACATTGCCAGAGGTGTTGTACTCATGGGAAGTACCAGTCTCTATGTTGTTGAGAACAACTGTGTAGCCAGTGATGACTCCATTCTGGTCAATAAAGTCAGGAGGCAGCCACTGAACTTCAATTGATGATGAAGAGAGGATCCTAATCTGGATTGCATTTGGAGTCCCTGATGGTTCTGAGAAGTTAAAAGCAAAATAAGTAATTACATAAAGGGCTGCACTAGCTGACTGGGCTAGAAAGGTGATGTGCATGCATACCCTAATTGTAAGTGCACAATGTGTTAAATTGGGGAAATACATTATCTGGTGGGTAGGAGCCTCATCATGAGTGATACAAAATATTTTCTAATTGTGCACAATGTCAACAACTCTACCTGCTCCGAGCAGTGCTTGAATGATAGTCATGCTTATGCCACTTCTCCCAGCTGCATTTGTCACGAATACTGAAAATTTGTATACATGATCTTCTTGCAGGTCATCAATAACCACCATTTCCCGCTGTAATGGGACACTGGCACTTCTGGGGTCTGCATTATTGGCAAGGGGGTTGCCTTGAGTTGGGATTGCTTTCATCATGATTGTATGAGATGAATTAGCGGATGTCATTCCAACTGGTCCCAGTAATTCATACTCAACTGTGTAGTTGGTAATCCTTCCATTCCAGAGCTGTGGGTCTGGTGGTAGCCAAGAGAGTTCAACTTGTGTAGCATAAACCATCTCCACTGTAAAGTTGTGAACAGGAGCTCCAGGAGCTACGGAATGAGTATATAGCCAAAAAGTGAGCCACAGTTGTATGATTGTTAATACTTATTCTGCTAACCTGATTCTGGCATTCTAAAAAAGGAGGGGTTGCTGAATGGTCCCAGTCCAGCTACTGTGCTTGCAGCAATCACAAACTGATACACATGAAAAGGTCGAAGCTCTTGAAGCATTACAGAAGTGTTGTCTGTATGAAACTGTACAATAATTCTACCAGTGTCTACTTCCATAACAAAGAGTCTGTACAACTCGATGACTCCATTTTGATCCTCAATAGGAGGTAGATCCCAGTGTATCTCTGCTGAGATTGCATTCAGTAGTGAGATGGTTATATTCTGAGGAGTATCATTTGGAACTGCAAGAAAGGATAGGCATTTAATTAGTGGGTAAAATACAGTGAGTGAACACACTGTAAAAGTAAATTTTCAAGGGGTAAATTCTCAGTTTTTGCTGATTTTGTTCATGATCAGTTGGCGGAAAGTAAAAATTTGTATTATATGTGGCATAGCCTATATACAACTACTTTCTGATGGTCCAGGTAGGAAGGCTATGAGCAATGTGAGTCACACTTGCTATACTTGTCCACTATTAGTGCCGAGAATGAAGCATTTTCTGCAGACTGGATGGCTGTGTGCAAAGCTGATGCTAGAATTGCATCCCTGCTGTCTCGATATGTATAGTATCCTTGCACCTATAAGTGAATGGGATCCTTTTATGTCGACTCTCAATGCTGCAGTACTCACTAGTGGACATGTTATGTACAGGCATCAGCAAAAATTTTTATCCACTTCACTGAGACTTCATCCATAGACTTGGACACTAACTGCAACCATTGCGGCATACCTCCTTGGCGAGTGGTGACACTGATGTTTGCTGCTGGTCCAGGCCCTATGGTCTCCGCTGATATGCTACACTGGTAGGTGTAGTAAGGATGGAGGAAGTTTACAATGAGAAGAGAATCCATCCCACCCTCCCTGAAGTACATCATCCTCCCTGTGAGAACTTCAGTGATGGTGATGTTGTAGGCCTGGATAATTCCATTCTGATCCTCAGGTTGTGGAGGCTCCCATGTCAGCTTGATACTAGTAGAGCTAATGGCAATCCCTCGTACATTTGTTGGTATGCCTGAAGGGACTACAGCAAATAAAGATGTTATGCAAATCTTCACGGAGGGGTATAGAATATATGCACATGTGCAAAAGTGTTTGTGTATGTTGCGTCTACATCTGTATATCTGTAATGAGGCTAAGTGTAGAAAGGCTTTCATTTGCTTACCATCGTGTGGAGTTTGCAGTGAATAGATCTCAGTATAAGGACCTATTGCAATGGTAACTGCAGCTACAGAGATGTGGTAGTTATAATAAGGATGTAGACCCTCTGCTGTGATGGTAGTGTGATTTGTAGTGAGCTGAATATGCTGCCCTGTCTCAGCCACAGTTATGTTCACTGTGTAACTTTGTACGATGCCATTCTGTTCCTCAGGCAGAGGCTGACTCCAGTTAATCTGGATTATTCTGGGGCCAAGTGCAATAGCTGAAACACCCTGAGGTGGACCACTTGGAGCTGTAAATACAAAGTAATGCATAAAAATACAGCCAACACATGCACATAAACCTGTTATCCACCATAATTAAGCAACAAGGAAAAAGATTGTGATAATACCGGAGCTACTGTTTCGGCAGAAACAGAGCAAGTGTATTGAAATGATATACAAGTGCAGTGGTTGCCTGTACTAATTCAGCTTTCATCACTATCAATAGATGTGATTTTGACAATGTATCTTCTAATCATGCCATTTTGTTGGTCCATTGGAGGATGTCCCTATACAAATTTAACTTGCCATGGGTTGTTTGTAGGCACTTGTTCATTGGTAGGTGGTTGGCAGGGAGCAGAACAATACTACTTATATCATTATACTTCTCAGCACAGTAAATAGAGCACACTAAAAGATGTTTTGTAATTCAATGAAAGTTTAGATTTTTAACAAGAAACAATTATTAATAAACTAGTGTACATGTAGAACATTGTGGGGTGAGCCTGAGCGAGCAACGCAAAGCAGCATCGCTTGGTTGACTAAGACTTCACCACCTTCATTACCAGACTACAGCATATAGGGTAATGTATGTCTGCAGCTAGCAGAGGTTATGTCTAGCCTCCTGCTGACCTCCATTAACTCTGAACACACTCCACACCACTCCCTGGCTTCTGTCATGAATAGGAGAGGCGTCACTACGCATGATAAACACACCGTCAGCTATTCAACTATCAGCCGCCTCCTGCATTCTGTAAGCCTGGGCAACAATGGCGAGATACTACACGGATCGAGGCTGGCAACAATCGGGATGCCAACGACGTTGTGCGACAAGTGTAGCAATTTGGGTATGTGGCCGTTTTCGGTCAACGGCGATGCCGAAGATTGACAGCAGATGGCAGTAGGTCCGTTCGTAAGCGCAGACTAGTCAAGCAGTCTACTCTAGCAGTAGCTTCGTCGGTACCGCGGCATCGTTACGGCTGTATTTACACTGCAGTTTTTTTTTAGCCCCGTGGTATGGTACCCCATGAATTATAAGTACCCTACGTAATCGGCACCGCAAAAATGCGCAATTTAAGTACCGGTACTTATGCTCCCGAGTTTACGGTAGCCGGGTTTGTCTTCAAAACTTACACTACAGCCTTCATACAGTAAACGTTCATGCTCCACTTCTCTCAAGCGTCTCTCCTCGCCGTATTCGCCCACACTGCATGCACGTACGACAGATAATATTAACATAATATATATATACGAAAAATCCACTGTTCAACTCGCTAGTGTGGGGCTCGCTCAGAACTACAAATGAACTGACACCGTTTTCTCAAAGTGGCTGTAGTGAATTCCTTACATGTAATCACCGCATCGAAGTCATTGAAACGGGCATGCTCTTACACGCTATGTCTGCTACCTGCCTACCTTTGAGTTTCCTGGCTATCTTAGCCACAGGTAATATAAAGTTAACCTTATTGTGTGCATGAACACAAGATGGATTTACTACAAATGTGTACAAGGAACTACACTATATTATATTTAGTTACCTGCTTCCTTTGTTCGAATGGTAATCTCTGTGTAGTTAGTTCCAACATCCACAGTGACAGGAACGATAAACAATGTGTAGGTATGGAATGGATGGAGTGAATCAACAGTGAGTTGAGTTGTTTCAGCGTCAGTTGATGTATTGAACACTGCCCCAGTCTCCAGTTCAGTATAAGTAATCCAGTATTCTCTGATAATTCCATAGTGAGTGTCTTCTGGAGGATGGTCCCAGTTGATGTGGATGCTGGTTGGTCCAACAAATAGGACAGTTACATTAGTTGGCTCTCCAATAGGAGCTGCAGTTGAACATGTGGAGACATAATCAAGAATGGAAGGTACTCAATGCAATTTATAGTGTCAACTTTACATGCATGTTTATCCTTCTTTACACCTGTCTATGGCCAGTTAAACATGTGCAAAAAACAAGTCCCAGCTGTGCTAGCAATGAATTTGTAACCTTCTTCATGTGTTGTCACAGATAGCAAGTGAGTGGTTGGTCCTCTACCAGCAACTGTCTGAGCAGATACAAGGAAGCCATATGTGGTAAATGGTCGAAGAGAGTACAGTGTGAGGTTGTGAGATTCAGTGAACATTGTTGATACTTCTCTTGTCACCAATAAAGTTATGTTGACAGTGTAGCCAGTGATTATGCCATTTTGTCCTTCAATTGGAGGGGCATCCCATGCAAGAAGAATCGAACGAGAGGAGAGGGCAACTGCAGTGCAGTTGCTTGGAGGAGAGGTGGGAACTGTTGTATGTGCCAAGAGTGATGAAACACTGATATAGCAATTCATAGTAGTAACACTACTATATTCTTACCATCTTGAGGCATTTGCAGCATCGATGGCTCAGTAAATGGCCCAAGATCCACTGTATATGCTGCTACACTGAACCAGTAGGTGTAGAATGGATGAAGAGATGATATAGTGAAAGAAGTACCAGCTGATGTCCTTCGGATCCTCCTTCCTGTGTCGACTTCATTGATTTTGAGCTCAAACTGCCGGATAATTCCATTGTGATGTTCAGAAGGTGGAGGAGACCACGAGAGGTAGACAGTTCTTGAGTTAATAGAGGTTACTATCAGATTTTGAGGAGGACTTGCTGGCCCTTGAAACAAAGAGTAAATACTTGTGATATTCTCACACTCTACTAGAGAGATGCAGGGGTCATGGCACCAGCCTGGGTGAGCAACACTTATTTTCTTGGTAAGTAAGCTGCCTATAACTCTGCTGTTACTGTGATGCAAACTGACAGCTTCTACAAGTTATCAGACAGTAGCTAGCCAAACGGCAGTCCTTAGATACCTTGTGGGTATTTAGAGGAGTCTGAAGTCATAGCTACAGGCAATGCAGTGCTGCCCAGACAGCTACTGCACTATCAGCTACTATAGGGCTTAATTGCTATCAACTTTACATAGAGCAGAGCAATCTCTGCCACCTGCTACTTGTCTGTGAGCACTCATGCATGTTTCATCTATATTTGTTGCTGGGAAATTTAGCTACTATCTGAAGAGTGAGCATCACCAGAGACTCCCATAAACATGAAACAAAACTTAATGCATCATTGATGTACCAGTCACATAAGTTAACTTACGTATAGGGTGCAAGTCAATTAAGTATGATGTGTATCATAATAATAGGATATCCATGCAATATTCACATCACTTTAGGTGCCATGAGGTAAACCATTCAGTGAGAGTTGGGTGGGGGGTGCGGCGAGCACAAAGTTTGGGGGGGGGGGGGGCATAGAAAACCATACATTCCTCCTCTGGCTGGTCCAAAATCAATAGAGTAGCTCATTGTCAAAATTGGCTGCAACTGTATGTATAACCCTTACCAGCTTCTCGAGTTAGAATCTGTATTGCATCACTAAATGGCCCACATCCAGCATTGGTGACAGCAGCAGATACACAAGTGTACACTGTGTATGGTTGAAGATGGTACACAGTTAGCGTTGTAGAATTTGAGAACACTTCTAGTCTCTCTCCTGTCTGCAGTACTGTCATGTTAATGAAATAGCTTATGACATGTCCGTTGAGATCTTCAGGAGGAGGGGCTTCCCATGTCAATACAACAGAGGTGGATGACACATTGGTGGCTCGGAGCATCCTTGGAGCACTGCTGGGAACTGTATAAACAGTAGCTACAAGTAGTCACAGGATCTACAAACATTACTATATTGGAACATACCATCCTCCGGCATTGTGATATTAACTTCCACACTGTATTGTCCCTCAGCAATTGTGAAAGCAGCAACAATACACTCATATGTGTAGAATGGGTGCAGAGAGTATACAGCGAGAGTGGTTGCAGCAGTGGTTAGACGATATGCCATTCCAGTTTCACTTTCAGTGATGTTGACTCGGTACTCTCTTATGACCCCATTTTGGTGCTCCAATGGTGGAGGCATCCAGGATATCAATAGGGTTGTTGAATTAATTGCTGTCATTACCACACTTTGCGGGCCTTGTGTAGGAACTAAGGTTAAAGATAACTATTTAGTTAGAATCTCTTGCTTAAGGTATGTTATACTATAGCTAACTGAAATACTGCAATCTGATTGGTCATTGCAGGTAGTATAAATCACATACCACCTGTAAATTGAACTTATACCACCTGTGATTTAACCATAGATAGTAGAGTAGAAATGTTAATTGAAATTGCAGTTTAATACCATGAAACACGCAAAACGCTTAGCTCGCTAGCAGTTGTATGACAATGGCTGCAGTCTGAAGATGTAGACGTAGTGAAAAAAGCACTTGGTTCGACAGCGGTGGTCTCAAACTTAATCGGTTCAAACAGAGTTTGTCTACAGTTTCAGTGAGAGCCATAGGTAGTTACTATTCAAGAAAGCACTAGTACTCGCTTAACACAACACACTCACCAGAAAGTTCTCGATGTCATGGGGCAGGACATTTCGGTCTCATTTTCAGGCACTCTGAATTTGAATTCGAGTTTTGAATTCCAATCACTAGTGAGAGTTGCCGAACAAGTAGAAAGTTGAATCGTTGCAAGGTAAACGGTCAGCGAACAGCTTGAAAGAGAGCTCATTCATTCAGAATTTGAACTGTGGCCATTGCTAGGCAGTTTTGTTGCTAAGGAGAGAAGTGCACACAGTTTTGTTGCCAAGGAGAGAAACAATCTGATTGGCTATAGTATAAATACCTTATACGATGAAACCCTTGGGGCCTACGGGATTTAGATCCCCTTGGAAACCATAAACACCCTTGCGCTTCGCACGAGTGTTTATATAGGCTTCCGCGGGAATCGAAATCCCATAGACCCCTTGGTTTCATCATATAACCTATAGTTAAATTTCATATGAACAACTCTAAACTACTTAAAAATAAGTGCTAGGTTAAATAAGTACAAATACATTGAAAACTCATAATTATAATGTCCATTCACAGTATATATCATGCACAATTTCTCAGTGTCATGAGGTAATGTTTGCTATGTAGAGCCTTTTCCAAAATTTCTAAATCGTTGTGGTAGTGAATACAAAGTTATTATGCTGAAAAAGCTATTACTGATGCACTCACATCCAGGAAGCTTAACTATATGAATGCTGCTACAGCTATGTAGCTTTGGCATACAAGTCACTTGAGCTCATGATAGTACATAACTTTACTTTCAGCTGCAAAAACCATCAACAAATAAATTTTTGGCTGTGTATTTCTGAAGCTCTAATTCACTGAGATAGCTAATTATATACAGTAATGTAGTATTATTGAACTAATCTTACCATCTTCAGGCAACCGGATAGTGACGTTTCCAGTATATGATCCAGGGCCTGTTGTAACAGCAGCCACCTGACATGTGTATATGTAGAAGGGGTGAAGGGATTGTAGTGTGACTTGAGTGTAGTTTGACTGCTCTTGGAATTCTGTAGCAGTTTCATGTTCAGTCACAGTCACAACATAGTGTCGAATGTATCCATTTCTCTGGTCAGAAGGCGGTGGATCCCAAGCGAGTATGATGGTTGTTGAGTTCATAGAAATGACAGAGAAGTTACCTGGTGGAGCACTTGGAGCTAGGGGAAGGATATGCAGTGGATATTGTGTGTGAAACTATAGGAAGCAAAAGTCAGTCATGTTATACATTGCCAACTCAAGTGCATGTGTATGTGTCCATATTATGCCCATTATACATCCATTTATAGATTAATTCCTACACCCATTTCATACTACCCCATGAATTGGTTGGACGAGCACCAGTGTTTACTATCCTGATATTAGCATGCAACTATAATGAAGCAGACATAAAAGATTACTGCTGATCATGAATGCAATCATAATCAGTCTGTCTCACATGTTTCAAGTGTCTTCAGTTGCAAAGTGTTACTGAAGGGTCCACGTCCAACAGTATGGGCTGCTACTTCACACTGGTATGTATAATATGGATGGAGGGATCCCAACATCAGGTCATCACCAAGTGCAAAGATAGTCCATCTTTGTCCTGTTTCTATCTCCCTAACACCGACCTCATAATACAGGATGATGCCATTGATGTCAACTGATGGTGGGGGTGACCAAGTAAAGAAGAGGACAGTAGGGCTCTGGGCAACACCACTCACTGACTGGGGTGGTGATGATGGAGCTGCAAGAAAAGGTGAAATACTTGAAATTGTTTCCCTACTGCACTTGCACTATTGCCTATACATAGTACTACATACCTGTTTGAAGAGTCCTAAGAGTAACAGGCTGAGTTGCGTTTCCTAGTCCAAATGCATTCCTTGCCTTGACAGTGCAAGCATACACTGTGTACTCCTCCAGTGTTTGAGGGAAAGTGTAGCTAGTAGTATTTGCATCAACATCAACATATATGTCTGACACATTAGCAAACTGTTCCTGTGTAGCCATCACTTGGTAGGAGGACACAGCAGTAAGTGAGTTCAGGAATGTTACCACTGGTGCCTGCCAGTTGAGGGTAGCTGTCCTATTGCTGACATCAGACACTTGCAGGATTGTTGGTGGCAGTGGTGGAACTGTATGCATGATTATTAATGTCAATTAAGCACATAATTATATTACTACCAACATCAGGAGAATTACTCTACTGTTGAAGGTGTGGTTCAACAGAAACAAATTCAAATGAGTCGTTTTTGTATGCTATGCGTGCATGCAAATCTAATCTGTTATGAATGCATGGCCGGCCGGCGGCAATGGTACGGCCAGTATGGACATGGGTTTTGAGGCACTGGCGGTTCCAGGCCTGAGCAAGCACGGGCATTGCCCGGGTAAAATTCTGGTCAATTGTGGTTATTGCTTACGGAATTCGTAGCGGCTCCGCCACGTGTATCGCCTACCTAGGTAACCTCGCAGCTCTGAAACTGCTAATGTTTTGAGGGAGAAAAAATGGCGTCGCTTGAATTCCAACCTATGCTTGCATATTCTCCCCCAGCTTCTTGTCGTATCTCCAGATGCCAAAGTATGACAAAACCTTCTCTGGGCATTTTTGAGGTTTTGAGTGTCCAAAGTTACGATGAGAAGATTGGGGCTTTCTCACACCATTTGGATGCATGCTTACAACCTTCAAAAAAGAGGCAAGATCAAGCCTTTTAGCCACCCACATCACATTCCAGTGTCGAGAGTTTGGAAAAACTGCTCCTGTGAGACAGTTGTTTCAGGCAGCTTGGTTTCAATTGCTTCAAGTGGCTTCACTAGTTACAGTAACTACTGGTAGGACTGAAAAAGATTCTGGTATCATTTTGGCTTGAACATAGTCTTAGAAGTAATCTAAGAGCACCTAATTTATAAAATTTTCCAGGGGGACCATGCTCCCACACCACCTTAGCTTGTGGTGCTTTGGTGCTTTTACATGCACTCATCAATAGATGGCCATACCACACTAAAATAGAATGCAATGGAATGCATGTGAGAGTATGTGGATGTTTGTCAGTACAGCAGAGTGGTGCAATCATAGTGGTCAGCTTAAACACCCTGGCTATGGAGTTCTCAATGCATGTGTCTATCTGATTGCAGTATTGATAAGCTGCTGTTGCTGCTAGGAAGTAAAAATTTAAGTGGTGGTGATGTAGTTGGACTTTCATCATGATATTTTGCTTGTGTACTAAGAGATGCAAAGGTATTTATCTACCTCTAAAAATTGACCAGTACTTCTGTATGGTAGTCAACATTCCAATCACAGTACAGTCAAGTTCTAGAGTTCAGGTCTCAAAACTTAATTAGTGATCTTAAGCTAGTCTTAGTTGTTACACCTACCTTCACAAGTGTGTCCATCACTGTTAAGGTGGTAGCCATTATTGCAGGAACATGTGTAGCTTCCAACTGTGTTATGGCAACTGTGGTGGCATCCTCCATTGTTGTTGAGGCACTCATTGATATCTATAAAAAAAAAATCACTATAGTGCTCTAGAACAAGTCAGCCAGCTTTACAAACCCTCATTGAGAGCTTTCTGAGCTCCAAAACAGTGTGGTATGTATATCACTTACTGTTTTAACCCAATGTATGCGAAATTGCATTCAATGCAATCAACCTCAAATGTGGAAATAATCAACTTTGTGTAATGGCAATTATTTAATGCTTTTTTTCCCCAACAACTGAAACGTTAGGAAAGCTAAACAAAGTGCTTCAGTGTTAAAGAACGGAGAAAGGCTCTATAAAGTTATTTTAGGTAAGCTTTTCAGAAGCGATATGTAACTATTTACAAAGGACACTTACCTACCACATTTTGCGGGTAGCGTATTTGGCTTTTCTCGCTGACAACAAGGTAGCTCCAAAACTGTCTTGATATTTATGAAGCCCAAAGGCCGTATCTTCATAGTTAGTGTTTTGCTTCTGCTTGTAGGCGCTGAGAAGAAAACATGGTACCCGCTGTGTACCTGAAAATGACCGATAATACACGGCAAAATTTGGCAGACAGTTTCAGCGAAGGTACTTTTCAACTGTCGCTGACACAATTAGATAGTATATAGACGATAGAACAAGTAGCGTGTGGATATAAGCTCTACTGTGGCCAACTACGATCGGCAGGCAAACTTCAAGCGTGATTTTGACAGGAAGTCCCTATAGGACACTGCAGCTAATTATGCTTCGATTGACTTCCTCGATAAAAGGCGGAAGAGAACTGCGGGCGCATTTGGCCACTAATGGGTGTAATCGGTTAATTTTATTGTATTATCATGGGGGTGACCTTTGAAAAATAGCATTCCATATGATTATGGAATGCATTTTCATGGCATGCTTGTAGTAGTGATAACCACACCCAAGTGGAAAGACTTAAATGCAGGTTGACAGCCCAGCTTGTACTACCAGAACACATTACCTATAAGCATAGTGGGGAACAAGCAACAAGAACACAATTTTTGACTGGAATGCATTTTCATGGCATGCTTGCAGTAGTGATAACCACACCCAAGTGGAAAGGCTTAAATGCAGGTTGACAGCCCAGCTTGTACTACCAGAACACATTACCTATAAGCATAGTGGGGAACAAGCAACATGAACACAATTTTTGACTAAAGGGAAGGCCAAGGGTATGAAAAGATACCAGCATGTAAGCATGGAAGGATTTTAGTCTCATGTCCATGAAGTCCTGGTACAATACTAGGAAGAATTCATTACCAAAAAAATTATGATACATACCTGTCATATCAACAAATATACACACATGGATAATCTACATGCATACACCAGTAAACATGTATAAGAATGCATACAGTATCAGGTGATGAATCCAACTCTCAATGTTCGCAATTTGTCCTGCTGGGATCACAAGGCTAGCAGTTGGAGATCTAGCATTAGAATGTATCACTGATCGAGCCTGCATTCAACTGTTTTGAGTCCACTTAGCTATACTATAGTTTATATGTGGCAGTCTCATGTAGATGATATATTCCGTCACATATTTCGACCGCATTCCTGCGTTCAAAGCACCGTATCGCTGAACTCCCATTAATAGTGGGGCTCATACACACTTTGTAGACTCACTAGATACTCATGCATCTACAAAGCACGTATGAGCCCCGCCCTTAACAGAAGTTCAGCGATATAGCCCTTCAAACACAGCAATGCAAACAAAATATGCAACGTAATATTCTTCAATTTCTTCACGGGACTGTCACATATAATATAGTCTCGAACCAAGACCCCCCTCCAAAGAGGAAAGGAGGGTCTGGCAAATAATAGTACATACTCACACCATAGGATACCTGTTGCTATGGATTCTGCTAAAAGCTAAGCCTTTGAATTCACTTGCTAGGCTTCAGTAAATTGGAGGGTGTGCTAAGTAGGTGGTCTGTAAAGGCATGATGAGTAAAGCCAAGTAATTTGTGGTAATTGAGGAAGCCCAGTACAGGTGAGATGATTGCCAAATCAGTCAATCAGATTGTGCAGTGGAAATTCCTGGAGGTACAAAATGTTGTACTATATTCACCAGACCCTCCTTTCCTCTTGGAGGGTTGAACAGGGGTCTGGGTATGAGACTACATATAATATAGCTTCAAATGTTTTGCTTGCGAATATTGGCACTAGCATCTAACTCTTTACCTATTGCAGTTGTAGACCTCCCTGCTGTACATAAATCCCTGCCTTGAGGAAAGTTTTCACATACACAAATTGATTCGACATCATAAATATAGGATGAGTACGAATTAATTGAGGCTTCTGCATGCATTGGTCTATTCCTTTCTATTGCCTACGTATTAACAAAATTAATGGTAAGTGCTATTGCCACAATACTTTCACATCATCCCTACATCTTTTGCTATTTTGCCAATATTGGTTTGTAAGCTAGTATATCCTAGCTGTGTGGTACAGCTGTGTGTATGTGTATGTGCACTTACGTATAGCAGTAAGTGTGCCATAGTATGTGTTACTCCAACTAGTTTGAGTGGTTTTGTATGGCTACATGCACTTGTTTTCGGTCAGAAAACATTTTTGGGACTTTTTCTTTTCTTTTTTTTTTTCTTTACATCATAACCGCACCCCAAGTAGAAAGAAATTAGTGACTGAATAGCCCAGTTTATCGCACCACCTAATAACTGCCAGTCAGCGGCATAATGGCTATTGGGAAAGTTTAGTTACAAAGAGTCCCTTGTGCAACAGGAATTGGACGGGTGGTGAGTAATCCATTCATGCTGTCTGGTTTATTGCTACTACTTGCTTTGCTGCTGGTGAGGAGGGTTTTATAATAACAGTAGTGTTACTCTAGGTAAGTATAAAACAAAGGCAAAATAAGCTTGTCTACTTGTACTGTTTCACCGATGTTTTCGGTAGCAGGCCAGGCAGTCTGTCTAAACAGCTGCTCTCCCTGATTCTCAGTATCTTAGACCACCCATTTAACTGGACTAGTGAACTACCAGCAATAGCACCAGTTTGTGAGTAAACAGCATTTCAAGGAGAGAAGCTACAAAATAGTAGGCTGTCAAAAGTGCGACTTCAGGCACTATGGCCGTAGTGATCTTCAACTAAAATTGAAACCTTACAAATGCAACTCGAAAAGCACTTAGTAAATTTGTGCAGCCAGAGTGATTGATATTAGTGCACGTTTGACATTTTTATCTCATTCATGGCCTAAGTTATGATTTTTAGACCTAAAAGTCTGGCTTTCCAGATTTTCCATACATAACATGGCACCGTAACCCATGCAAGTAGTACTCCTTTTTCTTTTTCAATATCTTCACTTCTGAACAAGCTATCAACATGAAATTTGCACCAAACAGGCAAAAAAAGATCAGATTTTTAATTTAAAATGCGTGTAAGGTTGTATGGCTTCAATTAAATACCTGTGCATTATCCACCAATTCTCACTACATCTCACTTGCAGTACAGAAGTTTTACTGAATGTCACAAACTTATTTCTTGTTTACTATTTATGACATGACATTTACAACACATAATAGAATACTATTAGTTCAAATTAAAACATCCGAATCTCTATCATCATGTTATATTAATGTCCTAGAGTAAGAACACCTTTGTCATATTGTACACCATTCTGCACTTCCTGAAGCTGCATTCTAGATATGAGCTGTATATTATACTCCTTTATTACACCACTTGCGTTAAATTTTCTTCCCAATTGGGGTTCAGCATGACCATCAAGTGGAACTGGAGCTAATAGTACGTCTGTCACTGGAATTTTGGTCCTGGAAAAATTGGTCCGGGGACCAAAATTTCTGCTGAAAAAATTTTTCCCCTGGACCATATTTTCTGGTAAAATTGGTCCTACCCTGAAAATTTTGGTCCCCCCAGAAGCATCCAGCCAAAACGGTCCTACCTTGCAAATTTTGGTCCCCCCTTAGTATGGCATTGTTATTGCTAACAAGTTAGTTAACAATTTAAGTATAATATCTGTACAAAGTGAGCATGACCATGATAAAATACACATACAGGAATAAACATAAACAAGTTGTGCAGTTTTACACATCAAAAAAACACACTTTCTTACGTACATCTGTTGTAGTACCATGTAGTGTTGCTAGAAGGAGCTGTACGTGGTACATTGATGCAGGACTCTGTGTGGTACCACCTTTTACAGCCAGAGCACTCGATCCAACGTGTGTTTCGCAGCTCTGGCATCCTACAAACGCAGTATACTGGGACTTCATCTACTGACTTCACAGTCGATTCTGTGGCCCGTCTCAGTTTGTTGTACGGAAACCTTGATATCTGCCTTCTCTCAAAACAGCTCCACAGATAGTGACGCATCTTCTCTTGAGTGAAGTGATATTGACCTGGGGGCTCTCCAAATGCCAGTGCAGTAGCAAATGCCACAGCAAAGAGGCCGCAGTCATACCCCCCTGCCTGCATCTGAACATTCATGAATTGCAGGCGGATTGCTGGTGATTCTGTATGAAGAAGCGCAGCAGTCTGTGCTTTCACAAGAGTGCCTGCTGAGGGATACATGCTGTCGTATACATGTACGTCAGGATGCAAGGTACCAATCGTTGAGATCGTCAGCCAGTGTCCTCTACCATTGTGGATGACCTGGACAAACTCTGATGGCTCAATGTCAAAGTTCATTGTCAAGCCACAACACACACTCTGCAGGCCAGAGAGTGCTGGGAAGGCCTGCTTCAGAAGTTTCTGAGCTGCATCAATGATACGGTCATTGAGTAATCCTGCAGGATTCAGCAGAATATCTCTGTCTCTTTCAAGCAGATTAAGTTCCCTGATCCAGAATTTCTTGTTTTGGCTTTTTTGGCTTGGCTGGTACTTATCAGCATCAATCACTTCGGGCTTCTTCACTACCTTCAACTGTCTCTGTCTCCTCTTCAGCATCAACTCTTTGGCTTTGATGTTCTTTTCTACTGCTTTGTGGTTTCGCTTTCTTTTTTTGCTGACGTGCTCGGTTGCACTATGGCTCTCCCTTCCTCTTTTGTTCCTATGCAGCTCTTCGGCAGGTTTTTTACCTTCACTCTCAAAATCCTTAGTGGAGGTGATGGGGTGGTGATGTGGGGGTACTACATGCCAATGGAGCTGTGGCTGGAAATGGCAGCTTAGCATGATGTAGCAACTGAAGTGATGGCATTGGTGGTGGTAGTATTGGGATGCTTGAATTCAAGAAAGACAGCTCATCCTCTTGAAGAAGTTCATCTCGAGGAGGCAAGATGGTGAAGGTTTCCTTCCGTGGGCACTCATCTCTATGACGGGATAAAAAGGCAAGAGCCTCATTCTGCTGGAGTTCATCTCCATTAGGGAGAGAGAGAGAGATATTGTTCTCTGGACATTCCTCTTTGGGAGGGGGTGAAAGGATGAAAGCCTTGTCTTCGTTAGGGGGCAAGAGAGAGATCTTGTTCTCAGAACTTTCATCTTCAGGATGGGGTGAAAGGGTGAAAGCCTCGTCTTTGATCTTTGAGCACTCCTTTTTTGAAATTCCTTTCCCTGAGACATTCAGGTCATGAGGAGGTGAAGGTGCGGTGTATGGCTTGAGGTGGGCCCCTGTAGCGCGAAGGGTTTTTGATTCATCTGATGGATCAGCAAGCTCGTATGTTCCATGAGGAAGGACCTTTGTGATTGTGTATGGTCCCAGATAGCGCTCCTTCAACTTGCCTCCTTTGGTCTTTTTTGCGGGTAAAATCCTTTTTCAGTACCAACTGGTTGACCTGGAACTGCTCTGGCTTGGCATGCTTCTGGTCATAATTCTCTTCTGCTTCAGTTGTGATATTCTGCTTTGCTGTCTCTAGACGCTGTGCATGCTCTATGAGGATAGCAGAAGTATTTGGCTCATCAAGGGTGTGGAACTTTTGGCATACTTCTTCTGGAGAAGCCTTTTGAAGCTCCAAATCAATTGGCAGGGTGGCCTTACGCCTGAACATCAGTTCAAATGGAGTGAACTTGGTTGACTCATGGTGAGACGTGTTATAAGCAAACACGCAGGTGTCTAGGTACGCACTCCAGGCTTCCTTCTTGGTTGACACGAACTTCACTAGCATGTTCTGCAGAGTTTGTTCGTCCAATCCATTGGCCTAGGTGAACAGAAGTTGCAAACTGTGCATGTCAACTGTGCATGTCAAGTTTCATGTACCATTACACACACACACACACACACACACACACACACACACACACACACACACACACACACACACACACACACACACACACACACACACACACGCACATGCTGTACCTGTGGGTGGTATGGAGTTGTCAATTGACAGTTGATTCCGAGAAGAGATGCTAATGTGGTGTCTAGCTCATTATTGAACTCTTCTCATCCGTTGTCAGAAAGCATCACCTGAGTGAGTCCCATTCTCATGAATACCTAACAAATGTAATCCAATAGAGCGTCACAACTTGTACATAAACAAATCCCAAGTTACACTTCTGTGAATAACCTAGGCTACGAGATATTGTGGCAATAGACATGAACATGAAGGTTGTAATGTTTACCTTGAAAAGAGAGGCAGCCACTCCACTGGCAGTTTTGTCGGCAGTAGGCACTGCCTCCACCCACTTGGTGAAGTAGTCACTCAGGGTCAGGATATAACGACTCCCATCATCAGCTTCAGGACTGAGGGGTCCAATGAAGTCAATCCCAATCATATGCCACGGTGACTTTACTGGGATAGGGTGAAGCTCTGGCATACCACCCGTCAACTTTCGATTCATCCTCTGGCAGATATCACATTTGGAGAGCTACATTTGTGAAGGCAGTACACATACATCAGCTTATTATCATGTTATGAAAAATGAACATGTATTTTCATGTATGAAATTCTAGAACCAAATTTATCATCCACTACGTAATCATTAGTACGTACCATATTCTGGACATCATTCACCAGGCCATGCCACATAAATCGTTCCTTGATCCAGTAGAGTGTGCGAGTTCTGCCCATGTGCCCAGAGGTGGGGTCAATATGGCATGCCAGCAAGATTTTCTTCTGCTCTTCTTTGTTCACAATGTAACAGAGCAGCACCTCTCCCTATATTACAAAGTGAGAAGGAAGACAATTGCCACTGATTCACCAGTCTATACAAATACCAACCTAGCTATATACATGTATTATTTTTGCAAACACACTAAATAAATGAACACATAGATCTACAAGAATTACTTTTCTGTTCTGTTTCTGTTTGTAGTAAAGTTCCCCATCCTTGACTTCAAATTTGGCAGCCTTCTTTCATATCACTCTCTTCCTGGTTTCTGAGCATCCATCTGGATACGTCTTCTCCCTCAGGTAGGTGTACGCTTGCTCAATAAGTTGCTCAGTTCTCTCCTCAGCTTGAGCCTCCTCCATTCTTGACACCTTATGTCTATTCGGCCTTCAACTTGCTTCTTTATGCCTGGCGTCATCATCTTCATTGGTCGAAAATCCCTTTGAGCAATAAGCTCACGGTACGATGGCGAAATACGAGGCTTTTGACGGTAGTCGTATAGGCCTAGGCTAGCCTATGACAACAAAACATGCCTATACACTTGCTATTACAATGTAGGTTAGTTGCAGCTATCCGCCATAGTGTAATAGTCTAGCTCTATCAAGCGCACAAGACAGCAGCAAGCGGAATTCGCTTGTGGTGCAGGTCGGACCATTATTTTCACGGGGGGGCCCAAATTTTCAGGAAAAAGTGGTCCGCCCGGACCGATATTCCGGAAATATTGGTCCCCCGGACCAATTTTACTGCCGGACCAAAATTTCCGTGACATGTCTTATGTCAATTTCTGAAAATGAGTGAGTAGCTCAGCCACTGAAAATTCCTTATGATTCTAGAAGACTTCTCTGTCAGAGTGACTTAGCCCTAGCACTTCCTTATCTGAGACTTGAGAGTCTTCATATTTGCAGACTTTGACCTCTGACATCATCATGCATCTGCCATAGTCACGCATCTATAGTCAATACTGTACTAATTTCTCTCTCAACTGCTTTTTTTCCGTCTCAACCCGAATTTCAGGGACCTGCGTGGTACCCAGCTGTGTAGGTAGGGCCTTGGGACAAGATAGGCATGCGCAAATTATTGCTTGCACAGTTGTACCAGCAACCCAGTGTCTGCAGGATCTAAATAACTATCCGGAGTAACAAGAGGCCTATGTTAACTGCATGCAGTCCTGAACGTATCAAGCTCACACCAACAAACCTGTATCTACTTGTAATATAGGCAGTACTCCACCGCTAACTGTTTTCTGTCGAATTTTGGGTGACTTTTAACTCGCTTACCGACAGATCCACGTTTTTTGATGTAAAACGACTCCCAGATCTGAAATCAGCATCCTGGGTTTGCCTTGGAGCAGTCAAACGGCTCAGAAACAGCTTATCCAGTTACGGAATCACATTGCCGAATGAAGAGTAGGCGGTGCCACAAACGCAATACAAATTGTTATCAATTTTTATTTCGCATTAGTTAACCATTGCAGATTTACGCAAGAAAAATTGTTAGCGCGGAAGTACTCGCCCGATTTGCGCGAAACAAATTTTGTTTGGAAGAGCAGTGACTGGGCTTTCTCCTGGTTAACCAATGAAGACATCTTCATTATGAGTTTTTGCATTCAAATTTTTACACTACAAAAGGTAGAATCATAGAGGTTGGAGATCGCTACAGTACGGACACTAAAGGGCTAATTGCATATAAAGATTCCCTTGTGTATGTATGTATTTATGTATCTATGAAATCTCTTTCTTACTAAGCATGCTGTTCATCTCCACATACTTGAAGTGGGGGAGCAAGCACACAAATTTTGAGTAAGGGAAAGGGCAAGGGTGTTAACATTTCCAGATGTTAAATCTAACTACCAATGCTCGTAATTTGCCTGACTAGTTATAGCCCTTAGTCCTACTCTCATGGGGTTACAAGGCTAGCAGTTGGAGATTTAGTGTAATCATTGATATAGTTCTGTACCTTGTTCTAGTTTAACCTTGTAGAGCCAGTGTGCATTGCTATTAACTCACTAGCTCTCAGTCTCAAGATCCTGATTACAGAGTACTCAAACACAGCTGCACAATTAGTATGCTAAATCATGCAATGTCACAGCATCAAATCTCTGAAGATCAGTCTATCTTGTCGTAAAGGCTCATTGCTACGTATTGTATTATACTGAGTAAGTTAGTTAGCTTATCGTAGCAGAATAGTCACATGAATACAGGACGTTTCGGTCCGTGGACCTTCATCAGCTGTAATGATCTTAGCACGTACAAAACAGAAAATAAATGGGAACATATAATTAGATGGTGATGTAATGAGTAATATTGAAATTGGGTGGCCGGGAGAAAGCTACAAAAGCGCTTGACGGAGCACAGAGCAGCAGTGAGGAGAGGAGACAGGAACAATGGGATTGCAGTCCATGCCTGGGATCATGACCATAGGGTGGACTGGGAAGCAGCCAGAGTACTGGAGCCGGAACCTCGATGTTGGAAGAGACGGACACTGGAAGCAATCCACATAATGAGACATGGGAACACCACGAACCTGGACTGTGGGCTAATGCTGAACTCAATCTGGACCCCTTTCTTGACTCTGTAATCCATCGTGCATCCGTATTTCAATATTGCTCATTACATCACCATCTAATTATACGTTCCTATTTATTTCCTGTTTTGTACGTGCTAAGATCATTACAGCTGATGAAGGTCCACGGACCGAAACGTCCTGTATTCATGTGACTATTCTGCTACGATAAGCTAACTAACTTACTCAGTATCAGTCTATCTTCCTTCTATTACCAATTAACAACTGGTAAGTGCTAATGCATACTACACACACATATACACTAGTCTGTATTTGAATCCCCATGGCTATACTAAGCTAGCCCATTACACACCGTGTGAAGTTTAGCTCAATAGGGCAGAAGGAAGGCATAATTTAGCCTTGAACCCAGGGTTTCATTCCAGATTTTGTCACACAACTTTGAAGAAAAGTCAGAACAAAATTCGGAATGGAAAGCATGGGTTTGAGGCTAGTACCAGCAGAACACTCCCACACACAGTAGTACATACACAAATGCATGCTTATCAATCCTAAAGCAGGGACACAATCCAGTACAACGGTTATAACCTCACGGCAACAAGATAGAGCTAGGTGGAGAGTTCTACACTATAGTACAACTCGATACTCGTTTACCCACATGGACAGTCACATGACAAATCCTGCCCATCAATCTCAAAGTGTGTGTCTGTGCTCACTCGGTTGGAACTGTCTGTCAGTTGATATTTCTAGTTAATAGACATAGTTTGCTTACAGAACTTGTAGCCAATAGATGTAGTTTGTTATCAGTGTACCTACCTGTTTTTTCGAGTTTGAATCGTTGTAATAACTTCAGCCATTATCATACTAGCCTGGCTGTGACAGAAAGAAGAAAGAAGACAGTCAGACGATAGACTTGCTGGTCTAGTAATTCAGCGAAGCTCTTCAGTGAAGTTAACAGTCCCTTTGCTAATGGAAGTGCTTGAAAATGCTTGATATGGTTGATTTGCCTATCTAACAGACATTTTGAGCGTCTCATTTCAGCACTTTTAATGTGGCTGCCATTTTCTTTCAGGGCCATCCCTATATATGGCGTACTACTGTAGCTACACCATGATAAGCATGCACTAGTTGAAGCGCTCTAGTGTGTACCTGTAGTCATTTAATTTGGTTCATGTGTAAAAGAATAAAGCTTTTATTAATCATTAGAAGAAATTAAATGCTTGCCTGTGCTTTATACACATACATGTGGGGTGTATAATAACACACCTTGACATGTAGGTGTACTCCCAGACCACATTCTTGTAGCTCGACATGTGCGAATACTGTTTCCTGCCAGCCTATAGCCTGTATTACAACTGTAGGTGGCTGTCTGTCCAAATGTTGTTCCTCCAGTCTGGGTAACTTGGCCATTGGCTGGGTTACTCAGAGTACCACAGTTCACAGCTGTCAAGAGGAGAAATACATGTAATCTCGTAGATGCTCATTGCTACGTGTAGTAATAACTTGGAGAGTTTATTGAGCTTATCGTAGTAGATTGACAACAATTGTTACAAAAAGTTTCGGTCTGTGGACCTTCATCAGCTGCAATGACTAATAGCACAGATATACACAGGAATAAATAATAAATAGTGACACGGATTGATAGGTAGCTAGTGACGTGATATGATAATTATACACACACAGTCATGGCACTATTTATTCCTATTTATTCCTGTGTATCTGTGCTATTAGTCATTACAGCTGATGAAGGTCCACAGACCGAAACTTTCTGTACCCAATTGTTGTCAATCTGCTACGATAAGCTCAATAATTAAACTCTCCAAGTTAAGAGAAATACATGTACGTGATGTACATGTACATACATGTTACTTGATACGTCAACTAAAAATAAATATTTCTAGCTAGAAAACTAACTCAATATTAAACCCATCTAATTCTACCCACCTATAACTGAACATGTGCTAACATCAATGTAGAGTTTGTACTCTATAGCTCAGTTACCATGGAAATCTTCTGACGATGTCTACCATGTGCATCTCCTCCACTGGAGAGACATTGACACTGTTGCTGAACATGCACTGAGAAAGACTTTACTTTGTTTCTTTGTTCTTTTAACTGTTACAGTGAAGGAGCATGCTTTCTTGAAGTGCTGTTCTTTTGCATGCATGCCCACAAAATTACACGGATAAGTATTCTATTGAGTAACAGATAGAATCTCTACACTAGGACAAAAAGCTTTCCTGTGTACATTCATGTTGGTTACATGTGTAGTAACAACATACTTTGACAGGTAGGTGCATTTCCAGACCACACTCCTGTAGCTTGACAAGTGCGATTGTCGCCTCCCACCAGGCTGTAGCCAGTATTGCAACTGTAGGTGGCTGTCTGTCCAAATGTTGTTCCTCCACTGTGACTGACTTGACCATTGGTCAAGTTAGCCAGATTACTACAGCCCACTGTCAAAAGGGGGATTAAAACATATGATATTTCAAATACAGATTACAAAGTAACACATACTTTTGTGTGCAAGCATCATCAAATGGCAATTCACATATTTACCAATTGGAGGAAGGGGACAGCTATTATGGTAGGTAGAGTTTTTGAGATGTACACAACTTGCTACTGTACCATTGTTGAACAGATTACAAAGGTCAATCTAATAAGACTGTATTGTAGCTATACTGCATAAATACTGTATGGTATTATATCTGTGCTTACCGAGCTTCACAGATGTCAAAGCATCATTTGCGATTGGTGTCAGAGAGCTTGGAGTTGGATAGAGACCTTGTCCATGTGTAACACTAGAGCCACGATAGTTTTCATCAGTGTACAATTGCCATGTGCCACCAGTTATGACAAAAGATGATGCTTTGTCATTAAAGTTTCCAAGGTTGGAATTTGAGGCTGTAAGAACAGCTTGCATTCGACCATGGTAATTATCATGTTCAAAGAGGACAATTGCTGGAGTGCCCTCTGCTGGTAGACAGTATACAGCAGTGAGCATATTATTTGAAAATACAGAGGATGGGCTGCTGGAAAAAATATACCTCCCTGGACTGACAACAGCAGAATTGCCATCATAATGAATATGTTCATAGAGAATCCACTGACATCCACCAGATACTACGGCTGATGAAGCTCTGTCATTCCAACCATCATCTACTAAAGAATAATCACTTGTGGTCCGCAATAATGATGGGGATGATCCAATACTGCCATCATATAGAGTCAGATGGCTATAGACCAAAAAGAACAGCTCACAATTTAATGTGAGTGGTTCAAGTAAAATTCAAATTTAATGATATTCATAGAATCACGTGCCAATTAAGATGGGTGTGGCTAACATCCACTGGGTAATATGTATACTAGTTAGTAGTATACCTGCACATTTGTAGATGAAGAAAAGCGACTTTAATAACCTGCGACTCTTTCCATTGCTGTAAACCTCAATTTTAACCCTTTACACCCGATGCGCATGCGCACAATAAACACGTGATTACGAGAGAAGCGAGATAAAAAATGGCGATTTTGTACTATGTTGATTCATTGCGTTATATCTTGTGAACTAGCAGAGTTCAACAATCGGCAGTTAGGCTTAGTTTGGTTGAAAACAAACCTGCTTTACTCGGGAAGTAGTCATACGAGTTGGCAGTGAAGTTCGAATAAGATACAGCGGTGGAAGCGCGGTTATTCGCTACGTATTGGAAAATGACTGGAAATCCGTGGCAAAACTTCCAGCGAAGGTACGTTTTCACTGTTGTTTAGATGATTAGCGAGAGCAAATTCGGTAAGACCAGTAGCGCGTGGGAAACCAGCTGTTCTGTGGCAGTACTAAGTACAACACGATCGAACGGTAAACTGGCTTCGAACGCGATTTCCGGGGAAAGTCCCTATAGGACGGCCCAGCTAATTATGCTTTATTCGACTTCCTGCGGCACATACTAACTATATACTACGTAGCCGCGGGGTATAGAGCGCTAACCGCTCGATAGTGGCCGTGACGACTATAGTCGTCATTCGGGTACAAAGGGTTAATAGAACTTGAGTCATGTGACATAAAGTTTGAATTTTACTTGAACTGCCCACATATGTACATGGTGTACAAGTGGTTTAAAAAACCCATTTTGTCTAACAAAATTGACATCCCATTTCATCTAAAATTTGATAATGATTTGTATTGATCTGTTAAACAATTGGTAATGCTATATAACAGTTCCATTCCAGCCCGCAATGGCAGTGGGCCTTTAGTAGTTAAAAAAAGAAACTTCCACCCAACTGATGTGCACAGAGCACTTTATCTCTTGAGAGTGTCTTAGTGTAGAGAGCTCTGTGGCCTCCAGAAAGAGCATGCAGAAGTCAGACAAAGGGAGCCCAAAGCCCAAAAGCTTTTCCAGCAGTTCTACAGATGTGCATACTGACATGGACATCAGTCATATGGAGAATTGAAGTTGGAGGACATTTGGTCTTTATCATACATTAAAAGGTTTTCATCACACCACAAAAACATCAAAGAAATCTAGACAGTTTAAAGTGTAATTTTTTTTACTAGAACTCTAAAACAAAAAGGTTAAGTCAAAACCTTGAAGGCAGCTCTCATTCGATACCATATGAAGGGAATTGATTGAGAGTTTAGGCTCATTGTAATGTAGTACATGTAATGAGTACTTCACTTCAGTCCTAATTGTATACACGTTTTACAAATACTCTGGAAGGCTTACGTAATTACCTCCTTGCTTCACCTTTTGCAAATTGAGTTCAGAAGTTCTGCTATGATGATTTCAACTTCACCTAAGCTATTGGGATTTGAAACAACCTTCACAGTCAAAGGTAGCAGTTAGGTGCTAACGATTTACATTGTGCTTCCGTGTGATGATTATAGGTGTTAATTGCCAACCAAATGTCCTAAAATAGCAAACTTCCCCCATATGCGCATGCTGTACATTGCCACCTGGAATATGCTAGTCAGGTTTGGGATCCATATCTGCTGAAGACCAACAGACACTTTTGCTTGTCAAGTGTGCTTGAAATGGTGGGATTTAAGTTATCCAACTACGCTTGGAACTCTCAGCATATTCCTACTTTCTTTACCATGTCTATCAATTGTCCATTGCTCCTATGGCTAATTTACTTGCAGAGTGCCTCCTATGTGTACACGATCTCCCCTTTGCTTGTTCAATTGCTCATACTAATCAACATATGCACTCCTTTTTTTCTTTGTGGAACAATTTGCCTTATTCTGTATTCCATGCACTTTAATATCTTCATAGGCATCTTTAAACACTCTCTGGAGTTGTATCATTGTTAAAATACTTCCTACTCATGGATGTATGCTAGCATTAGCTGTACATCATTTCATGCATCCATTAGTATTATGCATACTTACAGTGCCAAGTGAGAAGGAAAACATTAAAATGCAATCAATGAATTAGTGAATTATTTAACCATGAACACAATAACTCCTGGCTCAGTGATAACTTCATTCCACGTACCCATAGACATCAATGGCCTAAAATGGCTTCAGAACTGATTTGAGAGTCTCTAAAATTCAAAAATTTCTGGGGAGCATGCCCCCACACCCCTCCCACCAAAGACACTTAATTCTGCACTTCGAGCAAATATTACACAAAATTGGTGTACCTTGCCATGCCTGGGTAGTGGCTATGTCAACTGTCCACTCAGTCTCATACTCATCGCAACTTTTATTCAACAAATGGGACGTGTGCACAAAGAGTTCATCTGCTTCTAGAGTTACTTCAAAGTACTCTTGAGCAAATGGACCCTCAAATTTGTCATAAAGTAGCCAAATAGTTAGAGATATTACGTCCTTTTGCTAATTTTCCAGCTCTTTCAAACTTGGTCTAGTGACCAATCACTAAGATTTTGAATGTACCTCAAATGGCAAATTGCCATCAAAGGGATAGATTCCTATTGATGGCAAATTTGTCTTGGAGGTAGTCAGTGAGCACAAATATTGCATCATTCATGTCTGTATACAGAACAGACAAATGTGTAAATATTTGCCAGCTTGTATTTCTTTCCTCCGATTGTTTTAACAAATTGTAGCATACATCTTTCATGGAAGACATTGACTGCCTTGTAGAGATCAATAAACAAACTTGATTTTGTGGACGATAGTACCACACTCCCATAACTCTTGGGAATTGAGCATGCATATACCATCCAGGAAAGCATGGGAGAGGCATGTATGCTGAATATTTGGAATGGATTAAATGATGTCGTCATTTAATTTTGTGACATTGTCATCTAATGTATTTGAGCTTCAACCTCTGGCCTGTCATTTCTATAAGTTGTGGTAAGCCGTTGTGTTGTTCAGTAATTTAGTGTGTTGTTCAACAATCCAAAGCTATACAATTATAGAACTTCAACACAGGAATGCTTCAAGTCAGAAGAGTTGAACTGCATGCAAGATGCAGGTACAGAGAGGCAAGGTTAGGCTCTTCCATACAGAACCCTTTTCTGCTCAGCATTAAGAAAGGATAAGAAAGGATGAATTCTATCACTCCTATTTACTTATCTCTTTTTGACCTCTTCATCTGAGCCCTATAATGAGACTAGAAAACCATATTATATGCTGCTGATATTTATAAGAAGCCTTAAATGAAGATGGGTAGCTATATTATATGACAGTGTGTGTTCATCCCTCTTTACAGGTGATGGAATCTATGTAGAAGTTGTTGCATTTGACTGAATGTGTTCAAATTGCATGCATGCATTTTCTGAAAATAACATTCTTCTCACTAATGACTGCATGTGTTTTTTTGGTTTGGAAGCTGGTTGGTTGTCCGTGCGCAAATTTTAAATCAGCTCATTTGCAAATTCAAAACCAACAGTTTTGAATTGCAGACATTTGATTCAAACTACTCTAGTTATGATGCCAGGGCCAAATTCCATAACTTTTGTTGGAGAAACATGTGGCAACACCTCGTCAACCACAAGGACGCAAAAGACATAGTTCAACTACTGTGTGTATCTGGGCAGACTGTCAGGAGATATCTGAACTGTTTGAAGAACAGCAGATGTTGAACCAAAGTGGTAGTACCATCTTGGTCCTCAGAAGCTATTGGTAGAGTGTTACCAGTTAGTTTTATTAGGGATAATTCTATCAAACCCAGGCATATATCTGCATAAGATTCAGGAAGAGCAGTTGGAAAAGCTAGGGGTCACTGTCAGTGTTGCAGCTATCTGTCGCACTTTGAAGTTAATGGTCTGTACTACGTGTCAATGAAATCCTGTAGAGTGTGTGCAGGTGGGTGGTTATTATTATTGTTATCATTGCTCATTGTTATTATCAATAATTTCATGCTGTCGTTGAACAAATTTTATTCCATACGTTTATTTTGCATATTGTTGTGGTTACGTCTAATGACTGGACTGGATTGCTGGACTGTGCATATCACACACTCTCTAGCCAGGCAATGAGCAAAACTCCAGAAAAAAGGTTTTTTTGAATTAGATGCTCTGAGGTACTTGTTACTATTCTTACAAAAACACTGGTTCATACCGCACTTGATAGCTTGGGGTATCCATTGGGTACAGGTATCATTCCCAGGGCACCTGTTTGTTTTGTCCTTGGTCAGGCAATATTGTCACTGTCCAAATCTAGACTCAAGACAAAGACACTCGCTTGTCTTGAGTTCACTTGATGGTATACCAGGTGTTGACTGACTATGCTACATTGCCTCTTCATTGATTGGATGATCACAAATGCCTGAATCATGTGCCAGCTGCTGTAAAATTTGGTGGAGGCACTGACCCCCCAGCATCCACCACCTATGTGTTTGTAGATTCTAGCTAAGAGCCCATTATCAGTCTAGTCTTGTGCTACAAAGTTCAAGAAACTGCTTTAAAGTCCATCAGTGAGATTTGATAAAATCAGATTTGTAATGTTAATTCCACATCTCATACATGTGCCAGCTGCTGTAAAATTTGGTGGAGGCACTGACCCCCAGCATCCACCACCTATGTGTTTGTAGATTCTAGCTAAGAGCCCATTATCAGTCTAGTCTTGTGCTACAAAGTTCAAGAAACTGCTTTAAAGTCCATCAGTGAGATTTGATAAATTTTTAAAATCAGATTTGTAATGTTAATTCCACATCTCATACACGTCTACACACGTTATAAATTTTAGTGTTGTTACTCTACTGTAGACATGTGTCATCTTACAGGAGTCTAGTAATAGGGAGCTTGGAGAACAATGGTGCAGTCAACCTTAGTGTTCAAAAACTTTGATCATGGGCTAGTGCTTCCGTTGGAGGGCTCGAGTAGCTATAGCGCTTCCTGTCTATCAGGTTTATACAACATAACAGCACATATGTGAAACGTGACCAATTCATGATGTACACTTTACTAATTACGCTGCTGTGGCACTCAAGCCGATATTATACAAGCTGTTTATACCTAGCACTGCTATAAAACTATGTATCTAAGTAGCAGCGCTTCTTACTTAGTATGCTAACCTCACGTTATACGTGCTTACCTGTGTCTCATGGCATGTTGGATACAGATAGTCCCTCCAACTCACTTGTTTAAACTTTTGCACAAACTTTAGTGAACTGGTTTCACTACAACAACAGTGATTTGCTTTTGGTTGCCAAAAATTATTTCCCTGGACCACTTTTGGTTGCCAAAAATTATTTCTCTGGACCACTTTTGGTTGCCAAAAATTATTTCCCTGGACCACTTTTGGTTGCCAAAAATTATTCCCCTGGACCACTTTTGGTTGCCAAAAATGGCTCCCCCTTGCAAATAGTGGTCCTAGCAGGACCAAATTTGGCTGGTCTGGGGACCAGTTTGGGTTGCTACAAATGGTCCAGTTTCCTTATTCTGACTGCTGAGAAAGCTACATACGCCGTTAGCGAGTACTGCTAACCGAATTGCGAGATAACAGACAACAGACAAATAGCTGCTGAATTTCCACTCAAACATTGGTCCATACAGTAGGTCACTTTTCATTTGATCTCAATTCAGTGCTAGAACATAGCTAAACAGAGTACATTGTATAAGCTACCACTACAGCAGACACTAACCATTTTTGGCAAGGGGGGGGGGGATGACAATTTTGGTTCACCCGTATCAATTTTTACCCCAGACCAAATTTTTCGTGACAGGTATTCCAAACTGAGGCATGCCATTTAATAAAAGGAAAGTCAGACTGGTCAGTCCAGTCCAGTCTAGTGCTTTTATACTCCAGTATTATCAAAGCATTATCAAAGTATGGCCTTAGATTTTAACAAATTGATAATAATTCTGTATGTGCAAAGCCAAATGATGTGGGCATGTGACAGGAAACAAAGTATTACAAAAGCATGGCCTAACATAATTAGATTCATAAATCCATAATCATTTTGTATGCACAAAGCAAAAAGGGATGCAGGTGGGTGACAGGAAACACAAAGCATGTCCTTACAGTATGGGCAAACCTATACTAGGGGACCGAAGGAAAAACTGAATCAAAGATTAAGAATCAAAATCCAAGAACCAAGTGACCTTGTAAAAATCCAAGAACCAACTGACCTTGTTTGTAAACTACACTGGAATCGATCACTGTCTCGTGAACAATAGTATCATGACATTTGCTCTCAAGTTAATATGGCACGCCTTTCGATATAAATTCATTCCTAACTGTCTGTCCTGGAATCTGTTCTGACAGCTAGGCACTTGGGCCTAATATTAACACAGTGCAGTACATTGTGGTTATTTGACATCATGCATATGCAAAGTTCGCTCACGAGTTTCTGACGCTCTTTCACATGCCTTGTGCAACTTATCTTTAGCTTTCCTAGCTACACTCTGCTTTTCGTTTGGATCGAAAGACATGATCACAGCATTCACATGTCTTCCGTCTTACAGGTACAGCAGCTTTACACTGCAGGCATACCTTTGTTGGAGGCATACTTACTGCCAATGGCCAATAATCGAACTCGCAAACAATGTCTCTCCCAAGAACAAAATGGCCGCTAGCCACGTGTCCAGATTCATACGCATGCGCGTTTTCCGCGGAGTAAAAAATGGCCGACTTATCATGTAGCCGTACCAACAGGAAATGTTCTAGCTTCGCAACGAAGCATTTTCAGAGAAAATCGCTTAAGATTTTCGACCTTCATCCGCCGCTGTGAAGGTTAGTATCATTTGTAGCACGAATAATCACGTGCAAGTGAGATGTTGAGTAACAGACACACAGACAGACAGACACAGACCAAGTACTGTAACCCTCGCTGCGCATGGCACGCTGAGGGTTAACTAGCTACACTACATTCCGGCCTTTGGAGTTGTTTGTGTAAGAAGAGCACAAATGTAAGATATTTCTTTTGTGCATCCTATAACATGCACATAAAGTGAGTTTTAGCCACTGTAAATTATATACTATATTATATATACATATATATATTATAATAGATAAACCACAGTAGACAGAGATTTATGGTCCATAAACCACCCGAGCCCGACGGCGCAGCCTGAGGGCGAGGGTTGTTTATGGCCAGCAATCTCTGTCTACTGTGGTTTATCTGTTATATTCCCCACTCTGATTGGTCCTTGTTGTTATTAGTAAACACGTATGGTAGTTTTCACTGTAAACAAGGTATGTTGTTAGTAAACATGTAAAGTAATTTACACTGTAAACAAAGTAGTTTATAGGAAACATCATTTTACAAGTTCCTGTGGTACATGGAACAGAATCTACAGAATCTACAACTTCCTGTCAATATAATAATACCCACCTGTTGTCACAGAAACAAGGGTGAAGTGGAGTAAGATAAACCACAGTAGACCGGGATTTATGGTCCATAAACCACCTGAGCCCGAGGGCAAGGGTTGTTTATGGCCATAAATCCCTGTCTACTGTGGTATATTCTCCACTCTGATTGGTCCTTGTTGTTATTAGTAAACACACATGGTAGTTTTAACTGTAAACAAGCTATGTTATTAGTAAACAGGTAAAGTAGTTTACACTGTAAACAAGGTAGCTTATAGGAAACATCATTTTACAACTTCCTGTGGTATATGGAACAGAATCTACAGAATCTACAACTTCCTGTCAGTATATGGAAAATAATACCCACCTGTTGCCACAGAAACAAGGGTGAAGTGGAGTATATATAAATATAGTACACAATTCATTAGCTACATTACCATCCAGAGCTGCTTCTTGGTAGTCGCGGACTTTTTCCTGACAACGGTAGGCGGGGAGAGGCGAAGCAGGCACTCAACAGCAGCAGAAGAACTTGGATACTCAAAGCTGCCATGTCAATCACCTTTATAGCGTATTGACAGTCGCACTTTTCTCACATATGTATCTTTTCCAATCTTTCCAATAGGATCCTGTGCGTACAGGTCTTTTAATTTCGCAGCTTTATGCTCTAATCGGCCAGACTAGGCAGTCGTTACGCCAACGGAAAATCTAATTTAGCTCTGACGTCACTTCCTCCCCGAAACCCCGTCATGATCCACGCGGTGGAGAGAACTTGTTCAGAGGAGAGACAGCTGGCCGCAAGAACAAAGATTACCTACGGATGTAACATGGCGCAGTGGCGAAGAAAGAGTTATTTTGCCCAGTTACGGCCTTTGAGTGGCGATATCTTATCGTGAACAACCTATGTAGCCGATTTTCTTACAGATTGACGACTGCCACTGCAGTAATGGAGTGCGCATGGAGCCCTGTAACTCGGACGTAGAAGATCAGAACAACTTCTTACTTGCAAATGTATGTGAGCAACTACTTCCCAACAGGTACTCTAAGTTTGGTTAATAAAGCTTGGTCAGATAAAAATTCCACGCGACATTCATACATGCATGTACATATCTCTGCTGAGATGTATAAATTATGAGTAACTGCGGGTGCAAGTGCTATATCAAGGATTAATCACTGATATGTCACCTTCTGAAGCGTTTGTGACTGGAATCAAGATCTTTGATTGGCAAAATTTGAACTTGATCACTTGATTGCCCCCTTTCGAAGCTCTTGATCACATGAAATTACAGTAGTTCAGAGGACAAAATAGTAAAATTATGTGCCTCTTTAGTGTCATTGATCCCTTGATTTTTGTCATTTGGAGGTCATCTTGATCTGGCCTACTTCCGGTTCCGTTGGCATAATGACTGTAGGTACCGATATAATCTTATCAACATTCCGCCCACCACTTCAAATTAAGAATCCCACCAAACCACAAATTACTACAAACCAACCCCAGGGCGGATCACTTTCAGTACGGTAGTAGAGCAGTCTACTACACCGAATTTCAAGTCCGTTGTCGGAATGCAACTGAATGTTTTAACTACGCATGTGCAGTGTAATCGAGACCGCCTATGTCTACACGTGAAGGTTTGACTGTGTTCCTCCTGAATTACTCTGAGCGGAGATGAAGCGGACAGTGACAGGGTGTAATGTGTCTGTTGTTGGTTCTAACTTAACCGGTTTTACTGTGAATAACAGTGCGGGATGTGCGGGTCAGAGCCACAGTGCTGGTACTCCAGTGTCAAGACCTACTGCAACGAGTGTGACTAATGGACAAATAATCGTCACACCATTGTCTACTGTATACTCCAATCAGCGACACCTACAGGTACTGTAAGTAACATGATGGGGCTCCAGAGGCAACTTGTGATTTCCGGACCGGAAGCCAGTGTGAGCGTGGTTAGTAAAGTACTATTGAAAGCTGTTAGTAGTACTCAAAAACCTTTTCTCTTTGCAATGTTGACACCATTAGTGTTAACACGCAAGAAAAATTGAAGCTACTGATCAGAACACAGCTGCAGAATGATATGTCTGAAAATTTTGATGTTGGGTACATTCAGGGTTCTACTGTTGTGAATATAAGAAGCTCCGAGGACCTTGATGAGGTATGGAATGATGTTAGGCGAGAAAAAAACGTTCTTTGGTGTGATGGATTAAAAGAGGTGACTTCGAAGACACGAAAACGGAAACAGCGAGCTGATGATTCAGAAGATGACTTTGATGAAGATGCAGATATTGGGAAAACATCTTGCAAAAAGAAAAAGAAGGTGGCAGAAGTGCGAGAGAGGAAAGTTGATGAAACAGTTGACAAGCTCAGAGAGAAACACAAAAACTCATTTACACAGATGCAATATTGTATATGGAGCGAACTGATTGTAGGAAATGTCCATTCTAGTATAGATCTTCCAAATACCTCCATGTTTACAAGGGCTGGTGCAAGTGGTGGTAGTGTGCAGAGAAAGAAGCCTGACTCTGGGTTTGCCGAGTCATTAACAGACTTTGTGAAACAACTTTCAGGTGTTCTTTCTCCTACGAGTAACAACTGTCCTTCGCCAGATGCGAGCCCCACAAAATCAATTGAAAGTTGTTCCAAGTGTTACAAACAGCTAAGCAATCTCAACAGTTTAAAGATGTGATAACAGAAGAAGAGTACAAAGCAGAAAAGGGTGCAATTATGTCAACTCTTAAGAACCTCTAAGTGTCTTTCCGTGTATTATTATACCAAGTCCTACATTAGAGTGAGTAAAAAACCAATGTGCAGGAATCTGAATAACCACAATGTCTACTGAAATTATGGCAGTCTTCTGGAGTTATCATCCCAAATACCATTGCAAGAAATGCCAGGGGGGAGGAACATGCTTGAAAAATCTAATCATTCTCTTTTAAAATAACTTTAACATTGCCAAAAACCGGCTCCAGTGGGTTTAAGTCCAGGGAGTAAGGTGGTAGGAAGATAACCTTAGCTCCTGCATTTTCAATTATCTGTAAGATCTCATCCACATGATGGATAGAGGCATTATCCATGATCACAATGGAGTGCGGATTCACACCATTGTATGGTATTAGTACAGGAAGTAGGAATGTGTTTATGAAGTGTAGTAACCTGTCTCCACTCATTGTCCCTTCAGCTAAGTAGAGATCATATAGGCCAGATATGGACATAACGGGTAGGGCAGAGTACCGAGTTCCTCTGACAAGAAGTCTGTGGTCAACTGGGCGAATTCCTCTGATGCTATAGCTATATTTTCTGAGCGTATTGCATCTATCACACCCAGGAACATTGATGGATCATAAATAGAGACCTCTGCCATGAATTTTGCTCTCATGGCATCAGATTGTTGGATGGCAACAGACCGAATCACTTGTCTGGTGCAGCCCATTAGTTAATTGTTGCAGCACTCACTGTAACACCAAATGCCTCTTGTAATTTATCTTGAACTTCATGGAGGTAGATGCAGAGATACTGAAGAATTAGGCTCAACAACTTACATTGCTCAAAATCACCCAGTAATTTCTGTGGCCCATTACTATGTTCCTGTGGCTTGACATCACCAGTTTGTCTGAACAATGTAACATACCTTTGAATGGTTCTCTCAGACAGACACAAGAACTGGCTTATTTCAAATGCACTTTTGCCATGAATGAGGTTCATCCAAATAACTCGCCACCTTAGATCCAGAGAAAAGGGAATGGGCATCGTTGAACGTTGTGAAGAGTCTTTGGAAGATTTGAATTTTGCGCCAGGGGTCAAAGATTGATAAACATTACGTGCGCATGCGCGAATAAATTTGTAAGTCTAACTCTGACAACGGACTTGAAATTAGCCTCGTTTCCAGGCCATTCCCGCCTCCAGTTTTTGATCGCTTGTAAAACGGAGGGGAAGGCCTGTGCGTGACATCAGGTAGACGTGAGGGTAGACGTGAGGGGGGCAGTGCCCGACAAAGAATCTCGAGGTCCTTCTCTGCTTCTTGTAATATCTTGTCCAAGAACTTGAGACTATAACATTCGAAAGACAGCGTCAATACAGCTGGTTGTATGGTAGACTCGAGGCTGATCACCGCAAAGTTTGTGAATTACAATGATTGGGCACCGCCCCCCTCATGTCTACCCTCACGTCTACCTGATGTCACGCACGTGACTCTTTCTCCCAGCCCTTCCCCTCCGTTTTTATACTGCAAGTGATCAAAAACTGGAGGCGGGAATGGCCTGGGAACGAGGCTACTTGAAATTCGGTGTATCTATGGTAGCCTCGTTCACAGGCCCCGCCCAGCTTTCCGTCGATCGCTAGCAGTACGGAAAAGGGATTTGTTACCTTCAAACGACTCATGACCCCTACCACGTGATTATCACGAGTTGACATGTAACTTGCTGATTCAGCTGTACTATCTATCACTATCAGCCCACGGTGAGAACATCGACCAGCAGCAAAAGTGTGGTACGTTGTAAGTAAAGCTAAGATTGTGTTAAAAAGCCAGTGCATGCATGCACTGACATCAAAAGTTCCTGCATGTCTGTACAGGGTCATTCCATGTCAAATCAACACAAAAAAAATCCTTACCCTCACCGATTTGAATGAAACTTGGTTTTTGCACAGCGTCTGTTGAGATATTAACACAGGAATTTCAGCATTCTGCAATGTATGGCTTCAGAGTTAGAACCAGACAAAAAATTGATTTTTCGGAAATTTTTAGCTTACCTATTGTTACTAAATCAACCATAATTTTGAGTGAGATTAACTTTATGACCTACAATTTATATCACTTGTAGCTCACAAAATTTCCTTTCGTTTGATATAATTAACACGTATATCCCATAAAGTTCAGGTCAAAGGTCATCATTAGTGCACTTTGACCTTTTCTATCTCAACAACGTAATTCCGATTAATTATTTTCCAAATGTTGTGACAGAATGTAATGGCAGTTAGGGGAGGTGTATTGTAAAGCATTCCTATACTTACCTGATGGTGGTTCATTTTGATTGGTATGGTGGTGGATACCTTTGTAAACATGACACAACAAAATATCCATGATTCCATGGTTGGTATGTAATGTCCAAGTAGTGGTTTCCATGGTTACTAGGTCAGTTGTCTCCTCTAGTGAGCAATTCAGTGCTGTTGAACATATGGAAATGATGAGCATTCTTTTTTTGTTACAACATGCTCAGGCTCTCCCCATAATGTTTGCATTTCAGTAATACAATAGGGCTGGAAATTTTGAGAGGATAAAATTTAGCTGATTGATAGCTACAGTGATTTTAAATAAGATTCAGCTTGGTGGATTTGGAGGTAGCTTACTGAGTGATAATGTCATGAACCTTAGGAAAATTGCAATCACTGCTGCAGGGGTTCTTACTGGTGATAGAAAGCTATATCAGAAGGCAAGATCCTTGCTGAATTGCACGGACACCAAGTCTGAGTTGAAACTTATGTGAGTTAAAGCTTGGCAAAGTACGTAGTACCTGCATGGAAAGAGCTATGTCACGAGACCATTTTTGGTCTATTTAATAGCACATACCCTTTTTCAACCAATATTGGTCTAAATGGTCGACTTCTGGTGCCAAATCTGGTTGATTTGGTCTTGTTATAGGCTACTCAATTTGAACCTTTTAGACCAAATTTGGTTGATTTGGTTCATTTTTATTCCTTATAGGCTACTCAATTTGAACTTTTTAGACCAAATTTGGTTGATTTAGTTCATGCTATATGCTTATGAGTCAATCAGACCAGAATTGGTTGGTTCGAATGGACCAGCATTGGTAGAAATGTGATATGGATTTTCCGATTAGACCAGTTTTGGTAGAAACATCACATGCATTTTCCGATTGGACCAGTTTTGGTTGAAATGTGATATGGATTTTCCGATTAGACCAGTTTTGGTTGAAATGTGATATGGATTTGGCACCAGAAGTCGACCATTTAGACCAATATTGGTTGAAAAAGGGTATGTGCAAATAGACCAAAAATGGTCTCGTGACATACCTGCATGGAAAAGGTGCCTACACTAGCTGTGATGTGAAGTTGTTCTCACATTACTAGAAAGGCTGGCTGCTTGCTTACTGTTTATGCTTGAATTCTTTGAGAAGTGGACTTTGTTGTCAACAGCAACCACTCTTGTGAAGTAAGTGCACATCTTCCCACAAGTCTTTCATCATAACTTCAAAAATGTGATACAGAGGGGGAAGGTCTGGAATATCTGACCACATGCATGGCAGCAGGTAGACAGGGGGTAGACACACAGTTGGAGGGGGAGGGGGCGGGGAGAGCGGGGGTGAGGATCTCGAGGCCCTCTCCTCTAATGTTCATTGGAAGCTGGAGCATTTGCAAAGCAGGATGAATACTGCTTACCGCTAGGCATGAAATATTATGGTTGGGCACTACCCTGTGCGTGTTTACCCTCTATCCACCTGATTTCAAAGCACAGACTACCCTTCGTAATTGTGTATTGCAAGCAACTAGAAACTTAAGGCAACACAGGCCTGGTATCAAGACTACGCCACCACCTTACACTCATGAAATTGTGACAAATTGAATCATGATGAAATATTATATATTAAATTGATTTTGTTGGTGTGGTCACACATCTGACATGGTGTTTGAGACATGTCTGGTGTTAGATTATTCCCTGTTCACCCTTCTCCACACTTCTCACTAGAGATAACTGACCTAGTAACCATGGCAGCCACTACTTGGACATTACATACCAACCATGGAATCATAGATATTTTGTTGTGTCATGTTTACAAAGGTATCCACCACCATACCAATCAAAATGAACCACCATCAGGTAAGTACAGGAATGCTTTACAATACATCTCCCCTAACTGCCATTACATTCTGTCACATATCTCCCAATCCCATGTCAGTCCCAAAACCATTTTAAAAGTCACAAAAAAGTTTGCCAAACGCAAACAAGCACATGTAGGGATGAAATCCTCAAAAACCAACCAAACAAGACGGGAACGACACCACAATACTTTTACACCATCCCTACATCTTGTGCCATTTTGCCAAAACTGTGTGTTTGTATTTGTTTTTTAGTTGTGTGTAGAAGAGGGTTGTCTTGTAGATGGAAGGGTGTGGCGTGGGTGTGTTGTGCATAGTGAGTATGTTGTGTTGTTGGTGGTTGCTACTGAGTGTAGCAGGTATGGTCCAAGTTGTGTGTAGAAGGTGTGGAGTGAGTGAGGAGTGGTGAGTGTGTGTGTTATGTTGGAATGTGCATTATGTTGTTAAGTTTTATGCCTGTTTAGCATGATAGATATGGGTTGTCTTGTATACAGGTGGCTGTGAAGTGAGTAGTGGTAATTTTGTAATGCTTTGTGAAGGATGGGTTATTTTGTGAGATAGTTGAATGGAGTGAAGTACTATGTTTGTTTGTGGTTGGTGTGGGCTAATAAGTACAAATGTAGAGGGTTTTGTGTTGTGTACAGGTGGCAAAATGGCACAAGATGTAGGGATGGTGTAAAAGTATTGTGGTGTCGTTCCCGTCTTGTTTGGTTGGTTTTTGAGGATTTCATCCCTACATGTGCTTGTTTGCGTTTGGCAAACTTTTTTGTGACTTGTTTCTGTTGTTTTTTTGTTGTTGTTGTGTAACCACACCCCAAGTGAAATGACTTGTTATGTAGTTTATTGTTGATGTTGATGGATTTCTGGAGGATGTTAGCTGTTTGCACTTATCCACTTGACAATGGAATCATGGGTGTAACTGTTGTCTAATTGGGTATGTGCATGTGTGTGTGAGTGGTTGTTCTAAGGCACTGTGGTATATACATGACTGTCTACCTGTTCTGTTGTATGACAGGGTTGTAACACTGTATGTTGTGTGTTGTCCAAGGAACAGTTTCTATAGCTGGTTATACATTGTGGGCAGGTGTGTGTAGGTTGTGTATGGTGGGTGGCAGGTACATAGGTCATAAAGAGGTAAGGCATAACTGTGGTAAAGGAACCCTTGGAGAGTAAGAGTGTTTTTCCGGGTTCTTCCAGTACTTGTTACGGGACGCTTGCCTTTTGCTTTCTTTGTTTCGCAGATAGTTCTGCTTATCCCGCGCCCGTTTCTTGTGGACGTTACGCATACTGCGTTCCTTGTCAAATCCAGCAACTGCTGTATGAAAGTAGCAACATATGCAATCGTTTGGGAATCAATCGATCGTCAAGTTCTCTACGGAAGTAGAATAACCGCAGCTGCATGCCAACTTCACGTGCTGTAGCTGTTGAACTTCTGTTGACGTAATCGCTATGAATATTCTATTCTAACAAAATGGCGTATAGCAGCAAGCATAAGCGTGGGGTTACCTGAGAATCGCCGATTAATTCGACTTCTTTCTTTGAGAACGATGAGTGGTGGGTACAATACCCAGTAATTTATGCTGATCTTTCGCGTTTGAATCGTTGTAATAGCTTCAGCCGTTGTCGTGCTATCGTGGTGAGCAAAAGAAGAAGAAGAAGAAGAAGAAGAAGAAGTCAGAAGATAGACGATTTGCCTTTTTTAGCGACTTGACTGTCAGGTACTTAGCGATACTTTCCAGCAAATTTAATGATCCTGTTGCCCATGGAAGCACTCGATAATGTCTGATATGGCTCATGGAGGCCGTTGACTTATCTAACGCGGACATTTCGAGCGTGTCATTTGTGCACTTTGAATGTGGCCGCCATTTTTTTCGGGGTCATCCCTACATATGGCGTACTACCGTACGCCATGATACCACTTGGAGAGAAGGATCCAAACAACATATGGAAAAAATTAACCGGAATTAAAATATTCGTTTTTGAGATAGCAAAGGTCAAAGTGCACTAATGATGACCTTTGATCTGAACTTTATGGGATATACTTGTTAATTATATCAAACGAAAGGAAATTTTGTGAGCTACAAGTGATATAAATTGTAGGTCATAAAGTTAATCTCAATCAAAGTTATGGTTGATTTAGTAACAATAGGTAAGCTAAAAATTTCCGAAAAATCAATTTTTTGTCTGGTTCTAACTCTGAAGCCATACATTGCAGAATGCTGAAATTCATTAATATCTCAACAGACACTGTGTAAAAAACAAGTTTCGTTCAAATTGGTGAGGGTAAGGATTTTTTTGTGTTGATTTGACATGGAATGACCCTATAACCAAGTCTTAGAAGTTTTTAGATATTTGAGAAACAATGTAATATCTGCAGTGAGAAGGAAATGTATATTTTCTAAAAGCAGGACACACAACCCAACTGACGGAGTGGGATAAACCCAGCACCGACGCCCATAAATAAATGCCAAAGTAGATTGGTCATCACATAAGACTCTATAGTCCAGAATCAAGGAGTGATCCAGGGGTGTTGCCACCCGTTCTTCCATTTTCAATCCTTGTAAGGGTCAGCATCTCATGCAGGTTGTTTGGTCCTTGCGTGTACAAGGGCTAGCCTTGTTCCCAGGCCTGAAGAGGAGGAGTAAAGGTCAGGTTTCAGCCATTTGCACATGCACATATAGAGTGCCATGTCCTCCACAAACTGTCCATATACTTACACACATTTGTGACATTAAATTCATTATTTTAAAGTTATACTGTCTGTAGGTTTTTTGTAGCCTCGTTCCCAGGCCTACCCCGTTTTTTGTTCTTCGGTTTGCGTTCAGTATAATACACAGAGCTCTTCCACCTCCGTGTATTATACTGAACGCAAACCGAAGAACAAAAAAACCGTGTAGGCCTGGGAACAAGGCTAGGTTTTTTGTAGCATATATAGTCATGTGGGATGCAAAGTACTCACTCAGTCATACGCATCCAGTGGCAACTACTGAAGCTTTAAATGAAAGCTGCAACACTGCAAAAAAAGGGTTGTTTTAACCACAGAGTGGTTACCCTGGTTGCAGTCAAGCTGAAGAGACAGTGGTTATGAGAAACTTATTTTGGTACTAGAGGCTAATTGCATAAGCAACCTGAGCCCAAATCGTACGTTACAACTGACAACCCACAGAACATCTGTGAGGGAGTCACTACAATCACACTTCAAAAAGATGATGCTTTTGACAAAAGCTGGTGACTCTCTCACAGATGTTCAGCTGTCACTATATCTGCAAGGACTTGGTTGTTGTTGCACAGCTGTTCAGTGGTTACTAACTGCAAGATGCTGATTGTAAGATAGTCTGGGAAGCTTCCTCTCCAGTTGTCTTATGTAATCAGCAAAATATATAGTGCATAACCACTGTCTCTTTCGCTTGTCTGAAACCAGGGTAACCACTCTGTGGTTTAAACAACCAATTTGTTTTTGCAGTGATAAGCTCTCCAGAGTTGGACTCTGTTGACCAGAAGAAGAGACTATCTACCAGTATAAACATCACAAGAGACAATTTGGGCTTTCATTGTATTCCTGTCTGCTCTTTCTGCTAAACCAAAACAGCACCCCCTCTCACGTTACAACAGTATCCACACTCTAGAGCGTCTTCCAGTGACTAGCCACTCTAGGTCCTCATATAATTCCTGTGTCAGCCACTGTTATTTCAGTTTTTGGGCAAAGTATAATTGTTGCATTGAGTGGGGAATGTATTTTGTGATTTGTACTGTATTTTCCTTGTACCTTGCAAGTATGAAGAAAAGCGGCAACTACTGCATGTGTTCCTTGTACTTATCACTAATGGGAAAAGAATATCAATCAACTGAGCAGACTGTGCTTTCACATTGTACCTCCAGAACAGTCTAGGGACTATCAAACTGTTGCTGCATTCTCACACTCTAGCCTCGTTCCCAGGCCTCCCCCGTTTTTACCTTCCGTTTAATTGCATTCACAATAATACACGGAAGTGGTCTTCCACTCCTGTGTATTTTTTTGAACGCTAACGGAAGCCAAAAACGGGGGAGGCCTGGAAACAAGGTTAGTCACACTCTATATCCAAGCTTTTGTATTTGTGCTTTGTTGTTTCTCTATTCTCTCTCTCCTATTCATGGACAGACACTTGTCCTTGGACCAAAAATGTTCTTTGATTATGCAAGTCAAAATTTTATTGTGTGGTAATTAATGACCTCTGACCCAAGAAACTGAGTTCAATACAAATATGATCGGTGGAACTAGCTGGATTGGAAGTAGCTATGAAGTTGTGTACCTGTCTGCTGCAATATTGTTACATTAAATTTGTGATGCATGTGAATATAAAAAAATGGACACCACAAATTACAACAAAGCGATAGTTGCTGCCAACATTGTGTTATGCACATGCATGTAGCATAGGAGCATATTTAAACATGTTTCTACACTGCATGTATTATTCTCAGATGTATCCTGCATTGCTGACATAATTCTCCAAAGGCCTATAGCAAGCACTCTGTAGTGGGCCAGGCTTGTAAGAGTACTTTCTGGCTAATTCCCAGCCTGCCCCAGTGTTTGTCCTGGCTCTGCATGTTGTCTGTGTTGTCCTCTAATCTTGTGAAAACCTTTTTTGAGCCTCGAAAGCCTCGTGATAACAGAACTCATGATAACAAAACTCTCCGTCAAGTTCGCAAGCTACAAATTCAGAGTTCAATATCTCAGGATCCAGAAAAGTCACTGTCACAGCTACCACTTTTGGTTCTCTGTTCTTTAGCATTGCCTTGAACTCAAACCACTTAATGACTAGGCTTCTAGCATTCAGCAATAGGCAGCTAATTAACCATTGTTCATGTCCACTTCCAAGCAAGACCTGGTCTTCAGACTTGCTGGTACTGCTAATATTAATCAGGCTCACATTAATAGGCAAATGGAAGTTGCTCTAATTAGGCAATTTAGGCAGTACCACAGGTCATCATTCCACATTGTCTGGCATACTTCTCAGCTGAGACCCCTCCACAGCCACTGTGAGTCCATCATTCACACCTGTCACAAAATATCCCTCTCTGGTTTATCGTCACGGGTCTAGCTACTACACACAGTGCACGGATACCTTACAGGGCCAGGGTTGAACTCTACATCACTAGCAAGAAGTAGCAGCCAGTAGTGAGTAGGTAGGAGTGACCTTCTGATATAAGTAGCTTGGTCAAAGGCACAGACTTCCTTCTCCACTGGACGATGATGCACGGTCTGCTTCCACTTAGAAAGAGTCTCTCTGGGGCAAACTGCAGCTTCTCTAGGTCAATGTCGGTGTCTTCTACTAACTGGAAAACAATAGCTGAGTGATAAACCACAAATTAATTAGCCACAAAAAGCATACGAGATATCGGGACACCATTTCAAGCGCCCGTATCCCATGAATGCAGGGTGGTAGCAAGACTGGGCTTGTACCAGATTAAAGATCTGTTTCTGTGCTTTCTGAACTTCACATGATGGTGGTGACATCCCCATTAGCTATAAGCCCGTGCAGTTAATTGTGTTTTGTGGTTTTGGTGTGCATGGGTAACTTTGTGCAATCATATCTCCTGAATCCTATGACCTATGGACATGAAACATGTACCGTTGGATGCAGCAAAGTTTGAAGTTTATAAGGCATACTATGTAAAAGACATTCCCATCAGATATGGAGCTGTGAGCCTGTGAAATAAAGCATTTTTTATGATTTGGTGCACATGGGTAAATTTGTGTGACCGTATCTCCTGAACACTTCCCTCTACAGACATGAAACTCATACCATTGTATACAGCAAAGATTGCAGGTTTATAAAAGTGTGTTCAAGCATGGTGAAAATCCCATCACAATTGGAGCTGCGAGTCTTTGAAGTAAACCATGTTTCATGGTTCTGTACGCATTGGTAATTTTGTGACCACATCTCCTGAACCCTACAACTTATGGACATGGAATCTGTACGCAGTATGTATGAGTAATTAGTGCCTGTTTGCACTTCAAACACAGATATTGTATACAAGCGAACACACCCATTATGGATTTCACTTGCTGGTGGTCGCCACATTAGTAGAATCTGTGTAGAGCTGATAACATCTACAGTGAAATTCTCAGGACGTCCACCAGGCACTGTCAAAAGATGTAGACACAGAGGTTGAAGCACACTACAATACTGCATATGAATAGAGTGTTCCCAACATATTTTGACATGCACAATAGTCCCACATCTGCTAGGCACAAATGCCGAATTATGCAACTGACTAAATGTATTGCCATTTATTTAAATAGAAAAAGAGAGTGAGAGTGAACAAGAATTCAAGGGTTCTTAAATCAGGCCTGGCAGAAGCAAAATTGTAACTACTAGGAGATATGGAGTTTATCACCAGTTTTAAGGTAGGACAACCTTGAATCACAAATCTCCGAGCCATGTAGACGGACGGACGGGTAATGTCTATGTGTACACAAGATTCACAAAAAGTTTGCTTTCTCTACCTGATAATGCCCAAAAAAAAAATCAATTTTTAGTCCCTCAGCTAAAATAAAAATTTGCACCCTCTCCAAGGCTCCACCCCCAGTCTGACACATCATCAACACACACACAAAACAAGTAAAAACTTTATGTATGGATTTGTCCTGGGACCACTTCAGTTCCAGTCTACAGGCCAAAACACACATTTGACCACAAAAACAGGAATTTTGGCTACGCTGGCTTTCAAGAAAAATTTGACACACCTCCGCTCAAACCAACCAACACTGAGCCTAGTTTCAGAAAGCTCAACTCACCCCCTACAAAACTATATATACTTTTTCCCGCTCACCTCCAGGCCAGGGAGGTATGCCCACAAACCTACTCCCTGTCATTGCCCCTAGAATGGAGCCAAGTTACACACATTCCCGCTAGCATAAAATCGGGCGGGGCCTACAAGCCCAAAAAGTCAGCTTTCTACAGTACCTTTGCCAGACAACTGTGTGATGACACCCGTCTTCCAGGAGGGCTCTCTGCCTTTCCACAACACTCACAAACATTCAAGCCCACTCAGGCAAGCTTTGCACACACAAATAGCCAATCATCACGTTCGAGCTAGAAAATCTCTTTAGTGTGTTTTTTTTGTTAAGTGTTGGAGGATTTCTTCAAAGTTCCGTCCAGCCACATGAAAGTGCTGCCAGACCACTACAAAGGGCCGCAGGCCACATCAAAGGGACACGCCCCCCTTGTTGATTCCGGTTGCCGCCATGGGAAATTGTAAACAAGCCAATGAATTTCAAATTCAATGAATTATGGTCACCCGATCATTAATTATTCATAAGCAGAATCGGCCCGATTCGCGATTCAAGGTTGTCCTGCCATGTACCCGGAAAATTGCGTGGGGGAGTAGTATACACTAGCATGTCTGGATTATGTTCAAACATAAGGTTAATCAAGAACTAGCAATAGACTGGCATTGCCAACCCTTTGCTTGCAGGTGAGAAGCATGCATATTGTATGCACTAGGGTACTAGTAAATGGAGAAACGAAACGAAACGCGAAACGAAATGAAACGGAAGCCGCGCCCACAATAATTGCAAATTTGCGCAGCTCAGCGCGCGTAATAAGCAAAACTCGGTCTGTGTTTACCGGAATTGGACTTTAGTTGGACCTGACCGTAACAGAAAGTTTTTTGTGAAGTACGCTGTGGGTATAAGGGGAGAAAATCGGCACCGTTTCCAACCGCTCGAAGCTACGATGCATAGTCAGCACAAAATGGCTTCAAGCAAGTACAAATAGCTTACTAGGCACTTATCACCCATTTAGATAAACTAGTCCAGCCTATTTACACCCTATCTACACAAATCAAGCCGTTGGTGCTGCCAAAGACTACGCTTGTCACTTGGACCGTTCGAGTTGATAACGCTGATAATGGAACTTCCGCGTTAATAAACTGTCATGAATAAAATTACTTCCGCGTTCAAAGGGTTAACACTTAGGATGCGAAGCGCCAATATATTGGCGCACCGCCTGTACACGCTTAGCGCAATGCGGGAGAGTTTACGCGGTAAGTAGCGAAGCCAAGCGAGCTTTTGGAGTAAATCCCTTCGTGTTGAGTAGTAATGAGTGTAGACCACACCTTTCCACTTAGAGCACCTCCGCAGGGAAGGCGGAAGGGGCGGTGCTAGTTCGTGATCGTTTGTGAATTATGAGAAGGGCCGTCAAAGCGAAGCTTTTTCTTCAACATAGGGAGCAAGCGGCTTCCAGATTTCACATAAGGCTGGAGTACTAGCTTCAAATAACTTGGAAAAGGGCTTAGTCCGTCAGAACTGTACGTAACAAATGAGAAAGTCGGCGCCGTTTCAAATTGCTGGTAAGCTACGATATATACCTACAGGTAATGGCTTCAAACAGGTACAAATCGCTTACCTAGCGGTGATCAGCAATTTAGATAAACTAGCCCAGCCTTGTATATGCTACCTACGCAAATCAGGCCGCTGGCAAGGCCTAGGGCTTGCTAAGCAATGCTTGTCACTTTGACCTCAGACAGATAATTTTAATTTCCGCGTTAATAAACGGTGACGTTATATAATTTCCGCATGCAAAGTGTTAAGGTTCCTGTTAGGTACAGGCCGAATGCCGCATCCGGTGGGTGGAGCCGTGGGTGTAACTTGTTACGTGAATATATGAATAAGTGACCAATTTCCTCACCGTGACGTGCAACCAATCAGCGCAATTCGCGGGGATCCCTGAACCACGTTGGGATAGACTAAGTTCACCCGGTTTGAAACCGTTTACGTCATCTTACGAGATATCCATAAGAGGCTACCGAAGCGAAGATGTTCATCACATTTTGCAAGACCACATGTATTCCCTGGCCCTAGCCCTAACCCTAGCCCTAACCCTAACCCCAACCCTAACCCCAACCCTAACCCCCCCTAACCATTTAACCATTTAGCCAACGAGCCGCTTCAGACGGCCACCATGCTGTTTGGTCTAATGTATTTAACCTACGGCAGCGCGACGGATTATTAAGGTGCACGACAGATTATAAATAGTTATTACAGTGACGTAACCGGAAACGGTTTCAAACAGGGTGAATTTAGACTATACAGAACCGCGTTCAACCAACGCGATGGCGGCCCAGAGCAGCAGTTAGTCATTGAAAGACAGTGGTAAGCTGAGTATATGGCATGTTTGCAGAATGGACCTGCAGTGTCCTAAGCGATCCACAGTAAACCTGACACAACAATATAAGTTGTCAAAAAAGTGTAGCTAAGGCTAAGATAATTTACAGTGGTCTTTAGTGCATGTACTTTTACAGACACACACACACACACACACACACACACACACACACAGAATGTCTAATGTTCCAGAAGAGTCAGGCCTAAGGGAGCAGATCAAAGAAGCGATTAAGAGAATGAAACAAGAAGAGGCCACAAAGCACACAGAAAACATTGTCACTGGAGAGGGAGAAGAGGCTGAGGAAGATACACATACCAACACACCCGAAACCACATTTCCTCTGGTCATGCAAACAAAGCACCAGCGTGAACTCTTAAATAAATATGGAAATGTGATCACAATGATGGATAGTGTGTACCGTACAACCAAGTATGGATTTCCCTGCTTTTTTGCAACTGTAAAAACATCCCTTGGCATTGGCAGGGTTGTTGCTACAGTTATTCCCCAGTATGAAAGTGAGGAGCTTCTTACAGAGGGACTAAAAGTGTTGAAGAAGTGGAACCCAAACTGGTCCCCTCGGTTCTCAATGACAGACAAGAGCAGTGTGGAGTTGAATGCCATTGGCACTGTCCACCCCTCATACATTCGCCTACTCTGTGACTTTCACAGAGCTCAAGCTTGGGAGCGATGGGTCAACAAGTCTGCCAATGGTGTCCTTCCTCAGGACCGAGACACAGTGCTCAGCTGTTCATGTTCACGTGACAAGGTCACGCCTATGACTCCACCCACCGGATGCGGCATTCGGCCTGTACCTAACAGGAACCAAGTGTTAAACTTACGGTTGTTGCGGCGACCATATATATATGCTCACGACAAGTTCGTGCACTTTCCGCACGAAGCTAAGCTTAACTCTTTGCACGCGGAAATGGTTTGTACATTACCGTTTATTAACGCGGAAATTAATGTTATCAGTCTGAGGTCAAAGTGGCAAGCGTTGCCTAGCAAGCCCTGGGCAGTGCCAGTGGGTTGATTTGCATAGACAGCGTGTAACTAGGCTGGACTAGTTGATCTAAATAGCTGATCACTGCTAGGTAAGCAATTTGTACTTGTTTGAAGCCATTATCTGCGGCTTTACATCGTAGCTTACCAGCGATTCGAAACGGCGCCGATTTTCTCACTTGTTACCTACAGCCTTGACAGATTCAGCCGATTTCCAAGTTATCTAAAGGTAGTACTCCAACCTTGAGTGAAAATTGGAGGCCGTTTGCTCCCCGTGTTGAAGAGAAAGCTTCGCATTTAGCAGCCCTTGGTCAAATTCACGATCACTCGCGAACTAGCACCGCCCCTTCCTGCCTTTTATGAGATCAACGTAAGTGGAAAGGTGTGGCCTAGACTTATTACTACTCAATAGACAGGGATTTACCCTAACTTCTTGTTTGGCTTTACTATTGCGTTCTGCTTTTCCCAAGATCCCTTGCAGATTTATGTGCACATCGCGTAGGCTAAATTAACCCTTTACACCCGATGCGCATGCGCAGAATAAACACGTGATTACGAGAGAAGGAAGAGAAAAAATGGAAATTTTGTACTATGTTGATTCATTGCGTTATATCTTGTAAACCAGCAAGGTTCAACTAGCGGTAGTTAGGCTTAGTTTGGCTGAAAACAAACCTGCTTTACTCAGGAAGTAGTCATACGAGTTGGCAGTGAAGTCCGAATAAGATACAGCGGTGGAAGCGCGGGTATTCGCTATGTATTGGAAAATGACTGGAAATCCGTGGCAAAACTTCCAGCGAAGGTACGTTTTCACTGTTGTTTAGATGATTAGCGAGAACAAATTCGGTAGGACCAGTAGCGCGTGGGAAACCAGCTGCTCCTCTTATCTGCCTAGCACAAAGGAGAAGTAGCAAATTCTAAGTTTACCAGTGTATCAGCTCAGTGTTTACAGATTCATACCTGGCTGGATTGGCAGCCAACACACTTCCAGATGGCAGATTTGTGTATATCTACTCAGTGTACAAGATCCAAATGTATCATGAAACATCATTGTGCTTCATCTGTGCCTATGTACAGAGGTCTCTTTTAATTTACATGCCAAGGTGCCTGTGTTGTTGTGCTCGTGCATCCATAAACTGGTTTGAACACAGCTATGTTTAGTGCTGAGAAGAAAGCCAACATTGCTAGATGCATTCATTGCTAGATACATATCATATAGATGTAGTAAATGAATCATTGTTAAAATGAACACTGCCTGAAACATTCATACCATGACAGTTTGATATTCCATATCCAGAGCAGCAGGTACTGTATGATCGCATGCGATAGGCAGTGTATGACTCCTAGCTGTAGATGGCAAACTAGATATGTGTTTGATTTAGTAGCTCAGAAGTTGTCATTTTGCTAGAACATTGCACCAGGAAATGGATCCTGAAAAGGCATTTTTCAGAAGCATTTGAAGCTTGTAGAGACAATACAGTCTGCGATAAAAATAATACCCCCTGATCTTCTCTAGATAATGGGATAGCCATATCACTCCTCTGGATCCATTGTTAAATGAAGTTAAATGTTTATACATACTGGAGCTTGTGTTTCTCATTGATTACACTGCACTGGAAAATGCACATGGTCCTGTGCTTGGTTGTGGTATTGCAAACTAAGTTATTTATGAGCCACTGGATGACTAAATGAATGACTAAATGTATCCCTTTTTACATAAATTTGAATAATGACCACTTACATTTTACCAGGCTAGGTACTGCCATAGATATAGTTACACTTGTGGTATAAATTTGCACAACAATCACACTCTTATACTGGTATCTGCATCTTCTCCACTCTTTCCAACCACAGCTGTGGTGGCAGTAACTTGTACCAGTGTGGTATGCAGTGTAAGCTTGAGAGTTGTAGGCAGTTCTGGTGCAGTACCTGACCACGGTAATAAAGACATATAGTGAAAATAATAAAATTGGCAGACTGCAGTAATTGTCCTAAAATTACAATAAAAAGATGATGTTTACACAAGTAACTTTACAAGTAAACAGCAGTAAGTGCGACAATCAATCAAATGTGCATTACATGCTCAGCAAAAGTGTAACCACGTCATCTGTTTGTTTGTGGGGTATTACTTCTTGAACGGGTACTATTATCAATGCCATCATCATGATGAACAATGTAAACAAAACTTGCTTAATATAGAATTGTGTGTGTGTGTGTGTGTGTGTGTGTGTGTGCGTGTGTGTGTGTGTGTGTGTGTGTGTGCGTGTGTGTGTGTGTGTGTGTGTGTGTGTGTGTGTGTGTGTGTGTGTGTGTGTGTGTGTGTGTGTGTGTGTGTGTGTGTGTGTGTGTGTGTGTGTGTGTGTGCTATGGGAAAATCTGCCATCACAGTTCTGTAAGCAAGGAAGGTTTGTATACTTCCACTGTGTCATCCATTACCCAACACCAAGCTAAAGGCTTACCAGTACAGTAAACATTAATAGTAAATATGCAAACCTTCATGGGGTCATTTTGCACCATCATTACTTTTAGAACATTATTTTGTGGCACATTCTAGAGTTCTAGACATTGTTGGGGTACACATGAGTGCATATATTATGGGGCAATATCAGCCATGCAGTATACTTTGACCTAGCCATACCAACAGGTATACCAAGACTAGCTTTGATCCAACACCACCAGGACACACTATATTATTATGGTCATACACCTTGAACCTTGAAAGGGGACTGCAAACAGAAAGTATGTAACTGATCAATAGCTATTTGCCACTCTAGCCTGTTCTCCAGCATTGCAGAGATGTTTGGGAGAATTGCATCCTTGGACATACCGCCCTGAGATCCTGACACCATAATCCTCATTTACTTGTCACTATCTAGCATCTACTCTTGGTCCCTAGACTGTTGGCAGTGTTACCCTGTAATGTACCGTAGGTCGGGAAAATTTCGCTGTTAAAAAATAATTTCGCGGTTGTGACCAACCGTGAAAATTTAACAAGCGAATAAAAACATTTACGCAGTGATGATCAACGAATAAGCGTGCGCGCGCACGTCCACACCTCCCGAGGTAAACGTCCGATCGACGACTACTCCTGACAGCCACAGCGATACAACCAGCGATAGCTTTCCAGATACCTGGTAGTAGGCGCTTGCCATTATGTAACTGTCAACCGTTAAAAAAAATTTCGCAGATCGAACGAACCGCGAAAATTTATCAACACTTTTCACTGAATTTCTACCTCATTCTGGTTTCTAGTGGATTGATGGTGATTTGAGAAATCTTGTCCTTTTTATACCTGGCCACTATATTAAAGGTGCAGTTAATGAAGAAAGTATCTCAGAGGATTGGATATTTTGTCAGATCGATGGTGTGCCGTAAGCTATTCCCACACTCACAATTGTAGAGTCTATCCCCGCTGCAGAATATCCGGAAAGCTACAGTGTAGAAAATTATCATTTTGCATGCATTCTTCATCAACCGTTAGATAAGCGTATTGCATATTAGAGCATGAAGAATTGTAGTACGTGTGCCCCTAGACGCCTCGAGCTACTGCTTGCTTACGAGCACACTGCTTTAACCTTCGCATGCTGGTGCAGAGCGCATGCAGCACCTTGTCAATGAATTTCCATCAGCAGAAAAAGGGTGGGCTAGTTCAAGCACGCGGGAGTGTCGATAAATCATCTTAGTAATGAGCTATTACGCTGATTGCATGCACAACTCACTGCTGGGCATCTGCTTCCTGCAAAAATGGTGCTCACAACTACTGCTAATACCACACAGTATTTGCAAGCAGCTGCCATAGCTTAACTTTAAATTCCCGATTGTTTTAACCACTGCTAGTAAAATGCCACGCATCATTATAAATTGTAGCTACACGCCCACACGCGCAGGAAGTGTCTCACCTATGTGTTTGGATATAGTTACATAAGGTTACGCGGACCGAGCGTAAAAGAGCAGGTGCACGGCTAGATATACTAGACCTAATTACTATAATTATAGGCTTAACTCACGTTAAATTCACTGCTACCTTTCACAGCAAACCTCTGTATGGAATAATTCAAGACTGAATATGCGTCATCATTGACTAGTCATTTAATAAATACATCAGGGGAAAATATTCACTTGATTATTCAATCAACTTCAATGGGCCAAATCATGTTACCAATCCTACCTAGTCAATCAGTATTTTTTGGGTTACTAATGATTTCCCAATTTGAAATCTGTAGTGTATTTTAAAATTGTCGATGCTGCTCAGTTACTCAGGCCATGAGTATGAGAATGGGTATTCCTACCCATTCTGTGACTGTAATTACTGCTTTCCTAACTTGACTTACTGCTCTTCCTATAGTTATTGCTTTAGTCTGTGTGTCAATTATTCATGTGTGCTATATCACCTTTGGTCATCATTGTCTTCAAAATTATATTGGGATCCTTTTTCTCAATGAACGGTGGCAGCCTGTTCTTATATTGATCCGTATACTGATTTTAGTATAGTTGCTCAATATAAAATCTCTATGTTGATGAGGCTACCACTGCTAGGTCCAAGAGAAATTAGTATCATCCTGCAGTTTTCTTTTCCCCAGGGCTGAGTTGAGCAATATGGCTTCTTCATGTTCAGGGGATACACCTCCCATACCAAGTAGCTGTTTTGATGCTCTTTCTGGTATATGTTCTGTAGCTACAAGAAAGGAACAAATGACTTAACAGCAACACTCTCTTCCAGCTTAGTTATCTAGAAAATTTGCATGTAGTTGTGCATAAGACGCTTCAGACTAACGGACAAATAATGTTTGCGTGACTGTATAAGTACATACACAGAAGTTGTTTATGTAATGCTCTGAGGTTATTTGTTTTAGGTGGATAATGACACTAGAATATTTGCTTTGGTCTTACCTGTAGCTAGTTTATGGCAAGCAAGTTTCAGTGTGATTTGCTCACGTGCATGTATGCAGCCAGACCAGAATGCACAAACAAGTACAGGGTCTCATGCGCCAATCAATGTTATATGCCCCACTGCAACTGTATGGGCAGATGAGGGGCATTATAGGTTTGACTGAAAGAGGCTGCCTCTATATTAGGGAATTTGATTATCTCTGAAGACATCTCAAAGACGGCAATGTTCTTTGATTATAGTCAATTCCCCACCTTGTCCCACTATAGCCTGTACTGGGGATAGTGGGGCATAACATTGACAGGCGCATCAGAAAGCCTTCACTTTTCCATTCCCTTACCTTTGTAAATAGGTGGGACCATCACTACTCCTCCCACAGCACCTGGTCAAGGATCCAATCTTACTGTAAAAATTGAGGCATAACCTACGTGTGCAAGATATTACTGCAAGATCTGCTTAAGCATCTTGAGGTGACACCTGTTATGTTAGTTAGCTATAAACACAGGCTAAAATCATGCATGCATTTTTCAGTCAGTTAGACACATGGCAGAAGTGATTTTACAAAAATAGCTCATGAAGTAAATAATTTAATTGCATGATTTACATGGATGTGTCTACTGGAATATTTACCTAACTACGTACAATGCAGTGTTAAATTTTTCTTGGGAAATCCAAATAAAAGATGTGTACACTACTGCATGATTGAAAAACTGTCTCTGTTTCACTTCTAGTCCTGCCAGCATTACTCCATCTATTGCACAATTCTGCTTTTTGTACAAGCTGTTGTACTACTGTAGAGTAGTCAAAATAATAAGTTCAGGATAGAGGTATGGTTAGATTGGCTTTTATACTCCCACTATGCTGCAGGGTCATAGTCGAATTCTGGCACAGTTTTATTAATTACAATTACTTTAGCCTGAATTGTCACACTTAATGATTACAATTACAGAACAATACAAATTACACTGTTAAATTACAGTTCAAAGTCGTTTTTTTTAATGTAAATGTGCTAGCCTCGTACTCAGGCCACATGGGAGGAAATGTCTCCTCTCATGTGGCCTGGTAGAGGCTTAAGCATGCATGGCCTTGCAAATCTTGCACTTGGTCAGCTGAGTGTGCTGAGTCGCCCAGTATTGTAATTGAACTTGTAATTGGTAATTACTATTTATTGCAAACAATTTCATGCCTTTTGTTTTGGCATTACAAATTACAGCAGTTTTTGAAGTGAAATTACCGATTGCATGTGTTAATGTAATCGTTACGTAGTCATTACATTCGATTACTGCGATCCTGCTATGCTGTATATAGCAGCTACTCAGCTGACATTATGAACTACTACCAAAAAACTTACCACACCCCCACAAACATTAGTGACAGTATATAGTATCGCTTACAATTATAAGACCAAGTCATGTTTTGACCATCAATTTTAATGTGTTGCATGTGTAGCTACTGTGTTTTTGCTTGGTAATCTTTGAGCTTTGCTGTTCATGTTTTCAGTTGTGGATTGCAGGGTAATATATAATTAAATTACTTTCCCAGGCAAAATTATACATATATTATGTATTTTTTGCAAGTTGCGTCCATTTTGAATTGATGGGAATGGACAACAAACATGCACTTGAACAGAATTAGAAAATCACAATGGAACTGATCCCATGCACCTGAAGACAGCAAACATAAGGGCCTAAAATTATTACGGTAGGCTAGTTGCACTTAGCTGCAGGTTAGTTGCACAATTTACTGGTAGCTGCTTTTATGTATCACTGAATACAAAGTAACTCTGCTACAGCTGATATATATGAGTGTGCTAGATTGAAAATAGGTTTAGAAGCCAGAATAGGAATGATGGTAGTAGCATTTTGGTCCTACAAATAGCCTCAGAATTGATCTCAAGGAATACTTGCACTTATTAACTGCCACTGGGTTACTTGCTTCACATACAAATTTTAGGCCCTGACAATGATAGTTTGAAAGCTCAATAATGGGATGAAGAATAGCTATTACTTTATCAGTATAACTCCCAACCACCTGCATAGGCCATAAGTAGGGGTGTGCCAGGACAGACTTTGGCCATAAGCAAAGAAAGGCAAGCATGAGTTCGAGAATGGAACTGTAGCTATGTGTGTATATACATACATACATACATACACACATACATACATATACATACTGTGTAAACTGTGATGGCATTCAAGTTAACAAAGCCACACTTGCCCTAGGAGATAGATACTGGTTATTCACCATGATGTCAACTCCTCAGTGTAACGTATCTTATTTGGTAGATGTGAGTATCCCATCCCATAGCACAATAAGTCACTTTAAACAAATCCACAGAAACTACATGTCTCAACCGTAAAATAAACCCTAAACATCTACAAAAGCTACAGTGCATACATATAACTGTATGGGTGTCAAAAATCAATATTCCCATGTTTATAGTGTTGATCACAATTAGCTATGTAGTCTTTACCATGCTGTGGGAGAATACATAAACGTGACCCCAGAGCTGAAAGTGGACTAAGGACCCTAATGCTGAGAATGCTGATGGTGCATCAGAAGACTTGCAGTTGAGAACAAACTCACCCTCTTTTTTCAAGCTATAACCATGAGGCTATAGACTATTATAGTAACATCTATAATGACAGCATCACTGCATTCCAGCTACAATTGTCGGTGTGCCTTGATCTTAGTGATGCAGCCATCATTTGCTACTCCACACTATGTTGCAAAATGCATGTGCAAACATTTTGTTCTTGGGAAAGACACCCAACTTCACACACTAAATGTACAAGAAAACTGCTGTACATAGCAGAAACATAATAAGTAAGAGGCTAGAAATGAATGTTAGTTTCACAGCATGTGCCCTCCATTAAAACATCACTACAAACTAAAAACTAAACAAAACTGTTCAATAGTTCATGAGCAAAAGTTGGTATCTAACGTCTGTTAGGGAGAGAACCATATGCTTGACACTCTGTCATATTCCTTATTTGGGAAGGAACTTCATATGCTGGACATTCTGTCATATTCCTTATTTGGGAAGGAACTTCATATGCTGGACATTCTGTCATCTTCACTATTTGGTAAGGATTTTCATATGACACATTTTCTTTCATCTCGACGTCCATTTGTTTCTTTAGAGTGTCACATCCTGTCATTTTTGTAGTTGAGGTGGGGACTTCATATATGACATCTTCGTTGGTACTTTCTTCTTTCTGTGCATCTGGCATGGGATCATTTCCTACAAAATGTCAATTGTGGAGATGTCTTGAGCTATTACTACTGATAGCTATAACGCAGAGATTGTATTGAGATTTAGGAGTGGCCTGTGAATGGTAAACACCTTTTCAAAACATTGGGAAATTGTTCTGTTTATGATAAATGCCCAGGCACACCTCAATTTAAAGATCAATACATCATGACCATAAAACAATGTACCATGCAAACAAGCAATAATTCACCCATGATCAGTTTACTGCACTCACCTGATCTTTTTGAGGCTCGTCTCCTTTTTATAATGACACCACCAACTATAATGAGGATGGCGGCAATGACTATTGGCATCCCTACACCAGTCATTCCTGCAAAACCATAACTGAATCACTTTTGTGTATAACTTATACTTATGCAAACTTCAAAAGTGCATTGCATAAACATTACATTTGATCACATGCACAGCTATGCTGAAACTGAGACGTAATACACATACTTGTGCAAGCCTCTATTACACACAGCATGAAATAAAGTAGAGTGTCTGCTAAATGGGATCGCGGTTTTGTAGCCAGCTCGCTTACAATTGTTGCTGCCCTCAACTTGTAGTCAAATAAAATGAAGAGTGAAACATGGAATAGCTGTAAAATCTGATCATGATTACAGTATGCTTTCAACCAATCTTAGCCACATTAGCTGTAGTCTACTGGCTTACGGATTGTGTATACATTGGCGAGTATGGAACCAAACAAAAACATTTATACATTTTATTCATCAGCTTAAGCTGAAATTTACAAATTGTACTCAACTCCACACACACTAATGTAACTACATGCAGTGTGGTCTGTGTGTATGTGTTTGCTTACCAGCCACAAGAGGAGAGTTAAACTGTGATGATTTCAGAGGTACAGCATGCTCAGTTGCAACTGGCTGTACTGTTGCACTAGCAGTAGTAGTTGTATGGTAGTGAATAGTGGGTCCTGAATGAGTGGAAATATTGTTGAAACATGCAAATGTGTGAGATGGTACTTTAGCTCTTAGTTCATTATCCCGCAATTTGAACTATGTAGCACTTCATGACTGTATAGCTGTAGGATACTTTGCTAATCTTTAGTGCACTCATAGTGTCCTAAGCTATCTAGAAGTGGCTAAGTAACTAGCTTAAACTTGAATGACTTTTTGTGTTAGACTATAATGTCTTGCTATAACTACACCCACAGGGTGCATAACAATCTGCTTGGTGGATACAACAATGTTCAGAAAATGAAGACAGCTTGTGTGTGGTATATAGAAATGAAGATAAAGGATGAGGTGTATTGTTGGCATGCAAATATGTAACTGTGAACTTTCTCTATGGGCATCCATTAACTTAATGCAGTCTACCAGAACCAACATAAGTGCTATTTGAGTGTAAAAATTTTTTGACTAAGATGTGGCTAACTTGAGTGCTGTATTCAGTGCTGGGCAGAAAGTGCATTGGAGCATGTTACATGTACTTCAGCTTCAAGAAGATAGCTACTACTCCCAAACTAAATGCTTCCATCACATATTGTGCCATAGTGCGTGGGAAGATCAAAGGCGCCGGTGTGCCAATATATGCCATATGGCACTGCCCGCTAGGGCTTCCCAGTGCCAATATGAGAATAGTGGCACACCGGCGTCTTAATTTGATCTCCCACGCACTTAATGAGATATTGGCACTGGGAATCCCTAGGTATACTGGTGGTCAATTAGTAGCAACAGCTTTTTTTCTGCATTGTTGGAAAAGAAATACAGTCAAAGTACAGGAAAAAAAACAAGACACAAAACTGAGTGTTCACTAAGAACATGTAGAACATGTACAAACGTTCCAAGGGTCAACAGGACGCGATCATTCGCTTTCAGCAACTCGGTACATTCCACACAGCCCCGTACGTTTACACAGCCCTCACACAGCTCCGTAAGTTCACGCAGCCTCGTGGCTATCCCCCGTGTAGCGTAGACGGTTCACACAGCCATCGTAGTATCATTTATATATTTGCTATAGCAGTGATTCTCTGCAACGAATACGAATCCTTTGCTGTACACCTCCAACTCCTTCTTGTTAGTGCCAGACCGCGTGTCTTCCGCAGTGGCCGCAGTATAGCTACGCTCGTTTTCACAGCGCCTCCGAGCCGTAGTAGTAAGTTGCTGTTTCTTTCGATCTGCTCTTTCGAGATTTAACGGAAATTTTCAGCATTACTCCCAGATCACTCCAGAAAAAGTCAACGGAGAAACTCCTTCACAGCAACTCTTTCTTTGTCGATTCTTGCAAATTATGGCGCAACTTGGTTCACGTTTGTATTACACCGTGCACTGTTATCACTCATACGTACATTCTTGTGCTCCTTCCGTATACTATGGCACAAATTAGTTATTGTATGGCTGCTCGTGCCTCACGGCAAATATTGGCACTGCGTGACGTCAAAGCACTCGGGCCTACTGCCTCGTGCTTTGACGTCACGCAGTGCCAATATTTGCCGTGTGGCACTCGCAACCATACAATAACTAATACATAACCAATGACACACTAACCTACTGAACTCTGATTGCTCAGTACAATTCGGTTTGGAAAAAAGATCTGGATTATACACAAGTTGAATACAGGGTAGTCGGCTAAGGTCAAGGTTTGATCACTAAAAATGGCCAGAGCAGCTGCACTGGATCTCACTCTTCTGCAACATGCACTCTGCAGAATATAGAGTGCTGCATATGTACCACTCACCAATGGTTGCTTCAATGTATATGGTCTGCATAACACCCAAAGCATCAGGTATCTCACAGCGATAGATTCCATTCTCTCCGCCTCTCCTTCTGTGCAGAAGTACCACACTGCGACCTCTGGTTCTGTAGAAATCCCACTGTACTTCTGATGTAACATTAACAACCTGACTGGGAACTCTAGTTCCATTGGGAAAGTACCAGTTCCCCATGACAGCCCCAATTTCATCAGTATAAGGAGGTTGGCAACAGGCAGTTAAGCTAGTTATGCAGAGCAGGGCATTGTCACCTTCTCCAATATCCTCCAGGATCACAAGACTGTTGTTCTGGTATGGTGTGTTTCTAAGCGAAAAACTGACATTACCAGCACCTGGGAACGAAGAAATACTATCATATAGTATTATCATCTTTGTGACTAGAAAAGAGGGCTGTAGCCAGACTGCATTATTAACAAATTAAAGAACTAGACCTGCTGTAGCTAGCTTAGCTACTGCCAGGATGCAGGCATTAGTAAAAAAAAAAGATGGTGAGTGACTCTGTGCTTACTGTTCTTTTTGCCATTTGTCACCTTACTTATCTGCATATTGTGATACCTAATTTGACTGTGTTATGCAATGATTAGCTACTTTATGTAAGGGTGAGGAGGCAATTGTCTATGCACTCAGTCAGGCAACTGTGTGGCACAATGTTGTATATTCATCTAGCTGGTACCTTGACATGTATGTCCATCACTGTTAAGCTGGTAGTCATCTTTGCAGGAGCATGTGTAATTTCCATCTGAGTCATGGCAGTTGTGTTGGCAGCCTCCATTGTCACTGAGGCACTCATTGATGTCTGAATGACAAAAGAATAAAAATTACATTGTGAGAATTAAGGCAACATAGTTGTTGCCAGACCAACAGTGAACTGTAAAGCAAGGCTATGCATCTCTTACTGAACAGTTCCCATGTTTTTGTTCTTTTAATATAACTCACAAATGTGTTTTAACTTAATGAAGCTACCTCTACTACCTACATGTAGTGTCTCCCAGATAACTAGAGGTATGATATACTGTCACCATATATATGGGCTTCAAATTTTGTGCTACTGCTGATAATAGACTGATGATAAATTAATTCTGTACTACTGCTGAAATCTGTAATGGTATTTAGGCCCGTAGCCAGGATTTTCAGAAGGGGGGTTATACATGGTGTCTGACATGTAGATCTATGTATGCTGAGCATGCAAGACTAGGGGGGTCTGGGGGCATGCTCCCTCAGGAATTTTATAGAAATAAGAGCTCTGAGATTGGTTTCTGAGGCCATTTTGGGACAGAGGCAGAGCTGTAGTAGCTACATGGTTCACAGAGTATTGCATCCTATTTCTGGCTGTCCATTTATTCATTTGCTAAGCCAGCTGACGTTGAATTTCCATGAAAGAAAGTACTACAGTTGGCAGAACAGCAGGTGGGGTGACGGATGGTGAAATAGTATGCAGAAAATATGTCAGAAGAGCATCAAGCTTATATGACAACAAGATGTCTATAGATTACCAATACACCATGTATACACTTTCATGCATTTTCAGAAAGATTGTTTGACTCCAGCCTGTTCAGTTGCCGCTTCATTGTTGGCAGTAAATCACTAGAAGGGACAACTGGTGAACTCTCGATCACCTGAAATAGCGAGTTATTTACGCATGTATTTACGCGTGTCCTTTCATCACAGCTCCGTAAACAGCTTACGGTCTGCATTCATCCGCTGATTCTCCATGACCAAACAGGGTGCATAGCTGCAACTGAACTCATTTGGACAGCGGTGATTCTCAATGGCAGTGAAGCTAGTGGACCACTTACAAATGGTAGGGTATTTAAAATGTATACCTGGGCGGTGTATAAACGAACCCCCTCAACCCCCCCGCCTGTGGGCCTGGCTTGAACAATAGTCTTAATGAAGAATTACTATACAGTCATGTGCTGTATGCTCTCTGAAGTAAAAACAGACAATTTTTTTAAACTTGATGTTCTATTCCAAACTGTTGTCCAGCTAAATACACTCAATGTCAGCTTGTTTGGATTGAGTCATGCAGTGTGGTAGATTTAGGTATTTTGCTTGTCATTACAAGGGTTTTACCAAAGTGGCTCCCGGCCATGCAGGGACATTATTGTGGATAAATATAGTTTTTAAGCCAAAAGCAAGTAAAAATAAGCCACAAAAGTGCATTCTCAAAAGTTTCATTACATAATTATGTGTACTGTTTGTATTAGATGAAATTGTGCATGCATAAGACAATGGATATATTTTTATTATGTATATGTGTACAGCTACTGCCTGTCATTCTAGCTTCTGAGAACAGTAGCACGTACATCAATAAATCTACCAGCAAATGTAGCACCATAAAGCACTTTGGATTCACAACTGAAGTTGGTGCAAGTGCATTGCAATTTTATCACACAATACTGTTGCTATGCAGCTCAAGGACTATGAATACATGTACGTTGAGGAGAAGTGGCAAGTATGTAGAATTACCATGTATAATATATAGAGCTTACTGGTGCATACAAACCCATTGCCTGTGTATCCGTTGTTGCAATAGCAGGTGTAATTTCCTGGAGTGTTGTGGCAAGTTGCATTATCATGACAGCTGTCAGCACCTGTAGCACATTCATCCACATCTGCAGTTCAAATTCAAAGGTTACAACAGTAATATATGACTGCTAGACTGGCAGCTGAATGTGAATGGGAGCAGTATAGCTTTTCCATTTTCCACTTATTGGGCAGGTTTCATATTGTAAAGCCTTTGATTTGTGAGCTGATCTAAACACACAACAACTGCAGTGATTCTATTACTGTAGAGTATGTTTACAGTTCAGTATACAGTTAAGAGTCTAAGCTTTGAGTATTATATTCAGTTAATTACTTCTCAGTTCTTGCAGACACAATTTACCCACCTTCACAAGTACGTCCATCGCTGTTAAGCTGGTAGCCATTATTGCAGGTACAAGTGTAACTTCCATCGGAGTCATGACAGTTGTGGTTGCAACCTCCATTGTTGCTGAGGCACTCATCAACATCTGAATGTGTGTACAGGGAATGTTGGATTGGCCTACATCTGGTATGATTGCAAAATAGACGAACTTACTTGAGCATGAAGACCCATTGCCTGTGTACCCAGTGTTGCAAGAGCAGGTGTAACTTCCTTGAGTGTTGTGGCAACTAGCATGTGAATGACAGCTATCAGTGCCATTATCACATTCATCAACATCTGAGCAATAATAGGAGGATAACATATGACTAAAATATTATAATTTGTGGCTGCTGGAGTTGTAACACACCAATTCTGTACTAATAAAGATTTTCAACTTATGGAAGATACAGGTTTATGAGTGGACATTTTGAGAGTAACTTTAATCCTGGATCCTACATATAGCTGGAGAGTGGGCCAAAAACTGCGAATTGTGCTATGTGTAAATAAATGAGGTGCTGGAGCCTTCCAAAGGTACCATTTCCTTGCATCTCAAAATAAAACATTGGATTTATAATTATGCTTGATAATCTGATGGCCAACAAATATGTACCTTCACATGTTTGTCCATCACCATTAAGCAGGTATCCATTATTGCAGGAACATGTGTAACTCCCATCCAAGTCAAAGCAAGTGTGAATACAACTTCCATTGTTGTTGAGGCACTCATTAATGTCTGAATGTTTATATAGAGAATGTTAGGCTGGATAGCAGTAGCTGCTGTGATTGGAATATAGATTAACTTACTGGTGCAAGATAACCCATCCCCGGAATATCCAATCTTGCAAGTACAGGTGTAACTTCCTTGAGTGTTGGTGCAATTTGCATTGTTATGACACCTATCAGTGCCTCTTGTACATTCATTCACATCTGCAGTTTGTTCATAAGCCATATATTGGGAGGAAGAAATATGTGGCTGCCATGTAACACACAACCAAACATGCTCATGTGTTGTTAAGGTGTAAATGTTTATATCTTCACTGATGGTATCAGTGAGGTGCATTTTGTGCATGCCTTACCATATAGTGGGTTATTTTTGTGGGTGAAAATATTTCGTGAAAAGCTGGAAGAGGCCCTCAGAGTTAAATTTTGTGGTTTTAAATTTCGTGGCGCGATATTATACTTTGGCTCGCATAAACGTAATATGAAGTATGAACTCGGCTCATGCATGCGATGCGAATTTTGGTTTTGACAAGGAACTCTCCCCGGAAAGAGTCTGGCTACATGAGAGTGACTAGAGGAAAGATGGAGCGCTTCAGTGTCGAGTCTTGCGTGGGTGGCTACTACGTCTACAAAGTACGAACTCCGTTGGTGCTTGCATACCTGAATGAGAGGTACTGGCCCCGTTTTTTTGGTCGTCCTTCTGCCTTGTTCACTTCTCTGTTCACTTCCTCCATCACCACACGCGAGACAGCTTGAGAAAGGGGACCCTACGGATCAAGGGCAATGTCAACAGGGCACAAGCAGCGAAAAAAAAAACGTCGCCAGGTGGAAAATTTCGTGGGTGCAAAATTTGGTGACACCGGGGTTAACCACAAAAATAACGAAAATTAGCACCCCACGGAAATAACCCGGTATACGGTATTTAGAATACTGCAGTAACCACACGCAAACCGGTGTGCTTAATTATCAATACACTCAACGATGTGTAATTATGGCAATAAGAAACAGTTACTGTACATACTAGGATAATGTACCCAAGCTTCACTTCAGTTTTTGTCCCTTGAAGTGGGAGTCTTCATATCATAAATGTGAAGTTATGCATCTACACACCAATTGCTCATCAAGTTTTCAGTGGCTTCTCAGTTGGCTTCTGCATAAATGAAGAGAAGGTTATCTGGTACCAACTTGAGCTCGGAAAATAACTTGCCGACATTTCGACTGAGTGCTCCAGTTGCTAATGAGTGAGGATATTAGGCACATTTGCAGGAAGTTCAACATACATGTGGTATATTGTGTTCCTTGCAGCTGCAGCCAGGTCTACATCGGGGAGACCAGACTGAGACTGGAGACGAGACTGAAGAAACACCGGGATGCCTGTGAGAGGGGGATGGTAGCAGAGCGTGCGTGGGAGAATCACCACCTGATCCACTGGGAGAAGACCAAAGTGCATGGCAGAAGACAGGAGCTGTTGGTGAAGGAGGCCCTGCACATCCAGATGACACCCCAAGAGGAGTGCTTCAACCTAGATGGAGGACTGGAAGTCCCTGGTTGCTGGACCACTGTGATGAGGAGGCAGGGAGGGAGGAGCAATCCTCACCAACCTTTGACCTCCAATGACGTATATCCTCAGTAGTGCATGGCTATAAATAGCAACATTTGTTTGCACCTCTTCACTTTTGCCCTGATGACGACTGCAGCATTCAGTCGAAACGTTGGCAAGTTATTTTCCGAGCTCAAGTTGGTACCAGATAACCTTCTCTTCATTTATGCTCATCAAGTGTACCAGGTGCATCTTTTGAAGCATGGCAAAATGACAAAGTGCAAGATTTGGACAGTGGTGTTGTGTTGCTTGGGTCTTGCTCGGTGCTCAGTTACGAGCCTTGCTCACAAAACAAAAGACATTATCACAGAGAAATGTGTCATGCTTACAAACATTTATTTTAACATCTAGGTACCCAGTATATCACTGCATTTAACAACACTGCTAGCAAGGAAAACTGTGGTGAAGGCCTATGCCCTACACCTGCAGACAAGTCACACATTTGTCCTGCCTATAGAGCTTAATTTAACAGGTATGTGTAAATGTTAGAAGTTGTCAACAGGTAATAACAACGAACCTTGACAGGTAGGTCCATTCCCAGACCACACTCCTGTAGCTTGACATGTGCGAGTACTGCTTCCCACCAGGTAGTAGCCAGTGTAGCAACTGTAGGTGGCTCTCTTTCCATATGTTGTTCCACTAGTGTGACTAACGTGACCATTGGCCAGGTTACTCAGGGTACCACAGATCACAGCTGTCAAAATTAAAAATACATCGTATGTTACTTAAACAGTATGATGATGTTAGCCTTTCACCTATATGGCCTTCATTCAGGCTTTTGTTGTTTGTAGAAATCTATTAAATCTATCATGTTCAGTGATATATTTAGACATCAAGGTAGATATCTGGTAATGTAACTCCATTGATCCAGCTTCCAGTGGGAAGCCATATTACGGCCACATTACGTGTACGTATCTAAATGACATCATCTGGTCATCAAGTATACCAGGTAGAGCTTTGGAAGCATGGCAAAAAGATTAAAGTGCTGAATTTTGCAGTGCTGTTGTGACCACTTAGTGCTCAGTTGATCAAAGGACAACTTTACAAATGAACGTGTCATGCTTATTTGAATATCATCTACGCAGTACATCACTGCACTTGACAATTTTTTTACCCACTGCAAGCAATGTAAGCTGTGGTGAAGGCCTCTGACCTATATACATCTGCTGACAGTAGCTATACGTCTATGCATGCAGATATATTAACAGTTATTGCAGCATGAATGCTTAATTTAACATAGCTTAAGTTGACAGATAGGTGCATTCCCAGATCAGCTTCCTGTAGCTTGACAAGTGCGAGTTAATATGCTTCCTATCAGGTTTTTGGCATGTATATCTAAAGTAATAACAACATACGTGAACATGAAGGTGGACTCCCAGACCACCTTCCTGTAGAGAGACAAGTGCGAGTACTACTTCCCACTCGGTAGTAGCCCGTATTGCAACTGTAGGTGGCTCTCTTTCCGTATGTTGTTCCAGCAGTGTGACTAACTCGGCCATTGGCTGGGTTACTCAGAATGCCACAGTTCACAGCTGTCAAAAGAAGAAATACATGAATGATGATGTTAGCCCTGTATCTATAAGCCTTCATATTGGCTTTGTTGTTTGTAGAATATGGAATATGCAGTGATATATCTAGACATCAAGGTAGATATCTGTGTATTTGAACTCCAAATTACTTTTTGCAAACTAATTTTGATAAAGACCTACATCTCAATCATTATAACTTTAGAGTTTAGTTAAACAATAAGCAGCACAAACTGAATCAGATTGTGCATCTGGACAGGATACTCTTTTAGATCCAGCTTTTGTTGCTTGCAGTGGGAGGCCACATTATGTGCAGTGATATACACTATGGGACCAATATGTACGGTAGCATTTTTCCCAGGTCACACCCAGCTTTCCATCGCTTGCAGTAGAATTTTTCATTCACACACGTGGGGAGAGCCTGGGAACGAGGCTATATGATGTTATAGTCTCGATAAAAGGGTATGTCAGTGTACTAATGACATGATCAGCTGGCGTGCACACACACACACACACACACACATACAGACACAAAATAGGTGTACACACAAACAGAATAAGCCTTGTGCACCAAAGGCACATGTATCAGTGTGGTCAAGGCATGTGCCACAAGATCATCAATGTTTGATCTTGAATTCCACAAAGTACTTTTTCTCAGCACCCTTACCTGTCACTATAGCATTCACATAGTTGTCCTCTGTTTGTACCTCAGACTCATTCAGTTTCTCATAGATCTTCCCTTTTGTATCTGTTGTTTCTTTATGGAACTCTCTTCCTTCAACTATGTCACACATCTTCAGTTGCTACCTTTAAATCTCATGTTGTTTCTTATATGTATTAACTGTCTGTGTCTCTTTATTTACTTATTTTGTGCTGTTCTCCTTTTTGCTTTGGGGGAGGCCCTTGAACTAGCACCTGTCTGCTACTTGGCACACCCATATACCTGACTTTTTGTCTTGCATTAAAATTTGGATAAAGAGGAAAAAAATGAACCAAGGGTGGCAAAGCATGCTTTAGAGCACTTTGCGGACATTGGTGAGGTGTTGTAGACTTCGCCAAGCACCAAAGTGACATGGCGTAGTAATTAACTTCACTATCACTGTCTTTTCACTTCACTCTGCTTGCCTCTTTACCTTTGCTTCCTTAGTATTGCAAGACACTGACTGTCCTCTGCTGGCTCCCTGGCCTTCACTTTCTCAAGCTTGCTCAACTCTGTCTTACTCTGTCTTTTTTTTTGTTGGTCCTAGTGCGCACTGGCTCAACTCTGCTGAACCCAGTACGAAACAATGGGACTGCTAGTGCTGCTGCAGCATTGGGGACAGATTGCATTCCTAAGCATGACGGATGTTTGCATTCCTAAGCATGATGGATGTTTGTATTCCTAAGTGTGACAGATGTTTGCATTCCTAAGCATGACGGATGTTTGCATTCCTAAGCATGATGGATGTTTGCATTCCTAAGCATGACGGATGTTTGCATTCCTAAGCATGACGGATGTTTGCATTCCTAAGCATGACGGATGTTTGCATTCCTAAGCATGACGGATGTTTTTATTCAGTATGATGGATGTTTTTATTCCTAAGCATGACGGATGTTTTTATTCCTAAGCATGACGGATGTTTGTATTCCTAAGCATGACGGATGTTTGCATTCCTAAGCATGACAGATGTTTGTGTGATGGATGTCAGCACGTAATTCTGTAAGACACACCCGGCCAACCAAGAACAGACACTGCAAGATTAGTAGCCTTGTGCTAAGGACTAAGCAATCACATTATCTGGTCATCAAGTATACCAGGTGGACATTTGAAAGAATGGCAAAAGGACAATTTTGCAGTGCTGTTGTGACCTTTTGGTTCCCAGTTAAACGAAGGACAACCTTACAGATTAATATGTCATGCTTACAGGCATTTATCGTAATATCTAGGTACCATTGAATCACTGGACTTGACGATTTTTTAAAACCCATTGCAAGCAACATTTAAGCATACTTGCCAACCAATCAGTAGACTAATGCAGGACAACATTCACATTTTTGGAGGATTTTCGTTCATATTGCAGAACAGTCACAGTACAAATGCACAATGCGGCATTGACTGTGGATTGATATGCTATCCTGTAAGCAAGTTCACTAGGTTTCTTGCTCTCAACATGATGTTTGTCATCATGAACGCCTCCACTAACAACCAAGCAATTACTACTACATATGTACACCACAGTGGACATACGAGGCACCTTTACTGCTTTCCTTCATGCCATAGCACTTCCATTCTGGCTGCCTTTTACATGAACTCTTGGCCTTCTTAGCTGCTGGTTCCGATTTGCTCATCTTTAACTACTGATCTCGCCATTTGCAAAATTCTGAGATAGTACTAACTGCTTCTTGGACACCGGGACTACAAAACAACAATCCTGGAAATTCCAGGATAGTTGGCAAGTATGCATAAGCTGTGGTGAAGGCCTCTGACCTACACCTGCAAACAGTAGCTGTACGTTTTTGCATATATACTAATGATATCAATAATTATTGCATGCATTTAAAGTAATAACAACATACGTGGACATGAAGGTGCACTCCCAGACCACCTTCCTGTAGAGAGACAAGTGCGAGTACTGCTTCCCACAAGCCTGTAGCCTGTATTACAACTGTAAGTGGCTCTCCTTCCATACGTTGTTCCAGTGAGACTAACCCGGCCATTAGCTGCGTTACTCAGAGTGCCACATCTCACAACTATCAAAAGAAAAAAATAGATCATGTAGTTACTTCAAATTTTTACTCAGACACTCATCAATGTCTGAATGTGTGTAGGATACGTGTATCCACTGTGCACATCAGGCCCATAGCCAGCATTTTCTGAAGGGGGAGCCCCCTCCTGCACAAAGTGCAAAAGCTCTGAGAGTGTACAATTTTATCACTGGCTCAGATGGTAAATTTGCAATACTTGACATCTGACAAGCAGTAATACTCCAGATAGAGAACAGAGAAATGGCACTAGCTATACCATGCACCCTTATTTAGTAATCAGAGTTTACAGTATGGCATTGTGAATATACTTAACGTGTTTCTACATTCCATCAAGAGAGTGTTTTTACAGTGCTGTAGAGTGGTACACTGCAGCAAAGAAACTGATCTGGATGGCAGATATTTCTTACAGTACTTAGCTGTAAACAGATATTTCTTACAGCACTTAATTGTAAAATATGTGAAGTTAGGCATTGTCCTTTTGGCGTTATAAAAGGGGTTTGTGCGTGGTTAATGAAATTCTGAGACAAATAAAAAACTATAAATACAAGATTTGGAAACACTCTACAGCCAAAATCATGACAGTTCAGTGGGGTTTGTATAGTGCTAAAGGTCTCCTGCTAGTCAAAATATCAATTTTCACTTCCAAATACCGTAAAGCAGGAAATTTTCGCTGGTGCAAAAATGGCTCCAGACTCTTCAGAAGAAATTTTCACGGTTTTTATTTTCGCGATCGCAGAACGAATGTGTGATGCTCAGACCACACCCCTACCAGTGATGGCCACGCCCCACATGCGAACTGAAGAGACGACACTGAACGACGAAGCAAAGAAGCAAGCTTGTGCAACAACGGCCTAGCCTTCCTGGCCTTTTGTGTGGACGCCTTCGCAATTACGAAAGTATCAGAACTGCCGCCGTGGGCAAGAAAGTGGCTTGTTGAACACAAAGATTCAGCACTGCTGATCTCGACTTTGACAACTTCAGAGCGTCTCATACGGGTTCATTGCCATTTTGTATAGTAGAACGCTGATTCTTCTCTACGGCGACCATTTAGAGGGCAGACAGACTGTAGAGAACCATCTCGTTCACATGGGCACTAGTTCGTATTGACATACGCACATAATGATATGATCATTTCCATCTTGGATCATTTTTTCGCGGTGTTTATTTTCGCAGAAGCAGGTCTGTCTGCGAAAATTTTCCCGCTATACGGTAGCATTTACATACCTGTCGAGAGCTAGAATCTCAACCAGCTAGGTAGATTCAGCATCACTGAAAATGCTCCTAAACCTAAGTAAAGTGCTGACATGCTGCATTCCAGTGTTTCATCAGCAATTTCTGAGCATCAGAAGATTCTAGTCTGCTACATTTACTTGCCAATCTGCATCATGTGGTCAATAAATTTTGTGATACATGGAGTCACTTGTGTTGGACCTTCTCCGTACTGTGACTCCATGATTTAACTTTATTGTCTGTGTACTGTACATGCAAAAGTTACATACTTCATTAGTATTGGTGGCATCCTCCATTGTTGATGAAGTATTTACTAACAATGGTTGGAAAAATGATGCACTTACTAGTGCAAGAAAACCCATCCCCTGTGTATCCAGTGTTGAGTAATGTGCATGGCAAAGGCTGAACTTGAGCCAGCATGTTACCGAGGACCTGTACATCTTTGGAGATTTCAACCTGCTTGATGATGCTACAACCAAAATATTACTGAAGACTCAGCATAAAATTGTTGCAACAAATATAGATTACTAAGCGCAAGGGTGTTGGGGTATTAATTGTAGCTATTGGTGCAGAAACGTTTTCAAAAGCATCTTCTGTGAAGAAACAGACAATGGCATCTGAAAGTAGATACATTTATCCAATCGTTCATGTATCCTTGACTTTCACTTTATCACTCCTAGCGTACACAGGGAGTGATGTGCATGTGCCATTTTCAGTGCACTAATTACTATAGACCTCTGCTATAGTCATATTGTATCACTGAGTCATAATAATTATTTTGCTTCTTGTGCATGTGCAACTTAGAAGGGGATCCTATTTAAAGAATGGGATCCCTTCTAATCTACACAGAGGAATGCATAGAACCAAGATGCCTGCCCCTCCTACCATGCACATGCATGCATGTAAAGTAATAACAACATACGTCGACATGTAGGTGCACTCCCAGACCACCTTCCTGTAGAGCGACAAGAGCGAGTCCTGCTTCCCACTTGATAGTAGCCTGTATTGCAACTGTAGTTGGCTCTCCTTCCATATGTTGTTCCACCAGTGTGACTAACTCGGCCATTGGCTGGGTTACTCAGAATGCCACAGTTCACAGCTGTCAAAAGAAGAAATACATGAATGATGATGTTAGCCCTGTAACTGTAGGCCTTCATATTGGCTTAATTAAGGGGAGGATTAAATCCATCACGTGCAGTGATATATCTAGACATCAAGGTAGATATCTGGTAATGTAACTCTATTTAACCCGTGTATTTGAACTCCAAGGTATCTTTTGTAAACTAATTGTGATAATGACCTACATCTTAAGTATTGTTTAATATGGCTTTTGAGTTTAGCTAAATGATAAGCAGCACAAACTGGATTGGATTGTGCATCTGGACAGGGTACTCATGTAGTTGTTCCTTGCAGTGGGAGGCCGCAGTGATGTATACTATAACTAGGTGTACACACGCACAAAATGAGCCTCGTATACCCAAGGCACATATATAGCGTGGTCAAAGACTGGAGAGGACCAATCTCGAGGCATGAATGGAAGGGAGGCAAAGCATGCTTTAGGGGACTTTGCGGACATTGGTGAGGTGTTGCACCCTTGACCTAACAGTCAAAAAGAGAAATACAAGTATGTTACTTGAACAGTATAATGATGTTGGCACTGTACTTAGGCTTAGCCTCATACCCAGGCTCCTCCCCTGCAGAAAAACCCTAACCCTAACCCTGACTCTCCCTGTTTTTCTGCAGGGGAGAAACCTGCATGGGTACGAGGCACCTTGCATGGCCTTCATTTGGGCTTTTGTTGTTTCTACCACAAAAGTGGATGGAAGCCTGAGTGATATATCCAGATGTCTGGTTATAATTATAAAGAAAATCTCGTAGCTAGATATTCTTTCACTTTCATTTGCTAGTTGGCCTTGTGCATAAACTGAAAGATACTTTTGCAGGAGTGTGACATACAATGGGTGGTGACAGCTTACTGTGATCTTGTCAAGGCTAGGAAATTTGTAGTCAATAACCAAGTGATATGGTTTTTAAGTGAACACCAGAGGCCTAGAGGATGGGAAAGTCACTGGATTACTAAATCTTGTCAATGTCTTGGGCAATTAACCATTTGTGTACCCCCAAATAGCCATATACTAGCATTTCTTATGAACCAGCTACATTGTACGTGGACAAGTTGCATTTTTGTGAAACTGTCTATTCTTTTGTTTGGTGCTGCTACTTGCGTCACTACTGGAATCCACAATATCTCAGTGATAGTGTTGGTCCAGTTAAGAACAAAATAAAAGCAAGATAAGCTAATATTCACTATAGCAACCTGTTTCTGACTTACTTTGTGAGCCACCTTTAAGTAAGCGGCTATAAAACAACAATACTGGTTTGATGGCCTTTTTCTGCCTAAACTGCTTTTCTGTTATTCTTAAGACCTATACATGGCCTTACTACCTTAGTATTATAGAGTAAAAAACTACATGTTATAATGGGGGAAAATTCTTGCCATTAAAAAATTTCAGATCAGTTATTGGTATTAGTAAATACATATGTTGGTACCACATCAGTGGATCACTAACAAGAATATTAGGATCGAGGCATGACGATTTTTATAACAGTTCCTGCACAACTATTGGAAACTCAGAAGTTCCAGATCATGATTTCTGGCAACTTACATTCATGAGACATTGTATGTATGCAGTTTTGTGTGCTAGGTAACTTTATACAATGTGGATGACTATACATATGTCACTCTCATGGACTCTGTAGTCAAGCCTTGTTTACATTTTACATTCTATAGTGCTAGTTTTAGTAACAGTAGTTACCCCTGTAGAAAAACTATACAGTGACATCCATTAAGTTCCAAAATGACAACTTATTGGATGATATATGTGAAAATACCTGTTGTACAGTCTGAACCAGTCCATCCAGCTGCACACACACAGGTGTTGGGTGCTGTACAAGTGCCTCCATTTTCACAGTAAGTAGATCCCCAACATAGTGCTGAAACAGATGACAATTATGCCCAGTAAGATCAACCCTTTAAATATGGGTGTTGCTAGATACTCTGTACCATGACAGCTTGATGTTCCATATCCTGAACAGCAGGTGGTGTATGACTGCTGACGATAGGCAGTGTATGCGTGCTGACTGCAGATGGCAAAACAAGTAAGTGTTTCATCTAGTAGCTCATGAGTTATGATTTCTGGATCTTGCAATGGTATTAATGCATTAGATAGCTGCTTAAAGTGCTGAAAGCTATTACTTATCTACACAGACTGATAGTTGATTAATAAGCGGCTACCTAGTTTGTATAGCAAACTAAGGCAGAAAGAAAATGCTTCCATGGCTCTGTGTTACATGGTGTTTATTGGTAAGTTAACTGCACAGTGTATGTATGCACAGAAATGGCTGGCGCCAAAGATTTTTACTGCATAACATTTGGGGAAAAATTGTATGTCGGACATACAAATTGAAAAATGATCCGTAATTGTTGAGTTACTTGCAAATAAATTCTTTCTACTAAAGCATATTTCTGCTTTACTGAGACACTAGTGAATGCAGATAAGTATGCATGATATGCTCATGTATACTGCAATATATTGAGTCAGTACTCAGCAAAAATAAACATGATACGTTTTGCTAAGAATATCCTTCGAGGCTGGACATTTCTCCATGAAGTCAGCAACTTCCTGGTATCCTTCACATGTACAGATAGCTATTGGGTTGTTACTATTCCATTTTCACATGAAAGTACATCTTTAGTACAGGGGTCATCCCACTGTTCTCACCAAGTTCAGTACAAGTTGCACATAACCAAATAAATATATTGTGACAATTTCACTAAACCTGATCATTGTACAACTACCTCAGTGCCTCCCTCTTCTTTACGTCAAAACTCTGGGTTTGCTGTTGTTATCAAGAGATATTGTAAAAGTTGAACATGAATCAAAGTGACCTTCTACATGCAATGAGTACATGTAATGGCCACTTTCTTTTACCATGCAAACTACTACCATAGTTACAATTTACACCAAACCAACAATCAATTTCTTACTAGTATCGGGTTCCTCTGCATCTCTTCCACCTCCACAAACCACACTTGTACTTATAACCACTTGAACTAGAGTAGTATGCAGTGTAGGCTTGAGAGTGGTAGGCAGTCCTGGTGCAATACCTGAAGATGATAATACAGTGTAGGCTTCAGAGACATAGGCAATGCTAGAGCAATACCTATGGTAATACAAAAGTGGTGAATTGCAGTATGAAATACCACTACATTACAGTAGCAACATTTTTGTGCTAGTTCTTTCTCCTGGAAATTGATCATGTTGTTTTATTCCTACAAAATAAATAGGGTGTGCAAGGCTTCATTCCTGAATTGGATCAAATGAAAACAATTAGTACTGACTTGCACTGAGAATTTCACTCAAAAACTATCAAAATTCTATTTCTTGAGGTAGATTGAACCATACATTCTCTTTGAATAAGTACGGTACTATCATCGAGCTCTTGATAAATCACATTTTCAGTGGTTAAGATTATAGTTAAAAGATAATCTCGAACAGCTCTCTTCTTAGGTTTTCTTATGCAAATGGTCCTCCCCCCCCACTCCCAAATTACACCCTAAGTAGAAAGAAAAATAATGAATGAACAGCCACAAAAGACCCATTGTTTTAGTGTTTCTTTCCCAGTCTGAAGGTATCTTCAAAGCAAGTCCTGGCTGGTTAGCATGATGGAAGAGGCAGTTCAAATGTGGGTCTTTGATGTGGTACTAATACTTCACAGTACTGATTACACAGAAAAGCTTCTGTCATTCCACAAGGCTGTAATCAGACTCAGGAAGAAAGAGAGCATTGCCCCATGTAACATCATCAACATGGATCAAACAATGTGTCATTTGGACATGCCACCATCACGATCTAATTCCAAGAAAGGAGAGAAGACAATCCGTATAAAAGCCACCAGAGCAGAGAAGAAAGGCTTTACTGTTTCTTTGGCAGGCAGAGTTAGCCAGTGGAGAGAAGCTACCAGCTGTGATCATTTTCAAAGAGAGGGGTGGCAAACTTGGTACAAGAGTGAAGAGCAAACTGAATGTCCCAGCAAATGTATGTGTGAGAGAATCTTCTAATGGATGGATGACTGCCCCAGAGTATCATCACTGGCCCAGCAATGTCTTCAAGCAAAAGGATGAAAGAAGGTTGCTTATCGTTGACAGCTATTGCCCCCATGTTCCCTTAACATGAAGGTATTTAAAGCTGAGAAATTTTTTTAAACCACTGCTAACCAGAGTTATGATAAAAAAAAAGGTTGACACTTCAGTGCATGACCAGAGAAATGTCATCCCGAATTGCAGCTCTGGAACCTCGGTAGGCCTATTAGCTATAACCTTCTGGTAGCAGATTACCGATATAGCACAGCCATACTGAGCTACAGGTCACTTTGACACTTCAGTGAAGTGTGCACTTAGCTATTGGGTGACTGCACTACGTTGCTTCTTTACAACACCTAGCTACTGACTCTCTCAATAGGCTTTGCACAGTGTTCTTAGCAGTTACACAACTCAGATACAGATACACAACAGTGCTATCATCTCACCTCTATATGGCTTCAATTACCACCAATTAGCACCCATCCTGGGTCTTGGACACTTGTGTTTGTGCATAGCAAGTAAGCTGCACTTCACTCTTCATGCAATGGCTATGCTTATTGTTAGAAGCTGGATTTGTGCAACTAACTCCGATCCCCTGTTCCCTGTTCCACTTTTGCCCTAACCTAGCCAGGCTTCCACACTATGTGTAGCTAGTTGGTTAGCTTAATGACTTATTTATGAAAGTACAAGCTGATTTGTCCACCTGCATTCAAGTCGCCATTTTCTTTCCACTTGGGGTGTGGTTAGCCTCATTACAACCCAAGTGGAAAGAAAAAAGTTATAGTAATGAAAGAATGAAAAACCGCGAAAGTGCACATGTATGTCCAATGTTTTTGCCTTTCTTTCCAAGGCTGAGAGGACTTACTGAAGTTTAACACCACAGCTAGATACAGTTGTCATTGAATTATCTTTGGTTAAAGTGCTAAGGCTGAGAGGTAATGCACGGAGACCATACAGGGCCAAACATTTTGCCATCATGAAATGGGACCTATGGTGACACAGGATTTTACAGTGAATGTACTTACATTCGCTAAAGATGAGAAAATTGGACTTTTTAAAACCACTGCTAACCTGAGTTATGGTAAATAATGTTGACACTTTACTGAAGTACGCACTTAGCTACTGGCTTGCTGCACTACAGCACATCCCACGCATCCACATTGCTTTGATGGCAATGGCGCTTCTTTACAACATTGACTGACATCTCTCAACAGGCTTTGTGGGGTGTTCTCAGCTCTTACATAACTCAGATATACAGATACGCAATAATAGCATGGCCATCTTCTGCCCAGTCAGTTGGCTGCCTTTGTATCATCTCGCCAATACATGTCTTCAATTACCACCAATTAGCACCCGTCATAGGTATTAGACATACAGTGTTCATGTAACAGCAGGTAAGCTTCACTCTACATTCAATGGCTATGCTTATTGTTAGAAGCTGGATTGTGCACCTAATTCTGATTTCCTGCATGTTCCCTGTTCCACTTTTGCCCTAATCTAGCCAGTCTTCCCCACTAACCATAGCTAGTAAGGACAAGCTGATACGTCCACCTACATTCAAGCCATCTGCATTCAAGTCAGCATTTTCTTTCCACTTGGGGTGTGGTTAGGCTCAAAAAAAAAAACAAAAAAAAAACGTGACAACACAGCCATGGCAAATGTTCTTGTAGTGGCTACACGGGGGCATGATACCAAGCATCAGATATGTACTTCTGTGTGCATTTCCACTTATTTAGTAGTGATACCTTTACCTACTATCACAATTTGTTTTGGCTTGCTGCACTTGAAGAAAAATCTGTGATCACTTATTTTGTGTTGATGTGAAGAAAATTAAAATTCTTCTTGCCAAGAACTACGAGAAGTGAAATTTGTAGCCCAAAGAGCCTCAGAAGTGATCTCTGAGAATAAAAAAAGTTTGGAGGTCAGGGCTTTCAGTTACCAACTTAAGATTGGTAACATTTGAGTGACACCAGCTGCCCTGAAAAGACCAGAATGGAGAAAGTGAGACCCTCTATGTTGCTGGTATGGGTTCAACATCTACATCTGATCCTGGCTGCATGACGTACTCTCTGCGCAGTATTGACAAGGATAAACAAATTCTCTGCAGTTATGGTCTGGTCAACGTTAGGAAAACCAAGCCAAGACTGGACTTAGATGAGGCTAAGATAGTGCCAGGATGCTTGTTACATACGTAGCAGGACATTAAAATTAAGTCAGCCAATATGTGATCAGCATACATGCAGTTCTCCAGTTATATGCCTGTATCTCTGATGTAAATAAAGTGGATTGAAGCTTCTGAATGGAGTGATGAATTCCACTGCTGCAAGTGCAATATAATCTCACCCCATTTTTCATATACTATAAGCTTAAACCCACATAACCTGCCTGTCTTAGCTTGTAGCATATATTCATGCGACTTGTATTTGCTGATAAATGGCTTTCATGAGGGACATAAATATTGTACATTTAAATGAAAGTTGTCTTAAATACTGCCTTTGTCATCTGGAGCTTGGAGTACTGCAACAATTGAAGTTGCTATAAGGACTGGGAACTGTACAAACAGTTCACATGCATTGTATAGAAAAGAACAATCCTGTTTTCACTGTTGTGTACCAGTATTACCAGTTCAACAAACACTGAATTTGGAATAACCACACCAAGGTTACTTTAAGTTTTACTGTGGTGTGTGCATGTGCATGCGCATGTATACAAATGATCTTCCAACCCCATGTGTGTGTACATGAGCAATCAATGAATCACATCTCCCTAAAAAAATAAATAAAATAGGCCTAGGTGTTATGTAAAGACACCCACTGCACAGGACGCGTTTGGCCAATACCAGGCCTCATGAGCTGCGCTGGGGTGATGTAAACAAATGATCTTCCAACCCCAAGTCAAAAGTATTTTTACTGGGACAGTCAAAGGCACTTACTAGAACAGTCATAAAAAAGTCAAAATGTAGTTACCTATCACAAAAATCGATTTCAAAGTTATATAAAGATATGTACCAATTCTGTTTGGTTATACACAGGTCTATTTCTCACAGAGGACTGAACACAGTCGAAAAATCTAACCCTATTTATACTTATGCAAGAGTCAACTGAGAAAGCGCACGCAGAACGTAATTTTATTGCTATGTTGCGGCCTTGTTTTGAAGCTAAGTATACCGGGTATACCACTTCCATTGAGTTGTGCCTGTAGTTTTTGGCAGGCAGGATCAGGATGAGAGAACAGCATTTCAACAACCTGCAGCTGTAGGTGCAACTACAACCGGCACTGCAGCAGTTGGCGCGCTTTTAGAAGCTGCCTTAAAGCACCATACATTATGCTAGGTAATATCGCCGTAAATACTAAGTTTAAGTGCATACGGAACTCACTGCTGGGCATCTACTTCCAGCGATGAGAAGACAATGACGCACACTGCCACAGCTACCACCACACAGTATTTGTAAACGGCTGCCATAGTCACTGCCACAGAAAACGTTTTTAATCTGCTAGTATAGCTAAATATATATGTAGCTTCATGTCTACATATCCGAAGTGACGTAGCACGTTTCTCCCACAAGCCGTGTGGAAACGAAAGTCACGCCCACAATAATTTGCGCGCGCATCTTAGCGCGCGTTTAGAAGTTGCTACATCAGCAGAGAATCACTTTCATGTATCTCCAAGCATGCTGTTCGATGTACATTTGGAAAGGCTGACTTGCGTATTCCGTATCGGTACCATCAGACAGTTCTCCATACCCTAGCATTCTACGATACGACCAGGACGACCGAAGGCAGGAAGCAGGAGGTACTTCGTATTTACCAAGGTCTGCTCCCTAATTAACTGCTCCGTGTGTAGAAAGTAAACTATACGAACTAATCTTAATAATACCGGGAGACAGCCATACCTGAACCATGAAATTTGTAAATTGTTGTGGGTGTGGCTTTCCTTTGATTTACCGCAGCCCTTGGTAGGGGAGCTCCAACACCAACTGGCACATCAATATTCCTATTTTCTGCATACACATGCACCACTGTATGACTAGCTAAAATTGGTTGGGGCAATGGGTGGGGCTGTTGTAAATCAAGAAACAAATTCAAACCACACCCTCAACAATTACGTATCCGTTGTTCAGGTATGGCAGTCTCCAGTAAGGTTAGAGCTAGCATTTTGTATAGTCAGAATTCTGAGCATACCTTTACAGCTAATCCTATAACTGCCCAGGCCAGACATCTTTTGATGATTCAAAAACAGGGGGAGTGGACAATCATAAATAAAGTAGTACAAGAATCACTATAGTTAGCTACAGCAAGGCTGGGGAGTTAATTTAGCCTGTAGATCCGCCCCAATCAAACATTTAAATTTTCAGTAAAAATTAACTAGGCATTCTAGTCTATTCTGTAAGGTTTCATGTCTGTCTTTCCAGAATACTCAGTGCAGAGCAGCTTTTACACAAAATAGCAAAGTCTATTAGGGATAAATGATTGCTAAAGCCAACGCTAACAATGAAGCTGAAAAAATTAAGCTATGTACCCAATGATCAGAGTGGTTCTATTTTTGGCAGTTTCAGCTCTTCTATTTAACGTCTGACTCCATGATTGTTATAGCCCGAGATAACATCTGTTTTACAATAATTCTTCAATTCAACTGAACTCATGATAACACCTGTGAAACAGTACCTAGCAACTAGCTTATAAAGTCTGCAACAGCACGAAATAAACTCTATGGTATGTGATAGTTTAAGTTTGGCATGGTCAACACTCATTTGCTCATTCAAAACACTGCAAAAACAATACAGGTCACAGTACACAACGTGAAGCACATTGTATGCTGCAACACAGTAATTTAGCGAACAATCACAGCATTTCAGCACTGACATTCTAACTTTCTAGGTTAGGCCCAAATAAGGTAGCTACCTAATTGAGATGAGTTGTTTGATGTGTTTTCAGATAACATTAACAAAAACTAGTATAGGAAGTACATTTCGGGATGCATAAAGCAATTGGCTCGGATCAACTACTGACTTTGAAGTACATGTAAAAGTTTTGAACAAATGTGAGGAAATTACTATATAGCTACACAGCATAGGGAGGCTGGTACACCCAACATAAGGCTCAAGATGGTGATTACTGTCAAGTGGCTGGACAAATTCTGAAATCCACAACATTCAGAATTGAGCACCTTATGAAACAAACCTTAGCAGCAGTAGCCACTAGCTAGCTTAGCTAGCTGCAGAAATCTACATGTAACAGCAGGGAATCCCGGAAACATAATGTGTGTGATAGCTCTCAAACAAACCCAAAATGTATACTTAATTAGCCTTAAGTTTGGCATGACCAACACTCACTTGTTTGTTCAAATGTTGTGCATTTGAGTTGTAATAGCACGCATGCAAAATGCCAGGCCAGAGAAAGCCAGAAATTAATATTGACAACAATAGATTTGTGGCTGTACTTTTATTTCCTGTAGCTACCTTGTTTTGGAATTCTATCACAGTTACATCATTAGACATCTTTTATGTTCGCTGTTTATACTAACTAGTAGTCGTAAGTGTAGCAGATTTTATGGTCAAACTATAGAATAAGATTTGGAGGGATGATGAATTGAAGGCCAAAATTAGGCTCACCCAATATGAGCCTGCATTGTCCATGCTTGCTGAAAATGATACCCCTACTTACTGAAAGTTTTGTTAGACAAAGAGTTCATAACAGTAAGAGTGTGCAACTCACATACTGTTTATATTACGTCTGCGAGCGATTTAAACCAGATACATCCCGAGTAGGTGGGATATAAGTGTTTTGTGTCACTGGTTGCTAAGCAAATGATGTCAAACACGGTTGTTGCTATGCGTGATGTCATGCAAATGTGTTTTGTAGGCATCTCAATTCAAATAGAAGTTTGTGGCTGAATCTGTAGCGTAATTTACTCACTGCCAGTTCGTTCAGCTTTCAGCGATGTTGAATTTTGTCATCCAAAATCGAAGAACACAAGCAAGAATAAAGAACTGTAAGTTTTTGAGGCAAAATCACTTTTTACGCAGCTCACATGCATGTACATGTCCAGGGTCGTGCGTTGACAATGTTGTGTGTAGTTCGAGCGTAATTCAGTGAAGTGTTGCTGCTCTCTGTGCAAAGCTATAGTCGAAATAAAAGTGTGTTCTAAAGTCTGCTGTATAGCGCAACTAATAAATTTGCCTAGGCTTCGATTGAACGCTGTATTAGGAGTGCGCAGCCGGGTTTTTTCTTGTCTTGATGCTTCGTGTATAGATTCCATGTCATATGGCTATACGTCATATATTCTGGACTGTCCATACACAAACAATGTATATAGAGTTAATGTGTACACCCATGCAGTTAAAGCACGCTTCATACCTGTAAAGCATTCTTCACACCTATTTAAAGCACTCTTCACATCTATTTAAACCACGGTTCTCAGGCAAGGTGGGATCTTGCTTCCTTAAAGTGTGAGGCTTCTTTGATCCACCCACACAAGGTGACACAAATATGTCTATACTTGCCATCTGGACAGTATGGTGTAGGTAACAGCAGTGAATATACTAAGCAGTGAAAACAGCAGTAAAGAGGCAGGCTTTTGCTAGAGCATTCACTCAGCTAATGTACACTTGTACCTACAATATGTTGTTAAGTACCCACTAAACATATTCACTTTTGTTGCCTGCGTAATACTGTCCAGATGGCTGGGGGGGGGGGGGGGGTAGAAACCATACCAGAGTTGCACGCTCTTACTGTTATAAACTCTTCATTGGACTTAGGCTACAATAACCATGTAGCTAACAAACTATGTGCCACAGCTCTTATTACATACCGTAGTGTCCTGCAAATACCCTCGCGCATAAGCCCCCCTGCATTTTTAGCGCAAAGTCTCACAGAGGTATTTTTTATCCCACGCATAAGCCCCCCCCCCCCCCCCCCCCCCTCACAGCAAGTCACATCGGAGTGTGTCAAACACAGCTACGTATGTATGTTTAGGCATTAGAATAATCAATAGATAATAATAACACACTTTACACTATGTGCACTTCCATAGACCACACATTTGTAGTTTGACATTTACAACTAATCTGTCTTCCACCTGTTGTAGCCTGGTGCTATAACAACTGTCCATATGTTGTTCTAACAGTGAGATAAACTTAGAGAATTTTTTTCAGCTCCACATAAATTTGTGTGAAGAAGGTAATTGGAACTGATCCTTCCCCCCTTAACAAAAATTTTATATACCCTGTGTACACATCAATTGATTTGACTTGACAAAATAGTACTGGTTGAATTTCTTATCATTCACGCTTATGCTAAGGCTGTGGTGCATGAACTGATAAACTGCAGCTGGCTCCAACATAATTATGTTGAAGTCCCAATGAACAACTCATGAAGGACAGGTTACAGAGTGATGTATAGAAATCTTATCTTTCACTGTAGATAATAATTGTGCTGCTACTTTACACAATATGATGTACTAGGGATTGAATTTGCAGAGCTCTACATGTAGCCTTGTATGTATACATAATGCCCAAGAGTGTCACAATATTATACTAAAAGGAAATGGTGATCCACATGTGGGAGGTTATGTGATATTAACTGAATGCACAACATTTGAACAAACAAGTGAGTGTTGACCATTTCAAAACTAAGGGCTAATCAAGTACACATTTTGAGTTTGTTTGAGAACTATCACACATCATGTGCATTTGTTCCAACAAACATCACTCTAGTTTGCTGTCCTGGTATTCTTGTCTCATGTGCTAGCTAGGCTTGGGGTTCATGGTGCATTGATTTCCTTACATATCAAGCTAAAATGTAGCGTGTGCTTCGACAAATAGGCTAAGCATCCCCACCTATTTTTATGTACATAGTGCAATAGCCCAATTCCATATTTGTGTGCACACAATGAGTGACATTTAGCTAAAAAAAATCCACCAATACAAAATACACGGGTTGCTCAGAGCATAATAGGAACTGGTATGCACAATCGATGAACCACTTTCCCTGAAAATAGGGCAGGCCTCGATGTTATGCAAAGTCACCCACTCTCCAGTACATGTCATGCATAGAATGTTATATTTATCAAGCAATGACTATATGTATCAATGACTCCATGTGCAAGAGTGGCATTGTTTTATTTTCATACTTATCTCTCTCATCTTGTTAGTGCATTTAAAACACAAAAGGGTTTTATGTTGATGTGGGACTTAAGTCAGGTGGACAGATTAAGTGGCCACAGGTTCTGACATCCTGCTCTATTGGCCAACATTTGCATGCTAGCTATATACTGGTGTTTTACTCATAAACTATGTGCAAAGGAGAGAAGTGGCTGGCCCATCCAGTGGCAACCAAGTGGCTTCTATAAAAGCCAATCACAACAGTTGCCATTTTCTTTTTTGCCTGTGCTGTTTACGTTTTTTGCCTGTGCTGTTTACTTTTTTGCCTGTGCTGTTTAGGTTTTTTGCCTGTGCTGTTTACTTTTTTGCCTGTGCTGTTTACTTTTTTGGCCTGTGCTTTTCAGCCTTGCTTACCTCCCTCTGCCCTACCATCCCAGGCACCTTGGTCCCACCTCCCATTTCTCCCAAGTATACTGTGCCAAATCACATCCCAGTGATAAAATCACATTATTTCCAATGAAATTACCTGATTTGGAAATCAATATTAATAGGAACCAAACCAACAAGCTCGCCATTTTTCTTTCTCCAGCTCGTATGGACTGTAAGGCAACAGGTTTCAGCACTTTTTTACACTGAATTTCATTTTCTAGAAGTGTTTTTGAAGCTATGGATACAAACAGCATTTTGGATGTTAAACTTATAGTTAAGTAAAATAACACTGGTACTACAAGAGGAGTGTACCCGTGTGTACTCTACGATTTTGGGAAATATATCTAAACTGTGTAGAAAATAAGAATACCACACAAATGTTTCTGAGAGACATCAGTCTGTGTTGTAAAGAAGTGCCGTTGCCATCAAAAGCGTTGTGGAGGCATGGACCTGTAGCGAAGTGCGCACTTCACTGAAGTATCAAAGTGACTTGTAGCTCAGGTGGCTGTGCTGTATCGGTAGTCTGCTACCAGAAAGTTGTAGCCTAGCTTGTTAACAGTGTACGTACCTTAGTTATTAGACAAGGCTCCAGAGCTGTAACTCTGGATGAAGTTTAGTGTGGTCACTGAAGTGTCAACATTTTTGATCATAACACAGGTTAGCAAAAAAAAATCGTATATTCTCATTTTTAGCAAATGTAAGTACCTTTATGCTAAGATAGGTAGTTTGGGCACTGTAAAATCCTGTGTCACCATAGGTCCCATTTTGTTATGGCAATTGTTTGGCCCTGTATAGACTGATTACCTCTCAGGCTGATTACCTCTCAGGCTGATTACCTGTCAGGCTTAGTACTTTAACTGAAGATTCTTCAATGACAACTGTATCCAGCTGTGGTGTCAAACTTCAGTAAGTCCTCTCAGGCTTGGAAACACAGGCTAAAGCTAAAACATTGGGCATACACATGCACTTTGTGGCTTTTCATTCATTTATTCATTACTATCATTTTTTTTTCCACTTGTGGTGTAACTTCTATAACTGGGTTTCAAATTTTCCAAAAATTTTAAAGAATTCCTGATTATGGCTTAACTACTCATGGTGCATAGTAAAAGTAATATTAGTAGCTAAGGTCGTGTGTGCAGACACTGAGTGTTGCAGTCGACTAAAACGTAATGCACTCAGCATGGACTATCTCCAGATTCTTTTCATTGTTTGAAACTGCAGACAATAATTGAAGAATATTGACTTGTCTGAGCGAGCAACACACAACATGCATTTATCACTGTAAATATTACTGCATACAAAACTTACTGCTGGACATCGGCCGTCATCACTGCCAATTACAATGGAACATAGTCACTGTTACCAACGCACAATATTTGCAAGCACCTACTGTAGCTGTTCACACTACTATACAGGAAATTACCTGAGCTGCTGCTTGCAATAAACATCTAACTAAAATATTGCATTCAGCATATAGATGTAGCTACACACCCACACACAGGAAATAACATGTATTTGCTCACGTGTAGCTAGTGGTTCTTCTACACTAGGCCGACCTCTTCGTTTTGCTCAGATATTGTGAAATTTAAATGAAGAGTGGTCGAAAGGATTGCAATACATTAGTATGCAAATTTGGAGAGAGTTAATTTTACCTCTGTGATATACATCAATGCAAGAAACAAATAAAGAAAATTAGTCAATACTGGCACCACAAGTTAATATGTCCATTTCAGATAAATAAATGTTCTCAAAAACACTTGCATTGCAAATTCTACACATTAGCAAACTCTAACTGGAGACAAAATCAAAGTTTAACGTGACAAAATAGTACCGGTTGAATTCCTGTCATTCAAGCTTAGGCTAAGGCTATGGTGCATAAACTGACAAACTGCAGCTGAGTCCAACATAATTATGTTGAAGTCCTAACTAGCAACTCACTAATTAAGAACAGGTTACAGAGTGATGTATAAAAAATCTCATCTTTCACTATAGTCAATAGTTGTGCTGCTACATACTGTACCCAGTATTTATGGTGCACTAGGAAATGAGTTCTACATGTATACTATAGCCTTGTATGTATACAATATGCCTAAGTGTGTCACAATATTATACTTTCTGGCATAGTCAAGTTGCCATAAAAGGAAATGGTGATCCACATGTGGGAGTTTATGTGATATTATCTGAATGCACAACATTTGAACAAACAAGTGAATGTTGGCCATTTCAAAACTAAGGGCTAATCAAGTACACATTTTGAGTTTGTTTGAGAACTATCACACATCATGTGCATTTGTTTCAACAGACATCACTATATATTTTGTTGTCTTGTCATTCTTGTGTCATGTGCTAGCTAGACATGGGGTTCATGGTGCATTGATTTCCTTACATAGCTATATATTACGCTAAAATGCAGCATGCAACTTCGACAAATAGGCTAAGCAGCCCCACCTATTTTTAAGTACATATTGCAATAGCCCAATTTCATATTTGTGTGCACACAATAAAAACCCACCAATACAAAATACACGGGTTGCTCAGATCATAATAGGAATTGGTATCAACAATCAATGAACCACACTTCCCTGAAAATAGGGCAGGCCTTGATGTTATGCAAAGTCACCCACTCCACAGTACATATCATGCACGGAATGTTATCAAGCAATGACTATATGCATCAATGACTCCATGTCCAAGAGTGGCATTGTTTTATTTTCATACTTATCTCTCTCATCTTGTTAGTGCATTTGAAACACGAAGTGGTTTTATACTGATGTGGGACTTTAGTCAGGTGCACAGATAAAGTGGCCACAGGTCTGACACCCTGCTCTATGGGCCAATATTTTCATGCTATACTGGTGTTTTACTCATAAACTATGTGCAAAGGAGAGAAGTGGCTGGCCCATCCAGTGCCAACCAACTGGCTTCTATAAAAGCCAATCACAACAGTTGCCATTTGCTTTTTGGCCTGTGCTGTTTACGTTTTTCTGCATGTGCTGTTTACTTTTTGGCCTGCATGTGCTGTTTACTCTTTGGCCTGTGCTGTTTACTTTTTGGCCTGCATGTGCTGTTTACTCTTTTGCTGGTGCTGTTTACTTTTTGGCCTGCATGTGCTGTTTACTTTTTGCCAGTGCTGTTTACTTTTTTGGCCTGTGTTTTTCAGCTCTCTCTCTGCCCTACCATTCCACCTTGGTCCCATCTCCCATCTCTCCCACCCTTTCTTCTAACTCACCTCCCACCTCCCATCTCTCCCAAGTATACTGCGCCAAATGACATCCCAGTGCTAGAATCACAGAATTCCCAATGAAATTATCTGATTCGATTAACTACAATATTAATAGGAGCCAAACTAACAAGCTCACCGCTTTTCTTTCTCTAGCTTGTATGGACTGTAAGGCAACAGACCTCAGCACTTTTATCACTGTGATTGTAGCTATGATTTTTACGGAGTGCTTTAGTCTTCAGTGATCTAGCTCTCCTATACTGAAGATGCATATACAGACTATAATAAGTAATTTTGTTTTTGCCATTCTGTGCATGGAGTTGGCCAAACTACATTTCCCCCACCCAAAAATTTAACAGAAAGACTTCTGTTAACTCTGAAATGTATATCTGTACAATTTTGAGAACTACACACGTTAAGGCATTTCTGGAAGTTGTATTGGAAAAGATGACATTGCTGTGTGCCAATACTACGTAGCATGAAGTTGGTTTCAGTCACACTGCACCTGGATGTATACAAGGTCTTTGCACCAAACTATACACTCCAGGATGGATATCTAAATGCACACATTAAACCTCTTCATAGGCTACGCCTAAAATGGTCAGTTTCATTTCAATTTTACAGCATTTTGCGATGACCTTTCAAAATTTGAATACTGCCTACGACAAACTACAAAGTAGATTAGGTAGATTAGGCCTTTGACAGGCCCACCTATAGTTTGTACAATGGATTTGTAGTTAATTTTATGGTTTTTTGATTTTGGTGCATTGTCTAATATTGTAAGGTCAACGCAAAAAACTGTATGTATCCATAGCTTCAAAAAGACTTCTAGATAATGAAAAAACTCAGTGTATAAAGGGTTAAAGCTGCTGCACATATTTACTCCCAGCTTGCTCAAAATTTAGGAGGTCACCTGAATACTGAAATTAACATAGCCAGTGTGCATTTACTATCTCACTGTTGCAAAATGAGTAGTGTTTTTGCAATACAACCAGTGAACTGCTATAAATGCAAGAAGAATAATAGGGCAACTTTAAAGCATAATAGGCATAAGTCATTTGCATAAGGGAATAGTCTATAAAAAGCATAATTTGTCAAGTCCTAGATCACGTGTGCTTTCCAACAATAAATGGTGGTCTGGTGAACAAAGTTAAGTTCTGGGAGACCTATGCAGAATGTGACTAAGACTGTTGAGATTGTGAGATCATTGTTATTCTACTTGGCATCTCTAGTAGTAGCCGTTTTGTTCTTTTTAATCATCTATTGTATTTGATATGCAAACATTAGAAGTGCAAAGAAAAAAGACTGTACAAACCAAAAGCACAGTCACTGCTTGCAGATTATTATATTCTCCAGGTAGATCTATGTATACTTGTGAGCTGATGGCACAACAAAAAATTGTGTTATACCATCCAGCATATAGGACAGACCTCTTACGGATGGGTGCAGTTTAAGGGCTAATGAAATTAATCTCCTCACATAACATGGGGCATGAAATCCCAAATAGGGAATATGCAGCTCTATATAGACACGTGTGTACTGCATCAGCTCAGCTCCATATTTGTATACACACATTTAGTGACAGAGCAATATTGTCCTTAATCTATAGTACACTAATTTTAATTTATATATAGTTAGAGTGTGGTTATGGTTGGGTGCAGCCTGTATAAAATGCAGTATAGCATAATATTATGCTACTATTCTGTCGTTGACAGCATGTTAGCATGGCAGCTTGTCAACAACAAACTTTAGAAGAGGCATACAGTGTGCTAAAAAATTATTCTGATGGTATAATTTAATTTGTCTGTACAATTTTGACAATTAGGTTGATAGATAGGTGTTTTGTAAGTATTATAGTTGTATACCAATACTAGCATGAAAGTAAAAGTTGGTTTCAGTCACAGCGCACCTTGATGTAATTATACATCTTGCATATTGCACGAAACTCTTCCAAAATGCAAACATTGTGTATATATTCCAGGATGGATATCTAAGCTAGTGTACAAACTAAATGTATGAGTAACCTATGAGCATAGGCAAACCTTTCTACAAAGCAGGAGTGTAATGTTAGTTTCACATCATGTGCCCTAAAATGTATCCACTACGTGAAAGAAATCTAGAAAACTAAAACTATGAAATGTGCCCTAAAATGTCTCCACTACGTGAAAGAAACTAAAACTACAAAATGTTCAAATGTGAGCAAAAGTTGGTGGCTATGGCTTGTTAGGGAGATAACCATATGCTTGACACTCTGTCATCATCATGGGGGTAGGAGCTTCATATGCTACATCCTCTTGGGTATCACGTATCTTTATCACTGAGGTGGGGACTTCATATAATTCATTTTCTTTTGTGACTTCCATTTCTTCTTTCTGTGCATCTGGTGTGGTATCCCTTCCTGCAAAAGAGGTTACAGAATTGTCTAGAGCTTTCACTACTTGTAACTGTAATGCAGAGATTATTATTTAGGTGCAGCTGGGTGTATTAATTGATTTAGTTCTAAACATTCAGAAAATGGCAAAAATTTTTTTCATGTTTACGCACCTACACAACTGAAACCATTAATACCTAAAGACCATAACTGTAAGCAACACTCACCTGATCTTTTTGAGGCTCGTCTCCTATTTATGATGACACCACCAACTAGTATGAGGGTAGTAGTGGTAATGGCCAGCATTATTCCCCCACCACCAGCCATTCCTGCAAATTTACATTGTCACAAAAGAGTTTGAAAGTTTGCATAAGTACTTATAAGGTAAGCCTCATTCCCAGGCCTCCCCCGTTTTTACCTTCCGTTTGTGTTCACAATAATACATGGGAGCGGTCTTCCGCTCCCATGTATTATCGTGAATGGAAACAAAAGGTAAAAACGGGGAAGGCCTGGGAATGAGGCTATGCTAGGATAGTAGATTTGATTGCATCATAGCTACATACACTGGTTGTTTAAAAGGAATAAATTCAAATTTTAGTCAAATAAATGAACATTGAAACAAGTAGTGGCTGCAGTGTCACCAAAGGAATTAATACAGGAAAACAATAGCTGTGACCATGGTCTTATCAGATGCACAGGTTCTGGCGGCTTTGCATGAGTAATACTATATTGTAAGTCTGTGGTGTGTGTTTACATACATACCAGCCACAAGAAGAGGGTTAAACTGTGTAGATTTCAGAGGTAAAGCCTGTTCAGTTGCAACTGGCTGGGCTCTGCTGTTCAGAGTTGGCTTCACATCTGCACTAGTGGTAGTTGGTTCTGCTTGTGTGATATTTGTTGTATGTGAAAGAAAATGTATGGCTTCATGAGATGGCAGTTAATCAGCAATATACATCAGCTATTGAGTCACAGGTAGGTAGTTAAATTGTGTGATAGAAACTGGGCCTGATTTTGGTGAAATTGCTAATGGTCGATAGCCATCCGGCTACTTTAAGTCTTTGGTGCACTCATAACATTATATCTGTGAACTCGGTACAAGGGAACAGCTTTAGAACTTGCAGGTAGTATGAATCTCTTTGCTAGATCACACCCCAAGCAGTACTACCTGCCTGCTAGATATAACCCATGTTCAAATAAATAAGAAAGAAGGGGGTTTATAACAATGAAGCAATCTTTACTTGCAAGTGTGTGACTCGTACTGCAGTAAATGGTGGGGATAAAGCCTTCCTTTTTGGTTACAAGTACACTCTCTTATGCAGGTCTACCAGAAGCAACTTTTACCTGGACCCGGTCTATTTGAGTGCAGAACATGCAAAAATTTTCAAGCAATTTCAACCTGTCATGAAACTCTCTTGCTGTACTTCACCTTTAAATAAGTAGCTACTACTTAGCTTCTTGCTTTCTTCCAAACAATCAAGCCACAATAATCTACTCGACTTTGGTTGCTCAGTTCATCTGCAATTCAGCTGGGGAACAAGATCTAAACTACACACAAGCTGAATGCAAGGTATTGTCACAGTTGGGTTTGATCTGATAATAGCAAGGCAAGGCACACTGGCTGACTGCTTCCTCAACAAACACTCCTGCAGTATGTATAGTTTACATGTACCACTCACCAGTGGTTGCTTCAATGTATATGGTCTGGATAACATCCAAAGCATCAGGTATCTCACAGCGATAGATTCCATTCTCTCCACCTCTCCTTCTGTGCAGAAGAACAACACTGTGACCTCTGGTTCTGTAGAAACCCCACATGATATCTTCACTGGGAACTCTAGTTCCATTGGGTAAGTACCAGTTTCCCATGGCAGCACTAGAGTAAGGAGGTCGGCAACAAGCAGTTTGCTCAGTTATGCAGAGCAGGGCATCATCACCTACACCAATATCTTCCAGGGTTGCAAAACTGTTGTTTTGGTATGTTGTGTTTTGAAGTGAGAAAGTGACATTACCAGCACCTGGAGGGAAGAAATACCCGATGGTTACATACTTGTCATATTTCTAAAATAATGTCTGAGAAAGCCTAGACAGTGGTGCCATTTGCCACTGAGGCAGAGGTGCAGCTACCTTCTTGTTTTTATCCTGTAATGGTATGTGTGTGTACTCAGCCCATAAACAACTTTCACATGCATAGCAGCTTGTTAACAGTGGTTGATTAGCTGGCTATGAAACAATCAAGGACGACCACAATACGTTTAATAAGTCTTTAACACAGTGCACAGTTGATGTTTGAGTTAGAATGCACAAAATACTGGACAAATTTAGGATCATGTATGCAAGGAGCATTAGAAGGAGGTGACACGTCTCGTCTCTCTTGGCAGTTGTGTTGATCAACAGTGACCCATCATCCCTTCTCAAACGTATCCTTACAATCATAGCTTTAGAGACTGAGGCTTTCACTTAGTAACACATTTGGCACAATACAGATTCACCAGCCTGGAGGCACAATAATGCATGTCTACATTGGCCCATCACCCTGACCTACAGTATCTTGCTCAGTTGCTTGGGAAGGAGCTTCTGACACAAAACTACTGTTCAGTTGTTCACTATCATGTTCTTCACATTTTTTTCAAAACAGGCAGCTACAGTGCCATTTTTGTCATTATCCAAAGCTATTGTCCAGACTGCCCAGACTTGGGCTGCTTTGCAGCTCTGTGCTTTTGGATGCACTTACCATCTCTATCTAGCCTGCCCCGACTAGCCTCAAGCTACTCTGTTGCCCTACATTTGTGATTATGTTTGCATTGTCTAAATCCAGCCTGGTGTGCCTAGCATGCAGGAAGTAGCCCTTTCCTCTTGTTCCAGAGTAGATCCATTGGTGTTGAGGTAGAATGGTTGGGAGAATGGTCCAAAATGTAGGGATGGAGTAAAGTATTGTCTTGTTTATCTTATGTTCTTTGGTTGGTTTTTAGGGATTTTCTTCCTACACGCTCTTGATTTCATTTTTGTTGCACTTGTATATGTATGCCCATACTCAGTTTGTATAGCTTTACATAACCAGAAAAGAAGTACAATATTCAGTATTAATCGAGCTGTAATAAGTATGGTACCTTGACATGTGTGTCCATCACTTTTAAGTTGGTAGTCATCATCACAGGAACAAGTGTAATTTCCATCTGAGTCATGACAGTTGTGGTGGCAGCCTCCATTATTACCTAGGCACTCATTAATATCTAAGTGTGTACAAAGAATTTATATTTCAAAAATGGTTATGGAATTGTGGAAGCAACATAAAATTTTTCCTGACCCAACCACAAAGCAAGGTCTGCCTCTGCTATCTATATCAGGACACTAGAAACACTGGACCCAGGGATGCAAGGACCTGAGCACCAGAGGACCAAGGATCTCTAGCTGTGTGTGTCGCACTTAGCTGTTATAACTATAATGCGGTGCATTGTGGGGTGAGCGTGAGTGAGTTGTATCGTGTATTTATAGGCAGCATGGTAGTTATGTATTATACTGCATGTTTGTAATGTATATATGCACAATGCACAATAGGATGTTTATACAAATTTATGCATCGGCAGTCTGGGTAGAACGCCTACTAGTAGCCCTATCTCTCTCCGCTTCATTAATGCTCGGTTGTTTCTGCTGCACGTCAGGCTCTCTCTCGTTCTCATGTGCGCAGTACCCTGTTTTCCTTGTCTTGCGATGGTTTCACAGCTCTTTACAGAAATCCAACTACAAGCAGCTTGTGTCAATGTTCTAAGCTCAAACTTATGGCTGTGTTGTTATACAGTCCACATTGCTTTACACACAAAAGATGCTCTTCACACCAGATATTATGCTATTTCACATTATCCACTAGCTTCTTTCATTCTTTCTTCACTCTGTAAAACCCGAGAATAGTCTCATTTATTGCATGCAAGGCTACTAGTATGACTGAGCTAGATGCGCAAAAGTCCTGGGGTTGAAGGTCATCTGTATAATAGTCTTCACAGGTGGAAGAATCTCATGTGTGCAAGTCTGGCTTTGCAAAACTGACAGTAGACTACTCTGAAGATCAAAGAAGACAAGGGACAGTTTGCTATAGAGTTGTTTGTTATAAGTAATGCATAACAATGACGTAACTACAAGACATAGCTGTGTGAGTTTGGGCTTGTAGCATTGGCAGAGATTGGGTGTATAGTTGTATCTTCGCTATAGCTAATTGGTGCAGTGCAGCACAGCCCTCAAGATTTGTGTCCTCAGGTCCCAAGTTTATATTCTCCCATCTATAGGACCTCCCAGATAATCAGCAGTGTAATGCAAAGTATTAATAATAATATTATGATGCTTAGAGTCTGAGCTACAGCCTTTCAAAGCTAGTAACACATGATTAGCAAATATACTTGGCTACATCCTGACAGTAAAGAAATATTGTAGTCTCATGAATGATCACCCACTCTCAACAACTTCATGAGTATAGTCAAGGGAATAAATGCCTACTCTTTTACTATCCAAGTTAACAAAACCGCAACCTCCTTTGAAATTTAGAGAAGTGCTACGCATTCGTAAGAAAAACACCTAACAAAGCAGATTAAACTCAAGTGTGCAGTTACATTTTGCAAGCCAAACACAAGTTAAAATATGGCACAAGAGTGCAATACTCAAATAATTATGATATATTCCTCAAAAGTTACAGATCGAATCATGTATACTCCTTATCATGCAGATAAAATTTTCCATAAATTGTGTGTGGGTTATACTATTGCTACATTTATAAGTGAGCTTACTAGTACAAGAAAATCCACTGCCTGTATATCCAGTGTTGCAAAAGCAGGTATAACTCCCTTCAGTGTTGTTGCAACTTGCATTATCATGACAGATATCAGCGCCTCTAGTGCATTCATTCATATCTGCAGTTCAAATTCAAAAGTTGTACTAGTATGTAGTTCAGTAATGAGGATAGTACATGATTAGTGGGCTTGCATGGAACTGAATGTGACTAGGAACAGGATTAAACCCTATGCAATTCCATATAGCTATATTGTAGGGAGATGCATAAGCTGCTGTACGACACATTGAATTCAAATTCTGGATCCTTAAATTAGCTGGAAATGGTATAAATTAGACTGAACTTTCACTTTGCTGGTAGCTGCTATGTATGCACCGATGGAATGCCAGGCTTCCAAAGGCACCATTTCATAAATATGGAGAACAGCTGTTTTGTTACTGACCAGTAGTGCAAATGCTCAGAGCATCTTGCCTCACACTGGAAATAGAGGAATTTAGATGTTACGAGGCAAAAATAGTGGAAAGTGAAAAGGCCGGCAGTTGTCGGGAGTCGAACCCATGACACCTCTGGGTGAGCCACCAGTGTTCAGCTACTGAGCACAACAGCCGGACAACCACCAACCCTCACAATCCTCTATATGTACTCTATATTCACTTTCCTCTATTTTCGCCTCGTAACATCCAAATTCCTTTATTTCTAACATGAGGCAAGATGCTTTGAGCATTTAGAGTGAGAAAAAACACTCAGCATGGGTTCTCTGCTGATGGAGAGAATTTTCCAGTCAACTCCTAACGGAGTTCTGAGGGCACATACTGAGTGGCTGCCAGGTGTGCAACTGAGGCATTCAGTACCACCTGTGCAGTACATATAGAGGATTGTGAGGGTTGGTGGTTGTCCGGCTGCCATGGCTCAGTGGCAGAGTACTGGCGGCTCAAGCCAGAGGTGTCATGGGTTCGACTCCCGACGACTGCCGGCCTTTTCTCTTTCCTCTATTTTCGCCTCATAACATCTAAATATTAATACCAGTAGTGTAGTCTACAGATCAAGTCTATAGTCAAGCACCCAGATTTTGAGCTAATTCCCAGTCATTTAATTGCAACTACAAATTTGTTACTTATTATTGCAGGAACATATGTCATTTTCAGCTGAGCCATAGCTCTTTTGGTGGCAACCTTCACTGTTGCTGAGGCACTCATTAATGATTATGGATGCAAGGGTCTGCTATATCTGTGATACGATTGGATGTGACTATGTAGCTGCACTGGTGCATGCAAGTACTGATAATTTATTGCTTGTTGATTCACCCTATGTTTCACAAATGAGTGTTTGCTACAAGTAAACTCATGAACTAGGTTCTAGGAGTGTATAGTTTTGCTTGGTACACAACCCAAGCTTCAATAACCACATACCTTGACAGATAGGCATACTTCCAGACCATACTCCTGTGGCTTGACAAGTGCGAGTGCTGCTTCCCGCCAGGTAGTAGCCTGTATTGCAACTGTAGGTAGCTCTCCTTCCATATGTTGTTCCAGATGTGTGACTAACTTGGCCATTTGGTGGGTTAGTCAGAGTGCCACAGTCCACAGCTGTCGAAAACATGTACATGTGCTGTAAACTCATGTTATTGCATCCTCCGCCCCCACCCCCACCTTGCACACTACTATGAGTCAAAAGTGGAGACAGGTCATTTAATTGAATATTTGATTTGTCTTGACTATGTGCCCCTAGTTGAACGTACATGAGGTTGACAATATTTACAAAAACATCACTGGTCATATACCGTAAAATATCAGCAGTGGCTGTTGGTACCACTAAGAGACAGTGCAGTAAATTGCACTGTCAGCAGTGAAGGGAGACAACCTGTGCAAGTGCTGAAATCTGGGTGATGGTTTGTGAATGAAGGTAGTGGATCCATCTGTGTACACACATTCAGAGCAAACAGTAACTGTTTGCTAAGCAAATGAAGAACTTCTCACAGCCATGACACACAAGATATTCTCGAAATAATAACTGACCACAGACTACCTATGTAGAAATTACCAGTAAAAAAAGGAGGCAGGATGTTTACTTCAGAATAACACATGCAATTGATGCATCAAGACAATCACATCCAAGAATGGCACAGACATTAAATTTTCTTCGCAATTTATTGACTTGAATATCTTGCCTCATACATATGATCAATTGGAAATAAGGACATGTTTGATGTAGCGTAAGACAAGTATAGGAATGTCAGTGGTAGAGTACTGGCAAATCCTGGTGACAACAACTTTTCAGCTGTCCTCTATTTGCCAATAACAATCTCACCTTGACAGGTAGGTGCGCTTAAATGGATGGGGCATTTATGACTTAGATGGGATGGGGCATTTATGGCTTAAATGGGTGGGGCATTTATGGCTTAAACGGGTGGGCATTTATGGCTTAAATGGGTGGGCCAGTTATGGGAAAGTAAGGTATTTATTATCTTGAACTAAGGGGCTATCCTATGGTTGACTTTGGAAAATGGGAATGGGGCTGGGACAAGAAATTATTATTGGAGAGATATTCCTACATGCACAGTGAGAAAGTCCAGCCTGGTGCCTAATGTTATGCTGTTTAGGTCTAGGGTGTGCGCCTAAGGTGTTATGGTTGTTAGAATACGTGCGTCTTTGGGTGGATCCATTGAAGGATGCTGCGGGTTCCCTATTTGGCAAGGCCGACAGACTTTATCAGTACCTGCATGTTCAGAAGTTGTGTGTCGAGTGGGGGAGCACCAACACCGCTGGCACATCGATGTTCATGATGTGAAAATTTCCACACATATATAAAGTGTGAAGTTTAAAACATGATGGGATATGGGATGGGGCATTTATGGCCTAAATGGATGGGGAATTTATGACTTAGATGGGATGGGGCTTTTATGGCTTAAATGGGTGGGGCATTTATGGCTTAAACGGGTGGGCATTTATGGCTTAAATGGGTGGGGCAGTTATGGGAAAGTAAGGTATTGTTTTTTGGGAGATATGCTCAAAAAACACTGGTCTTCAGGGGAGTACCCTTTCCAGTCCTCGCATGACCACGGGTTTCGGTCCCTTTGAACTCCCGACCTGTGGCCTACTACAGAAAGGGCGGGACCACTCCCCGCCTAAAGCTATTCAAATCCAGATATTTTGTGGATTTAATTCTCACTCTCTCACAACAACATGAATGTTCTAAGCTCAAACTTATGGCCATTATCTGTGAGTGCTTACTGTTGCCTACAATAACATCAAATCTCTGAATAACAACACACCTTGACAGGTAGGTGCACTTCCAGACCACCTTCGTGTAGATTGACAAGTGCGAGAACTGCTACCCACTCGGTTGTAGCCTGTATTGCAACTGTAGGTGGCTCTCTTTCCATATGTTGTTCCACCAGTGTGACTAACCCGGCCATTGACTGGGTTACTCAGAGTACCACAGTTTACAGCTGTCAAAAAGAGGACTACATTGCATAGATGTATGTTCTGGATATGTACTTCAGAAAAACATGCACATGACAGCACTGAGGAAATCACACTACTCTAGGATGGCACTAACAGTGCAGTCTACATGGAGTCAGGCTTGCACTATTAAAATTTCCACCAAATACTCATGCTCTTACTCAGTTTACATAGCTCAAATGCATTTTATTGGGATTCTGCACAAAAACACAGAGACGCTTCTAATTGACAGACAATGACTAACAGAACCAAATGCTTGCCTGCATGCTGTGCTCTGCACACACATGGTGTCAGACATCATTTCTAATGAGCACTGTGCTAGGGCTTTGGACACAGCTATGTTCAGACATTAGAATCTATAAACATAATTTTCGACAGGGCATAGTTCAAGAAAGTCTTGGTTTCAAGTCCAGATATTTTTTGTGGGTTTAATTCTCACTCTCTCACAACAACATTAATGTTCTAAGCTCAAACTAATGGCCATTATTTGTGAGTGCTTACTGTTGCCTACAATAACATCAAATCTCTGAATAACAACACACCTTGACAGGTAGGTGCACTTCCAGACCACCTTACTGTAGAGAGACAAGTGCAAGAACTGCTACCCACTCGGTTGTAGCCTGTATTGCAACTGTAGGTGGCTCTCTTTCCATATGTTGTTCCAGCAGTGTGACTAACCCGGCCATTGACTGGGTTACTCAGAGTACCACAGTTTACAGCTGTCAAAAAGAGGACTACATTGCATAGATGTATGTTCTGGATATGTACTTCAGAAAAACATGCACATCGCATAAACACCGGTACCCCTTTTAATTAACAAAGAGGGATGGACAGAACCAGTTGCTTGCCTGTGCTGCCAGGCTGTGCACATGCACACAATTATTTCCTGTAAGTATAGTGTTTTGGACACAGCTATGTTCAGACATACAAATGTATTGACAAGAAATAACAATTTACATACGTGGACAGGTAGGTGGACTCCCAGACCACCTTCCTGTAGAGAGACAAGTGCGAGTACTGCTACCCACTCGGTAGTAGCCTGTATTACAACTGTAGGTAGCTCTCTTTCCGTATGTTGTTCCACCAGTGTGACTAACTCGGCCATTGGCTGGGTTACTCAGAGTACCACAGTTCTTAGCTGTTAAAGGGAAGAATACATGCATGTTATTTGGTTCAGTTTTCAAGTACTATTTACGCAACGAAAGTATACTTTTTGGCTTCATTCATTAGTTATTTTAATTGGATTAAATTAGACTCTCGCTTACATATTTCATCATAAATTCCTGGAATTAAATGTTTTACATAAGATTGGATTATGCATAGTAGGAGAGTAATGACAGTAAAAATGTACTGCATCAAATCTGAGATAAGAATACAGATGAAGTCTACAGTTCTGTATGGCTAGAATTGTACTTGCATAGGGCAGGATTGTACATTATAAATGCTAGTGTGTCTACTTAGCGTACAAGGCCCAAATGCAATGTGTAACTGCTATTATGCTTCTGTGCATAAACACCAGTACCCATTTTAATTAACAAAGAGGGATGGACAGAACCAGTTGCTTGCCTGTGCTGCCAGGCTGTGCACATGCACACAATTATTTCCTGTAAGTATAGTGTTTTGGACACAGCTATGTTCAGACATACAAATGTATTGACAAGAAATAACAGTTTACATACGTGGACAGGTAGGTGCACTCCCAGACCACGTTCCTTTAGAGAGACAAGTGCGAGTACTGCTACCCACTCGGTAGTAGCCTGTATTACAACTCTAGGTAGCTCTCTTTCCGTATGTTGTTCCACCAGTGTGACTAACACGACCATTGACTGGGTTACTCAGAGTACCACAGTTCCTAGCTGTTAAAGGGAAGAATACATGCATGTTATTTGGTTCAGTTTTCAAGTACTATTTACGCAACGAAAGTATACTTTTTGGCTTCATTCATTAGTTATTTTAATTGGATTAAATTAGACTCTCGCTTACATATTTCATCATAAATTCCTGGAATTAAATGTTTTACATAAGATTGGAGTAGGAGAGTAATGACTGTTTACTGCATTGAATCTGAGATAAGAATACAGATGAAGTCTACAGTTCTGTATGGCTAGAATTGTATTTGCATAGGGCAGGATTGTACATTATAATGCTAGTGTGTCTACTTAGCGTACAAGGCCCAAATGCAATGTGTAACTGCTATTATGCTTCTGTGCATAAACACCGGTACCCCTTTTAATTAACAAAGAGGGATGGACAGAACCAGTTGCTTGCCTGTGCTGCCAGGCTGTGCACATGCACACAATTATTTCCTGTAAGTATAGTGTTTTGGACACAGCTATGTTCAGACATACAAATGTATTGACAAGAAATAACAATTTACATACCTGGACAGGTAGGTGCACTCCCAGACCACCTTCCTGTAGAGAGACAAGTGCGAGTACTACTTCCCACTCGGTAGTAGCCCGTATTACAACTGTAGCTGGCTCTCCTTCCGTATGTTGTTCCACCAGTGTGACTAACACGACCATTGGCTGGGTTACTCAGAGTACCACAGTTCTTAGCTGTTAAAGGGAAGAATACATGCATGTTATTTGGTTCAGTTTTCAAGTACTATTTACGCAACGAAAGTATACATTTTGGCTTCATTCATTCGTTATTTTAATTGGATTAAATATTAAATTAGACTCTCGCTTACATATTTCATCATAAATTCCTGGAATTAAATGTCTTACGTAAGATTGGACTATGCGTAGTATATAGGAGAGTAATGACAGTAAAAATGTATTGCATCGAATCTGAGATAAGAATACAGATGAAGTCTACAGTTCTGTATAGCTAGAATTGTACTTGCATAGGGCAGGATTGTACATTATAATGCTAGTGTGTCTACTTAGCGTACAAGGCCCAAATGCAATGTGTAACTGCTATTATGCTTCTGTGCATAAACACCGGTACCCATTTTAATTAACAAAGAGGGATGGACAGAACCAGTTGCTTGCCTGTGCTGCCAGGCTGTGCACATGCACACAATTATTTCCTGTAAGTATAGTGTTTTGGACACAGCTATGTTCAGACATACAAATGTATTGACAAGAAATAACAATTTACATGCCTGGACAGGTAGGTGCACTCCCAGACCACCTTCCTGTAGAGAGACAAGTGCGAGTACTACTTCCCACTCGGTAGTAGCCCGTATTACAACTGTAGCTGGCTCTCCTTCCGTATGTTGTTCCACCAGTGTGACTAACACGACCATTGGCTGGGTTACTCAGAGTACCACAGTTCTTAGCTGTTAAAGGGAAGAATACATGCATGTTATTTGGTTCAGTTTTCAAGTACTATGTACGCAACGAAAGTATACTTTTTGGCTTCATTCATTAGTTATTTTAATTGGATTAAAATAGACTCTCGCTTACATATTTCATCATAAATTCCTGGAATTAAATGTCTTACATAAGATTGGATTATGTGTAGTAGGAGAGTAATGACAGTAAAAATGTACTGCATCGAGAAAATCGAATCTGAGATAAGAATACAGATGAAGTCTACAGTTATGTATGGCTAGAATTGTACTTGCATAGGGCAGGATTGTACATTCTAATACTAGTGTGTCTACTTAGCGTACAAGGCCCAAATGCAATGTGTAACTGCTATTATGCTTCCGTGCATAAACACCGGTACCCCTTTTAATTTACAAAGAGGGATGGACAGAACCAGTTGCTTGCCTGTGCTGCCAGGCTGTGCACATGCACACAATTATTTCCTGTCTTATGTCTGAACATAGCTGTGTCAAAAACACTATAACTTTGCTTACAGGAAATAATTATGTGCATGTGCACAGCCTGGCAGCACAGTACGTATATTCTTCTTACTTCAGAAAAGTATGCATATTTACTGCATCAAAAAATCACATGCCTGTAGCTAGTCTACTACAGTTCATGCACTACCTGCAGTCTACAGTTTGCAGTCTACAGTTATCTACAGGCTTGCCACCTCTCACAGTTTAACGTGAGTCTCACGATTTCAGTGCAAGTCTCATGGTCTCATGGTCACATGAGCTGATTTCACGAATAGTCCACTTTGCCATTTGAATATCTACAAATGCCGTTCTAATGGTACGAGTGACACTGATTTCTTACCTCCGGGAACGAAAAATGTTAACGGGGGTAAACTGTATATACACAAGTTGTGTAAGTAAAAGTTTTCTGACACCAGGCTAGTACTTACTCGAAATTGTCGATCTTCTTCCGGTGGGTGTGGCTTACAAGCGATTAGTTGGGACCACACCCACCTGACAACCCCAGTCTCAGGATTTTTGGACTGGATAGACTGGCAGGCCTGTCTCTATAGCTAGAATACTTGCATAGAGCCAGGCATTCACTGTAATATTACGCTCATGCATCTATACTCTGTGTATTTCTAATGCCACTAAGTACGTATTCTGTGCATATGCAAAGAGGCCAGTTTTAATTTAGCTACAGTCAGAGATTAATCGAAAGACCTGAATGCTTTCTTATGCTGTAGTGCTCAAGCATGTATTTGCATAGGCGTAGGAAGCAAATTGGAAGTGTAGAGGCCATGCAAATTTTTCAAAAGTGCGCAAAATAAAGCCTTTTTTCAACGGTGTACAGTAAGTTAGCAATTATCGGACGACAGGTATATTCGGACGCTCAAACGCGGAGGGAAAACTGCGTAAACATTCAGCGATACCGCAAAACTGTAGCGGAGGTACGCGGTACCCGGTGTACCAAAAATGACGCCCGCGCATTGTTTCCTGTAGGCGCTAGAAGCGATAAAATGGCCGTCCGAAAACCATCAATCTTCGGAAAAGTGTATCTACTTTCAGACACTGTTGTTTGTGCCTTCTCTGAAGTTGCTTTTGGAGAGATTTTAGCATCGATACGATGCCCCAAGACCTCCCCAATTCGCAATATATTTTGGTAGCGGTAGCTGCTTTGAACACTCAGGAGCGCAGCTGAACATGGGCCAGTCCGATTCGATCAATAATCGGACGGTGAAATTTGTTGTTTCTTGCTGTGTTGTCTCCAAACAAGTTGAAGTCTCCACAATATTAGCATCGGTAGAATCTACAGGCTCTTGGCTACATGCTGGTACTTGTCCGGTGTTTGTGCGTTGAGTAGTTCTCGAGATATTGCACGATATCGTTCGAACTCACCTATTTATACTGCACATATTAAAGTAAATCAACCAGCGTACTTTATGGAAAGAAACATGGATATCTGTTGCATACTTGGAGAAGTATGCAACAGCTGTTCAGCAGAAACAGATTCTGGATGATGAAATTGTTAGCCACTGCTGATAATCAGGATCAGGTAAGTCGTAACCTTCTTCATCTTGTCTGAAAAAGCAGCTCTTGTTTAGCAGAGAACACTGGAAGTTCACAATTGCCCTCTTTATCAACTTCACCTATCTCCACTCCAACACCTTGACCATGCGTATGTGTTTCGTTAACACTAACACCACAATCAATGGCTTCCGGGTTGAATGGAAAGACACCACTCTTTTGAATCCAGCACAACTAGTTGATGGCTTTTACCATGCCTTATTCAAAAGTTCAGAAAATTGGTACTTCATCACGACTTTTCCCGGATTTGATTGCATGTAGTCGTAGCATACATCCTGCCAGTTATTTTTTAGAGGCCTGAATATGCTCACATCCAGAGGCTGACTTTCGTGAGAGGTATGCGGTGGTAGTCAAAACAAAATGATGTCATGCTCCCTTGCATAGCGAATCAAATCTGGTTGATGATGTGAGCTGTGGCCATCCAACAAAACGTGTAGAGGTCGAGCCCCAACAGCATGCTTGAGCAGGTGATCGGTGAGCCACCCTTTAAACAGCTCAGTATCCACCCAACCCTTATCAGACAAACCATAATAATGTGGTACCTGGAATCTCCCCTTTCCTCCATTCCATGTTTAAACTCTTGGTATCGAATATTACAAATGGTGGAATGGCTTGGCTGGTAGCACTAACACAGCCAATGACCGTAATTTGACTGTTGTTGCCCGACGTCCAGCATCTCACTTTTTTTTTGATCTTTCTTTGTTACAGTTTTTGGAGGTCGACACTCTTAATGGCATGCTGGTCTCATCAACATTGTAAATTTGGTTGGGCAAGTCCATCAGCCCATGCTCTGTAAGGATATTCTTCAGCAAATTGAAGTATTCGGTCATGGTCTCCTTGTTTACATAATCCATCTGCACATTAGCAGTGGCATCACATTTACGCAGACTGAGATACGGCTGCCTCTCCACGAACCTTCTGAACCATCCATCCGATATCATCCTTCTTAGGGTTGCTTTTTCTCGAGCAACTGCCTCAGCAAGACCTTTGATCTGAGATCAACTCTTGCCATACCCAGCCTTAGCAACATCGACTAAGTAATTTGCCAATTCCTTCTCTTCCACTGGTGATTGATATGGTTTCGGTCCTGGCTTAGTACCATGGATTAATTTTCCAGACACCCGATCCATAGGCGTAGCAGGCGGTCTGGCAATCATTTCAGCAGAAGAGGCAACTCAGTTCTATTTACGTTTTGGCTACGTTGCTTTGCATGGGTGTGGTCACCCATGACTATTGCCCACCCACTCTCACCACGTGTTCGCGTGCAGCTGCTGATTTGTTCATGGAAGACGAGAAGCTTACGCGAAGCATGCATGCCATCTTCTACTGGTGAAGGCCCACACCAACTGAGAAAGTACAACTTTCCCAGGCATTTGTTTGGGAGCAAAGGAGAGTCGCGACCTTTCAAGACAGCGTGGTTTGACAATTGGTCTTGGTTAGACTATCAAGCCAGCCCACCAATAAGGGGGGGGAACAGGGGATACTTCCCCAGGGCCCCCAAACTTTTTTCTAGAAAAGGGGCCCCATGAGGCTTTTTTATTTTTACCTTTGCATGTGGGCTGCATCTTCACGCTGTTTCTTTTTCTTTCGCTTTCCATTGCATTGTCTGGACTCAATGAGTGAACGCTTGGGTAGAATAATCAGTAACACTTTCATGGTTAGTGTAGACAAATACTTCGACGCGTGTAAACACGCGGAACCAACACCGTTAATTAATTGACCATGCCTACTATGAATAATTAATTTGTTGGAAAATTTTTGCGCGCGCTTCGCGCGTGAAAGTTTTTCCCCAGGTCCCCTCTGCTCACTCGGCGGCCCTGAAGATTGCAGCAATGCTTGAAAGATTTTAAAGTCACCAACCTAACACTTCGCCAGACCATCCTAAAAATTACTGCTACGCCTATGCGATGTCTTAGTGTTTGCCTAGGGGCACCATGCTCGCGTGCAGCTGGCATTATAATCACTTACGCCACTTTTTACACAATATAGAGCTTTTTGCATCGACTCTTCTGGCCACTGTTTGTGTTTTCGGACTTTCTTGGGACTTCTAGACCGCGGTCTTCCCCTTCGCTTGCCTCAACTTGGGCGACCGCGCACCAGTGACATAGCAGCTCTAGAGTATAAAATGATCATAAATAGCACTCATTTTTAACATTTTCTACGAAGACAAACTTTTCGAGAAGAAGGAGCAGAGATTCCACTTCTTGCCGTGTGGACGACGAAGTGAGCGGATCCGTATTTCATTCGTTTCCAGTAGTGCCGATAATTGGTACATCAGGTGCGGATAATTGGTTCATGACGATAATTGGCAGCTTACGCTAGCTCCCGCCATGTATAAAGCTGTACTCAAAGATGGCGGCGCTTGTTTTTAGTATATGGTGCGTATGGTTTTGATGACGTAGTGAAAAGCCTCTATTAGCGTGTCCAAACAAAAAAACAAAATTTTGCAATCGAAAAAAGTGAGTAACACAGGCTTAAAGACCAGCCTTAGAGCAATTGAACGATATGCATATTGCCTGGTTTACATGGCTTTCCAAAGTCAAATGGTACCGTACCCACTTTTTACAACAAAACTCAATGGAGAGGGTGGCACTGGGCCACATCATTTAAAGATCAATTGCATACAACACCTCATCCAGTTTTAAATTTTCTGAGGATCTAAATGAGTCCTGTGCTATGATATCCTAGCCATTTTTTGTGTTCAGTGGGGTTTGTATGGCACTGAAGGTACCTTGCTAGTCAAAAACTATTCAGCAATTCTTTGACACCATGACAGCCTGTTGAGAACTAGATGAATGTCAATCTCAACCAGCTAGGCGTATTCAGCCGTTTAAATACTCCTAAACTCAAGTAAACCATTGTATGAATCTAAAGACAAGGATTCTCACTCGTGTTGAGTTTGCTTGCAAGCCGGTGTCATGTGAAAATGGGGATCTCATAAAATGGAGACCCCAGGTCCCCATATTTACGGGAAAATGGGGATCCATGTCTCCATATTACTATAGGGACTCCATTTTCCAAGGAATAAGGGGATCTCTTTGGGGATGCCCTGTATGGCTGACTTTTCTCCAAGAGTACAGGGACCCTCTGTATGGAAGATCTTCAATAACCAGCCTCTTACTGACCTGAGGATCCCTCTACTGTAGTTCAGTAGAACAGTCTATAATAGTGAGAGAGCAGTACTGACGAAAACTCTAGCTACATATCTGTTGAATATGTACCTACAGCCTGACCTAAGTATCCCTCTCTGTAGTTCGGTAGAGGAATCTTAGTGAGAAATAAGTATCGACGAAAGATCTAGCTATGTAACTACAGCCTATAAGAGAGCTAAGAATATGCAACATCTAAAAAAATGGCGAGAATTTGCAACATCTAAAAAAATGGCGACGAGCAACCGAATTCGCGTGTCTGTTATTGAGGGCTATTACGTGAGTCTGCAGGAAGCTGGACTACCCTTGTCTGTCTGTATCCAGTTACAAGAGTGTAAGCTTTCCTTGCGTCATGCTCAGTGGACCGCAAGACAGACGAGTTCTGGTTTCTCCGTGAGCCTATTCTGGCCAGAGCCGCGCAGAAAGGTGTGATTTAGTCGGCGAAGAAGCGTCAAAAGAGGTGTAAGCGCAAAATGGACAAGTCTGTGCTATCCCAGAGTCCCTGTAGCACCGCTGGTGTCTCACAGATACCTTGCCCTGACGCAGAAACTACAGCACCGATCACTATTCCAAATGGTGCACACTCAGCCGCCACCACCGAGCCAGCAAACAGAACAAGATTTAGAATTAGTTAATGGAACCTTGTCTGCTGTATGTCATTGTTGCTCTGTCCGAGTCTCATAGGCCTTGCCTTGGCCTGCTGCTTTGTAGCGAGACTTAAAAATTATAGGCCGTGTCTACTGACACCGACTTCCGGTGGCAATAAGAGCCACGGAATAGCTATTGACACCGACTCGGTGGTAATAAGAGCCACGAAACAGCTATTGACACCGACCTCCGTTCGAAGCTTTCCCTCCCACTGCCCTCTTCCAGGCTATGGTCCAGTCACCTAATCTGTAAGCGGATGACAGACAAGGCAGCCTGTGTTAAAAATAACTGCATCTGAGTCAGCAATATAACGTAATTTCCGGTTCAATACATACACTACTAGAAAATGTAAACATTGTGTGGGCGAGCCTGAGCAAGCAGCTAACATGCACATGAATAGACTAAGCTTCACGCTGAAATGCGGATGAGCTGAATCGCTGGCGTTCAACCATGAGTGTCGTTTTTGCACGACCCTTACCTCAACCCAGCGTGTATAATTTTGTACGGTCTGCGAGCAGCCTGCCGCGTTGATGGTCGGTCCGTAGCTGCTGTGACAAACAAGAAGTAAGGTGCCATGCGTGCTTAAACTTGAGCCGTCTCCGCTACGGTTGCACTCTGGCAGTAGTCCAGCACTGCCTTTCACCTATTGAGGCTACCTACTAAGTGCACGAGGACGTTCAATTTTCGGGACGTCTTCGGTCCGGTCGCCGACGCTGCACCCTGACAGTCAGACCTCCACTGGCCTTCACATGCTTCACGATATCGATCTTCGTGAAATATTTGAACGCGCTCATTTCAAATTTACGGCAAGTGGTCGGTCCAAGCAACAAGCAAGCAAGCAAACATACACACGCCATGTGCGCAATGAAGTCACGCTAGTGTGGGGCTCGCTCAGGCTCGCCCCAATTACACGCAAGCTGTTGAAATGTTTATTATTATTATTATTATTATAGTCATCGGTGTAGCAATGATATCGATGGATTTCAATCGTTCTTGTTCCGAAGTGTTGTTCTCCAGTCTAGATTTGTTATGAAAGGTATAGCTACTGGCTTTTTTCCACTTTCGACAGGTTTTGTTCGAAATTTAGGTGCGGAACACTCGCGGGAAAGTCATACGGCTGGAGAAGCAGGGGGTCCCCATTTTCACAGAGGTCCCCAAACTTTTATGGCACCGGTGTAGAATCAAGTTACATGTAGCTGACTTTAAGCCACGTTGTTTCCGGTTCGTTGATCGGACGATCAAGAACGTCAAAATCACGGGGCACTGACACCCCATATCAATCTTCGTGGGTCCACATGCCCCCAGTACCCCCCCAACCCCCCTCCCCAAGCACCGTCTCGTAGATTGGCAAATGAGAGTACTGCTCTCCATCAGGTTGCAGCCTGTATCACAACTTTAGCTGTAGGTAGCTGTTTTGGTCGCTTGAATCTGATCATCCTCAGAGGCTTCAAGGTAGACCCGAATTAACAGTGTTCTCATCTGAACACGGAAGAAGTAACAACGGTCTTAACAGCTGAGTGGACTCTTGTCAACCTTAAATACACATATCTTGAATAATTGGTCGTGCGGACAAACACCGCTTGCAACAGATGGTGTCGAAATCTGCCGTCTGACCCAGCTCTTAGTTGCTCAGCAATCGCAAAACTCCGATTCTCATAATGGACATTACGGGAAATGTAACGTACAAATACAGAATCCGTATACTTACACTACCTTTAGCCCACTTACATAGGTAATTACTACGTAGAGAGCTTGTGGTTTAACTCTGTTGTCGAGCATTTTCGTAAACGCGTATATACACAAAATCACTAGCCTCGTTCGCCGGCCACAGCCTAAGTTTTTGTTGCTCGCAATACGAGCTTACGCGGGGTCGTCCCCCGTCTCTACTGACGGTCAAGTTGCTTCGATGCCTCTTGGCTTTATAATATCAACACACGCGCTGCTGATTTCCCGTAGTATTCCTTCAGCGACGTTTGTCCGGAAGGTCGCGGCAGTAAACGTGAATGACAGGGCCGTAGCCACCGGTCAGGGCGTATTTTTTTTTGGCCGTGGCTATTGCCACCGGATAATTGGTGGCGATTAGCGCCACTAAATGGCTATTGACACCGAATCGGTGGCAATAAAGCCACAAACTGACTATTGACACCGAATCGGTGGCAATGAAGTCACAAACTGACTATTGACACCCATCGGTGGCACAATAAGCCACGAAGTTACTATTGACACCGGAGATTGGCGGGTGACCTGATCACGTGAATGCTACACCAAGCCCGTGAATGCTACACCTCTCTACGCGCGCACGCGGAGATTGCGGATCAGCCTTGCACAAGAATCCCAGTAAAAGTTATCCTGTCTTGTGAGAGGTGAGTTTTAATTTTTGTCAGTGTGTAACCTCTACCTTGTACCTACTATAAAAATGGAGAAGTGAAATATCAGCCTAAGCCCAAGCATGTTTCTTCATACG